>VWYH01010137.1:79659-97159 GCA_013399365.1 Pampusana beccarii
TCTCAGCAGGGCAGAGCAGAGGGGCAGGAGAACCTCTCTGACCTACTGACCACCCCTTCTCATCCACCCCAGGTCCCATTGGCCTTCCTGGCCACCAGGGCCCAGTGCTGGCTCATGGGCACCCTGCTGTCCCCAGGACCCCTGCACTGCTCTCCAACAGCTCATTCCCAACTTACACTGGAACCTGGGGTTGTTCCTGCCCAGGTGCAACACTCTGCACTACAGCACCACCCATTAGCCGAACTTCCACTCCTCAGCACAGTGCTCTTCAGTACGGAGTGTTTAGAGCAGATTTAAGGCGCTGTCCCGTTCCAAGGGTTGTGGCTCCCGTCCCCACACACGCGGTGGCTGCGGCAGACGCGCCCTTCGATCAGCGCTGCTCAGATCGCTGCCGCCTCCAGCGAGCGCGGCGGTTCTGCTCCTGCCAGGAAACCTGGGACAATAATATTTACCTTCCCCCAGCTTCTACGAACCTGATGCAGAAATTAAGCGGTTTGCAAAATATTTTGAACACGGAAGCATGTAAAAAACAGATCTAGGCTATTTTATAAAAAAGCAACTGCAATTACGTTTGTGTGTCCCTGACTGGAATATTCAGGGCACAGACTGCAAATGTTCCAAAGACTCTGACTTAACACTGCGATAATTTACCTGTGAGCAACCACCAAGCAAACTGGCGATGCGACTGCAGTGTATTGTTGCTCTTATCTCACATAGTGTGATAATTAGGCTAACAGATCCTCAGAAAGAAATGCCGTACAATGATAAATAAGCAATTCTTAACTTATGCCTGGATTCCCAGTATCAGTCTGCAGCAAAAGCTGGATGGGAACGTTCAGTTACACAGCTCGTGCGGTGATAAGGTGTTGCAGCAATGGTACATCACCCTTATACAGCCCATGTGCTATGCCACGCACATATCAATTGCCTACTGGTGCTTAACCAGACACGAGCATACAACAGTTGCCTTTTCTGACCGTACGCAAAAATGCTGAACTTAGAATTCCCATAAAAAGCCAAAAGCTGTTTCAAAATAGCATCCTTGCCAGCCCCATCTCCTTTAAGAACGTTACAGGCCTGATAAGACAGTTGTGGCCCAGGGAAGTTCCAACCCAGGTCACCTCCCTTGGATCTCCCAGAATGGCGCAAGTTTCCTACACAACGGTGCACAAGAAAAACCAACGACTGAAACATCTGCCTGAGATATCCTGCTACAAGTATTTAAAACAGAAGTTAACTTACCCACTGGTTCAGTAAATGAGATTAACAACTTCGGATCACAATCATCAGGCCTTAAATCAATTAAATAAAAATGAATACAGTGAAATCTCACGGGGATAAGCAGGAGGTGTGCCGCTACCATGGCAGTGAACAGCGATTCACAGCGTACCCGTATTTGTTTGATCTCTCTTAATCAGCATATACACCCCTTCGAACAGTCTATGTACGCAGGTAGGTGAAACTTCCATTTTTAGTTTGACTCTACCCTGGCTTGCAATTTCCCAATTTGACTTCGGCATATTTGTTGAGTAATTACTTTGAGGATTATTCTGAGGCATTATTAGACTAAACTCAAAAATTAAAGTAAGAAATTTTAGGTTTTTATATATATTTTTTAAAGCAACAGAGGAATTCAGTTGATGTCAAGTCCTACTTTTGTGAAAGAATAAGAAGGCATAAAAGTTAAAGCAATGGATTAACATTTAAGGAATGTATCTCCTCGGGACATTGCTCACACACGCTGGACTCCTTGTGTTTATAACACTAAATGCAGTTTAGCCCTTTATCTACAGCAAATCACCCAGGGAAAGATGGCACTGCTTGTGTAGAATGCCTTTAAATGTCTAGCTAGCAAATGTCAAAACTATTTGATCTGGTTTTATAAAATGAACTTTCAAGGCTTTGAAAGATAGTTTACACTTTGAAAAAGGTTTAAAACTTCTGTGTTGATCCAAAAGAATAGAAAGAGAACATTCCCATGCTTCAGAGGAAAGAAGGTGCACTACAGTATGAACGTATAAAACCAAGTCTGATGTTTTCTGGGGATGTTTTCCAGCACAAATTTAAGACAGATACGGGCAACTCAAAGCCAGCTTAACATCTCTTGCTTAGCAACACTAGATGTTTGATAACACACGGGATATTTAACACTAAAAGCCATGTACCTGGACTGACACAGAAACGAACCAGGAATGAAAAACACCATCTGTATTTTCTCTTCACAACTGCGAGCATTATCAAAATGCTGAAGTGATTAAAGCTCCTAAGCACCGTTTTAAAATCATGTAGGCTGAGCTTTCAGTGTGGCTTCAGAACTCACATGCATAGACTTTTTCTGAAAACATTTCTCTCACATTTATTCACCAAATAACGCAGTTCCGGCTTTCAGACCACTGCGCCAAAATCCTTGCTGAAAGATGATTTTTGGTGGAATTGTACCCCAGTAGCTACCAGTGCACACCCTTTCATACTGGGCAGTGCTGTCGGTGGGAGCAGGAGGAACAGGCTGCCAGCACTAGGAACACACTTGGGTGTGTAAGCGCTTCATGAAAGAAGTAATCTAGTAATTTTAGTTTATTTTTCAGATGAGCAGTTTCTACCTCCCTAAGCTGCCAAAGCACACGCAACTTTCGACCTTGCCAATAGCTGTCCAGCCCCCTACCACCAGCAACTTACCTTGAGAAACACCTTCAGGCTTAGTAACAAAAGGGGAAAATACAGAAGGGAGAGCATGCAGCCACTCTTCTACATTAAGGCCCAATTGTAGTTGTTCCAAACATTCCGTAAGATTAATCAACTGAGCCAGGAGGGCAATGGTGTTGCCTTTCAAGTCCATTACTGTTGGTACCCACCACAGCCCTGAACATGCCGGCCCAGCACAGCATCAGTGCTGGGTTTGATTTATTTCTGCATCCTGTCTCAGGGATGGGAGAAAACAGAGTTTGGGGTTTAGGTATCATATACAGAGTGACTGCACAGCAAACAGCAGGGGACAAGTGACATTGCCTCTTCTCATTGTACTGACGTCAGTAAAACGACGCTGATTTACATGAGCAAATCATCTGGGCCCACAATTGCAAGGTGACTCATGTGTTATGGACTGTAAACCTGTACATCCAAAGCAAACACATTTAATGCGTGACCCCTCCAGCGGCTGCCAACGTATTTGGGAACAACATGGAAACAGTCTCGGGTGAGCTAGGGACATATAGTTACACTATATCCGCATTACCAAGACACTGTGACATACAGAGGATGAATAAAACAAAAATAACCATGTAGCAAACTACCTGATTATCATGTGAAAAAATTCCACTATATACAATAGCCAAGAAGGAAAGAAACAGATCACAACTTGAAACAAGATGTGCAGTTTGAATTAGCTGAGATTTGCAAAATGAGCAGCCAAGGCCTGACACCTGCCTGATGTCACTGAACAGCTTTCATACCTGTGCTGTTCAAGCATGTAAAGACCTATTGCCTCTCTAAATAAATGTACATAAATATGTGCATATGTTTTCAAAGTAGCTATTGAAAGGACACCAGATTAATGTTGGTACCTTCATTAGAGAAAACGTTCAGGTATCAGTTACAAGCCAGTATCATCCCAACATAATTACGTTCATCAGACTAATGAGCTATGTGAATTTACTCCATACTTGACAGAAATGTCTACATGTTTATTAATAGATAAAGATAACAGATTTAGACAACAGATGTATTCCCCATCAAAAAGCATACACGGATAGCTCTATACGCTTCCTCTTGTTATCTGCCTCCAAAATAAAGATTTGCTAGAACAGCTTGGAAATTCCTAGAAAGTTTCTCAATCCAGTAATGTCTGGAAAACACAAAGATTCCTGGAAAGCTCTTAAAACATTCTCCAAGTTCACACACACCCCCACACACACCTCACAGTAGAAACCACTGATTTCCAGGAATTCCTAGAAAACCTGGGAAAACACCTAGAAAGACTCTCAACCCAGGAATGCTCAGATTTCTAGAAATAATTCAGAAATCCCTAGAATGCTTCTATAGCCAGAAATTTCTAGGATGCACTGGAAAACTCCCAAGAGCTAGGAATCCCCGTGCCCCATCACAGGACACACCAGAAGAGCTGGGAACATCCTTGCGAGTCTCCACGGGTACGGGATTGTGCGTCCCAGGGAGCGCATGAGAAACCGAGAGCCAGGATCCACCACGTAGAATAAGACAACCAAGAGGGCTCGTTTCTGTGCAAAGCAAATTCCGGAATAACTTGTCGAATTGGGAGTATATTAAGAAAAAAAATGCTTTCGCAGCTAGTGTTTATATCGCCTTTGCAATGAAGTGAAGCAATTCTACAACAACAAGAAACTATACTTTCAAAGAACCACAAATGAAAATGCAGAGCAAAGTAAGCCAAGAGGCAATAGAAGCTATTGATGCATGTGTGTGTGTTGAAGCAATAAAATTAACCATAGGATGGTTTGGGTTGGAAGGGACCTTAAAGCTCACGTAGTCCCAGCCCCTGCCATGGGCAGGGACACCTTCCACCTGCCCAGGTTGCTCAGAGCCCCGTCCAACCTGCCCTTGACCACCCCAGGGATGGGGCATCCACAGCTGCTCTGGGCAGCCTGGGCCAGGAACTCACCGCCCTCACGGGGAGGAATTTCTTCCTTATATCTAACCCAAATCTCCCCTCTTTCGGTTTAAAGCCATCACTCCTTGTCCCATCACTACACACACTCCTAAAAAGTCCCTCTCCAGCTTTCCTGTAGGTCCCTTTAGGCACTGGAGGCTGCTCTAAGGTCTCCCCGGAGCTTCCCTTCTCTTCTCCAGCTGAACAGCCCAGCTCTCTCAGCCTGTCCTCCCAGCAGAGCTGCTCCAGCCTCGCATCATTTCTGGGGCTCCTCCGGACTTGCTCCAACACATCCACATCCTTCTTATGTTGGAGGCCCCAGAGCTGGACACAGTTCCGCAGGAGGGGTCTCACCAGGGCAGAGGGGGACATCTCCTCCCTCCCCTTCTGGTCACGCTGCTCTTGGTGCAGCCCAGGGCACCGTTGGCTTTCTGAGCTGCAATCCCTCACTGCCAGCCCATGTTGAGCTTCCCATCAACCAACACCCCCAGGTCCTCCTCTTCAGGGCTGCTCTCCATCCATTCTCCACCCAGTCCCTATTTGTGCTTGGGATTGCCCCAACCCGTATGCAGGACCTTGCACTTGGCCTTGTTGAACTTCATGAGGTTTGCACGGGCCCACCTCTCAAGCCTGTCCAGGTCCCTCTGGATGGCATCCTGTTCCTCCAGTGTGTTGACAACAACACGCAGCTTGATGTTATCAGTAAACTTGCTGAGAGTGCACTTGATCCCAATAAAGATGCTAAACAGCAACGGTCCCAGCACCGAGCCCTGACAAACACCACTCGTCACCGGCCTCCACCTGGACATCGAGCTGTTGACCACAACTCCTTGAGCGTGACCATCCAGCCAATTCCTTATCCACCATCCATCCATCCATCCATCCATCCATCCATCCATCCATCAAATCCACATCTCCCCAGTTTAGAGACAAGGATGTCACATGGGAAAGGACGAAATGCTTTGCACAAGTCCAGGTCGATGACATCAGTTGCTCTTCCATAACCCACCAGCACTGAATTCACTCGGTAAAATCCAACAAATAGACTGCCGTAACCGCATCCATTTCTATAGTGTTTTCATTGTACACAGTATATACAGAGAAGAACGGTACTATCTTCATCCTTAAAATGCCTATTTTTTAATTCTCTTTGGAAAAACGTGTATTCTAGGAATATTGTTAAAATCACATTCTGGCTAGATCACCAGCATACAACAGAAAAACAAGGGTCCAGCTCCAAGCTTTATCCCATACTTCTCGTATGATGTATTGTAAGCACTGTCAGTACAGCACCGGTCAGCTCATCGTCAAGTCCTGTCTCTTTTTTTCCCACCTGGTTTTGTGAGCTGAGCCAAGCTTAACAGGCAGTAACGCAGGAGAAGGGCTCTAGCGACCACCAGCAGCTCTTAACTCCCGTTTTAAGGTGCACTGCAGCCACGCAAGAACACAGACACAGAAAATATGTGATATGGAAAAAACCAAAGTTTGAGCTAAACTGAAAAAAGAGGTGGGTCTCATTCCAATTGCAAAGAAGTCATTTACCATTCCTAAATATTCTTTGTCAGGAGGGCCACTGAATAAAAAAAGGAAAAGGAGCTGCTAGAGAATGTTATTTGGTGCAAATGAGAGCACTGACAAGAGGGGACAGGAATGCTAATGACTACTAATAATTAATATTTAGCATTTCTAAAGCCTTTTCATCTGCAGACCTAAAAAGCTCTTCTTAAAAGCACACAACTGTTACTCTCTCCAGTTAATAGATGAAGGAGGCAAAGAGTCTCTCCAATTTATTTCTGTTTTCAAAGTGTACACTGATAGTGCGTAGGGACCTGCCAAGTACAAATCCTGTTCTTCCAGGTTCCGTGCCAAAGTCTTGTAATAAAATAGCTGCTGCCTCAGAGTTTACAACTGAAATAGGCACGACAACAAAAGGATGGGGAGGGAGGTTTAACATAAACATGGCATTAAGCATATAGCCCTTGTAGTAAGGGATTTTTGGGGGGGGGAGGGCGAGTGGATTGCAAAAGGGGCTACAAGAAACCCAAGGGAAAAAGAGACGCTGAAGGAAGCAAATACTGGACTAGATAGAGTTTCAAAGCATTATCAGGGAAAATGTGGATTGTTGGCAAGACGAACAGAGGGAGAAAAAGCTGGTAAAACATAAGGCAGAGGAAGTTCACCAAAATGGACAAGTCTTCGCTGTTGTTACACGAACCGGACACCCATATTTGATGGCTCTATTAGCTGAGCTGATGCAACTCTCTTGCAGCTGCTCTGCCCAAAGCTGCCTGACAACCAGCACCCGGTGACTGCAAAGAGGGCTCATCCAGCAGCCACCGCGGCCACCTCCGCTCAGCCAACCAGGGCAAAATTTGCTAAACTAGGCATTCAGCTGGGGAAACTCATTTGCTGGAGCAATTAGGAAGTGAATTAGACCAGACCTAGAGAAATATTTCCGTTTCTTTGTACGTGCATTTGTGTGCATGACTGCCTCCAAGTATAGGGGTCCTTTGATTCTCCAAACCAGCGGATGTCGCGCTAACCTGAAAGCTTAAAGAATCCTGCTCAGCTGCAAGAAGACAGTTTGATTAGACAAAGTCTGTGTCTGAAGAGCTGCGGCAACAGGCAAATGCCAGGAGGCAAAACACACAAAACACCCAGGACGCAAAGGAAAATCCCTGAAGTTATTATTCCCGTGACAGCAGTTTTTAAGAGATCCCACAGCATTAAGTGCTCCACAGGTCTGTGTTGTGAAACAGTCCTGCCTCCCCAAGTTTGTCAGCTCGGCAGATAGGAGAGACAGGCAAGAAAGAAAAACAGACGTACAGAGCAGGGCAGCAACTTGCTCATCACCTCACGAGCTGATGGCCAAGAGACAGAAATAAAACTTTTAAACTGATGGTGTATTAGTCAGACAACTAGAAACAAACTAAAAATGTTTAAGACGCTATTACTTGCTACTGAGACGTAAGCTTTAGGCCATTTGAGAAACCCTGATGTCGTTCTGCCCAGACTAAGTCAACTTAAACTGCAGCTGCAGTGAGAAAATCAAACTACAATTTGAAGCGAGGTGAAGTAGAAACACCACTGGAAACCCAAACGGAGACAACACAGACTGCCTGAATACTGCAGAAAGCATCACTTGGTGTTTGCACATAGTGACACTGGCCTGCTAAAACAGAAACGCAACATATAGAACCATGTCATCTACGTTAAACTCTTCAAAGTAAATCCAAAATGGTATCATAAACTATTGTATTCATTTCATGAAGGCACACTTATTTTTCTTTTTTTTTTTTTTTTTTAGCAATAGACACACACACAAAAAACCGCCACAGTATTCCTTCCAGTAAGGCTGAAAGTAAAATTACATAGTCAGAAAATGACAGACCTTATTTACAAGACAAACAGAGAGTAGGATGGTTTTCTGGAAAAGCCTTTGAAGAAATTAGACTGAATAGTGATCTGAGAGCGACCCACTAACAAAAACACACAGGCAACAAGACTTTCATATTGATGGAACAGAAATAAGTACATATTGTTACCTTCATGTTCAACATTGTTGAAATCCCCTGAAAAACTGATGCAGCACAGGGAGGTTATAACCAGCTCAGAGAAAAGAGATGTTAATAAGTGGTGACTCACGGGGAAATAATTGTGAAACTCAAACTACCTGGGCTAACACAGGAGATAATCAGCTCGTTAGGTTCTGTGATGAGCTAATGGGAAACAAGTGTTTGATGGTAGGAACTTCGGCAGAGCAGACAAGGACATCGCAAAAAGAAAGGCTGGGAAGCTAGAGCCAAGTTCAAACCAGAATTCTTTTATGGGGAGGGCAATGACTTGCTGAAGCCACTACTAAGTCTAAATAGGCTGAGCATCTAAGGTATAAGAAATAATCTCTGAACGTGCATATGTGGAAATGAAGACGCACGTTTATCCAAAGGATAAGCTTCAGCTCAGGGAAGAATCCATTCAGGAAGGTTCTCTGCTTTATGAGTGCACATCACACCGGGGACAGAAAATCGTCCGGGCTCTACAAGTTTGCGTAACTGTACAACATTTTCTGCATTTCGATGGTAAAACAGAAAAATAAATCATTCCTGGACTCTAATGTGGGCCCTGGCAGAGATCATTTATATTCCTGCAATGCAAACATATTTAACATAGTTTAGCATTTCTCTGCTTAAGAGGCCGCATTTTCCGAGCAGTGAGTGGGAGGTATATGGATCATTCGTGTTACTCGTTAAGGGTGTTTCTGCACGTACCTCCTGCGAACCCCTTCGGAAATCTAGCCCATAATCTCCACCTGTGCAACGTGTCTGCTGTAGGTGTAGACAAGACCGACACAAAACACGACTTCCTATCCCTTCGATTGCACCAAGCAGCTTTTCGTTTTCTTTTTTCTTTTGACTAAGAGTATTGTATTCAGGTCTGTCCTGTAGTTCTGCTTGTCAGGATACGAGACCTCCTACATTCCATGCTCTGATTTCCAAACCTATGTACGTAGAAGAGGGCTAGGGAGAGAGGAAGAATATTTTTTCAATTCTTTTACTCATACTCAAATGACCCTATAATGATGCCTGCTTACCAACCCAAAACATCGATTTCATATCATGTTTCATTACTCTCAAAATACACAGCTTTTCAGTCAAAAGGGGGCAGTGGGAATTAAAAATGGGAACAGCTTCCTTCTCTTTCTACATAACGCACATATAAAGAGATGGACAAAAATAGATTGAAAACTTGGGGAAACAAAAATAGCCAGCCTAGCAAAGCCACATAACTGGATTAATTCGATCGCTATGACATTACAGGAACAGGCTCTCTGTTTTCAATGAACTGCAACGGGAATTTGCGGCAGGAATCATTCCTCGTGTTATAATGCTGAGCAGAAGTAGAAGCTTAACAGCTATTGTGATTTCATTTCAGAATTTTATGTTGAGAATCCAGCGAAACTGGAGTTTCAGTTGTTGAGTCCCTTTGCCCTTTTTTTCCCCCCCTCTTTTGGCAAATGCATTTTTAGCTGCCATAGCTGGAGCAGCTGCCTCAAGAGACACCCTTGAAAAAGTCATAGATCATCCTACCAGCAGATAAATGTTCCAAAATACAAATAGAATGTAATGATGTATTATTCAATAATAGTCGTCACATCTTTGCTTAGACAAATAACTGTGCAAACTGAATACTAAAAACACGTCAAAGCTAGAGCTGGCTGAAAAACTTGTAGTGAAGTATTTTTATTCCGTTGCAAACTGATGGTTTTTCAAAACTCTACCACTGTGGATATATCTTTATTTTCACAAAACTTTGATCAAGGGAGATTCCTCATTTCTGCAATGGAATTTCTGACGAAAATCCGTACCCCATGGTTCTTTACGCTGGGTCAGAACAAGCTTTGTTCCAGTCAGCTACAACATTTAGGGGAGAATCTGTCTCCTTCATCTGTGGAAGAAGAACTGAAGGTCTGTCAACACTCAAAGGGTATTTACGGACAGAACCCAGCGCAGTTCTCATCGAATTCACATTTCAATCCATAATCTAGCCTGTGAGACAGTACAGAACCATAGCACAAGTGACCACCTGGTTTCTCCATTAACGACACACAGAGTTCTGTGTAGGACATGCAGAACATTAGAAAAAAGTAAACAAAGGTTATTTTGGGGGGTAAAATCTGGAGCATCATGTACATATTTGAGAGAGACCTTCCTCACTGGTCTCTTTCAAACGAAGCACATCCCACCATGCACGCTATGATAACCTCATAGAAAAACAGCGTACAAGCACTGAGCTGATAAATAACGTGTGAAGACGTTTTACAACTTGTTCGCTTTATCGCTTAATCCTTAGAAATAAACAATAGACTTTAGGCAATAAATACAGTGCCATATGGATAGGGAGAGATAAAAGACTGTCAGGAATCTTGCCAAGATTGGTGTTTCTCTTTAGAGGATATGGTATCTACAGCTCTGCCAAAACAAGACAGGGACAAGTGAGGACAGAAATCCATCTGGGCAAATTGTAGCAAAACTAAAAGAAAATATTCTATACCGAGCTAAAACAAAAGAGAGAAAAGAATAATCCAATCATCACAATATAATGAATTCTCTATTATTATTTTTTATATCCGAAAAATATTATTAAATATCCAAAACTTCCTTAAAAGTATTACTTCTGTTCTTCCTATTTGCAACCATTTCTATAACGCAATCAGGAAAAAACGTATTTGGAAAACACCATTTGTAAATATGTCCTTTCAAGCTTTTGATGACGGCAATTCTATTCCTGCACTCGGACTGAGCACCGGATGGGTTTTGGTCTCAAGGGGGAAAGGGTATCACCATGCTCACTATAGCTTTTTGTACGATTTGCATCTCAGTGTATATTTCTGCTTACTTATATTAAATCTCTTTGGTAAAATGACTTAAAACTAATCAAGTAAACAATCAAAAATACACAGCAAAAGTTAAAAATGGATGCTTGCAACTGGATTCTTGTAGTCCACACTGAGATGCCCAAGTAAGTAACAAGGAGTTCACACAGTTAAGTTACCTAGATGTTTCCATTTTCATCAATAAAACACATGCAGTGTCATTTCTTGCAATTCGTCTCTTGGGGTATGCCTCTGTCAGCATATGAAAGTGCTTCTATTCTTTTTTTTAATTTCAGATGGACTCCGATCTTGTGTTACAAAGAAAGAAACTACTCCCTTCCCCCTTCCTCTGGCCCAGCCCCTCACAAAGCTGATCACGTATGCCAGAGGTTCTCGGAGAAAGCAAAAACTCAAGTGCCACTTCCTGGTACAGAAAATATCCTCAAACTATGTCTGAATAACTCATTATGGATGAGGGAAATAGATGGCATCATGCCCTTGTGTGCATCAGCATCTCCCGTGCTTACCCATTTCAAGATACACAGCTCTCACGATACGGGCTGCTGAGGAAAAACAAGGATCACTTGGGAAAACTGTATTTTCCGAGGGCTGCTATGTCATATCTGCCTGTACAAATCATTTGGAAGGAAAATCTCACCCCTCAGGTCCCTAATTAGGCCGTCTCCAAAGCACTGAGCGCCTCCTTGAAACTCGTGAGCTCTGCCAGCCCATAAACTGAGGACACGCGGCCCCTTCCGTCACCCGCGCTAAGTTTGCCCGCGGTGCCAACTCAACTTGCAAATTATTATTAACTGCCTAAGAAACTACTGATCCTGGTTTCTCCCTAGGGCACCTCAGCCAGCAGGGTGAGACGGGCACGTCCTCCTCATCTCCTTTAGCAAATCGAGCTGGTTTGAAGCGCTGAGGGAGGGGACGTAGCGAGGCTGCCGGTTTGACTCTAAACCAGCTGATGGCCACACGCATTTGTTCCACCTGCAGGATCCTGGGGCAGAAACCTCCAGCAGAGAGGCAGCTGGAGAGGAGGGAAAAGCGACAGGAACGCCTCCAACCTCTCCCGCTAGGAGACAGCATCTGGCTGGGCCCTCAGGTGCTCAGAAAAATAACGAGAAAATCAGTCATTGCACAAGGCAGAACGAATCTTAGCATTTAACAGTTCAAATGCTTACGGAAAAGAATGAGTGAGAAAATTAGTCTAAATCTTTCTTAATCTAGCTTACAAAAGATAAACATAATTAAACGCTTAATTGTATTCCGTATCCTCATTAATTTAGTGGCGAACTTGGAAAATCCAGCCTTACATAAAGAAAAGAGGGGTCAGATTAATTAAACTCACTGCTGTGGTCAGTTGCCGTTTCATAAATATTGGTTTAAAGGTTTTGGGTGGTTTTTTTATTTAGCTCTACAAATAAAAAGCCTCGCTTCTAACTCTCCATGAAATATCAAAATATCTTTGTCTTAAGAATCTGCTGGAGTTGAGCATTTGGGTTCTGAGCGTTTCCAGCATTATCAGGTTAGAACAGAACAAACAGACTAAAGTCTGACATCAGCACTCTTCCCAGCAGGATACACTACTTTTTTCATTAGAATCTTTGAGCTTGAGATCAGACACAGGGAAAGATTAAAACAAATATGAATTTAATCAAGGGATTCTACTTTCCTGGTGTGGGAACAGGAACATGCTGACATAAATAGAGGACGAAGCACTAGGGCGTCTGAACCAAATCAAAGACGGCTTGCTTACCACTAACTGCTCAGATGATCCATATCATAACAACAAAAAGAAAAACAATTATTTATTCTTTTTGATGTTGCTGCTCAGAAGTAACTTCCTTTTTGAAGAGAGCAGGGTCAAAGCCAAGTTATTGTTTTTGCTTGAAACTTTGTCAGTGAGAGACTAGAAGTTATTAGGTATGACTTACTTTGGGGATTTATGTGGGAAAGTTAGAGATGTTCATTTCTTGTGGGTAATAACTTGGGGGAAAAAAATAAGCTTATTGTAAAACTAACTGAAATTTTGTCGTTGTGGAAAATCAGACCATTAGAGAAAAAAATAAAGTGGATAATACATTGAAGTCTTCTAAAATAGACGGTACATAGCCAGCTCTGGGCCTGAGCTACCGGGCAAAACCAAGCCTAGATCCTGCATATCTTCGCCGATCTTCTCCGGTGTGCTGCCAATTTAACAAATGGTCATCAAAGTCTCTTTTGATCTAATAGTCATCGCAACCAATTAGAAGGGCAAAGTCAAACGGGATAGGCAAAATAAAGTGCAAAAAGCACTTTAAAAAGCACCTGCAAAAAGGCAGGTTTGGTGATTTGAAAGTGTGTTTTCTGCTGTTTAAGGCTCTGTCCTCAGCCTTGTAAAAGACACAACGACAAACCATGCCCAGAAGAGTATGTGCGCTAAATTCATGTGCAGAAATAAACTGAAGAGTTTACATTTGCATAACATACCAACATTTATGTTGATAACATGCTTTTTAAGTATACACGCTCACTGCCCCCATTTTACAGCCGAGGAAAACAATGCTAATGTTCCAAATGGGAAAAGAACCCACAGAGTGCTCAGATCTCTGCTGGAGACACGTTCATTTTGCCTTATCCCTGCAAAATTACATGGCACCGATATTCGAGAGAATGAAACCTAAACCATGAACCTCAAGTGGAACTGCAGTTTCTTAGCACTTCGCATGCCATGTAACTTGTCTCGTTTTATTTGCAGCTCGTGTCAGATACTTGGAGCCTAACATAGCTTCCGATACTGCAGCCCTCCTCCCACTCCCACATTGTAGAAGGGGACAGAGCAGGTTCAGAACGATTGTATGTCTACTTTCTTGTAAAGGGAGATTGAAGTGAAGCATTAGATTAAAATCTGGTTGCATTTACTAAGCTGCAAATTCAGTTATAAGGGGGGATTTCACACCAAAAAGGAAACTGAGCTTCCAGCCTGAGCCAGCGTGGATCCAGACCACGAACCCCAAATGCAGTCACATTCAAAACCAGATCACAGCTTTTTCGTGGGGGCAACAGCGGAGTCGAGGCTAAAAGCCCGGCGGGAGCTATCATTAGTGATGCAGCGAAGGTGACAGACTTGGAGAGCGAAAACGTTCCTCATTCTGCATGAGAATGAAAAGAACATCTAAGTTCACCCAGGAGAAGCCGGAATCCAGGCGACACACAAACCTAATGGCAAACTCAAAGCAACGCGTTCAACAAAACGCATCCTGGGGAAGGCACAAGCGAGTGTTTCTCCTCTTCCGAAGAAGTGTGCTAATCCTCATACAGCATTTCCTAACTAATTAATTCATGAACCTATAAATATTAAACGTGGCAATTTTGTAACTCCAGAGCAAAACATCAAAAATGGCATCTTAGAAAACATTAAAGATTTTTGTTGGAGATAAAAAGATCTGACAAACAAAAGAAGCACAAAGCTGATGAGAATACTGTAGGGTCTTGGAGACAGACCTGGTGAAAGAAATAAAGTGCTTCTGAGGCACATTTCCAAAGTTCCCATTAGTTTGGTTTCCAGGAGGAGACAGAGGGGCAAGACCACAAAATAGAGAGAGAAAAATGGAAACAAAACCTGAAGAAATTGTCTAAAATCGTAATAAATAGGGTCAATTAATACCTCAGACATCGAGGGAACAGGGTGTCTACAGCATTTAGGAGGAAAGAGAGACACATATGAACAGCAATAAAAACGTGCAAGTAACAGTAACTGGAGGCTTTTTATCAGTAATAGGAAAGCAGATTGAAATTCAGCCACTATACCTGTTTAATAAGGGCCAAGCCTAAGTATCTCCTGGTGGGAACACTGTGCCGCCTTTTCCTATCTAAAAGTCAGAAAGGCAGACGCCTCTACATCCACCATTCCAGCAAAGAATCCTCCCTGCGTTGCCTGCGCCCGATTCCTCTCTTTTCTCCAGCAGGAGGGATTCTGCACTGGCCATGAGCACACAGAGCAGCTCAATCAGAAAACAACATCGAAACACCTGATGGGGAATACACCAGGCTAAAAAAATAATTATTCTAACAAAAAAATCAATATTCAACACCAAGAGGCTACATGTCAGCAAAGCAGACCAAAGCCGTTTTTAAAAAGCAGAGTTAAAGATACAGGAAGATAAGGAAGGGACGAGAACCATGCTAATGCAGCTGATTTAGTTGAAAATAGAAACACAAAGGTAACACAAATGCTTATGTTTAAGAAGGCACTCTCTAAAACTCAGTCTCATTTTCAGTGTCTGAGACATAGGTTTCGTGAACACATCACAAGGGATTTTTGAAGAAGTGGGACAAAGACTGGAAACCTGCCGTGGAATCCAGACCACGGTACCAAGTCTGGAACTACTGACAGAGAAACAATCCATCAGTTCTCCCACAGATGTGACTTAGGAGACTTAAAACAGTCAAACTGTTAAAATCTTTGATTTTTCACATACCAAATGCCATTAGGAATTTTACAGACCGCAGCAGAGTCTGGAAATGTTTCTGAATTAACATTTACGTTGTATGAGGAGAGAGCAGGTCCTTTCTCAGCTAACAGACAGACCAACTGCTGGACTTAGCAGATTCCAGTTCACCTCCATGAACACTGAGAGCAAAACAAAAACCAGCAAACAACAAAATAACCTGGTCAGCTCTCACACAGAGAAGACAGTCATATAACGAGTATTTACAGTACTAACGGAGCCTGAATGCAGATGCCTGGGAAGAGTATAATGGGCGTATTTAACAAAAGCAGCAGTCCTTTGCATGTGACCCGTAATGAGGGTTAATTTCAGTGACCTTAGCAGTCACATCTGACGTACCTGTGTGTACTTTGGAACAGAGAGCACCAAAACCATTATGTATAAATAATATAATATACCACTCCGGCGGCAAGACTGCCTGGAGTTGGTACATCCACCTGGTCCAACACAGCACCGTATAGAGATGCCCAACTTGATTCCAAAAGCTCTTGAGCTGTTGGCACAGAATTATGACTGAACCAACATGCCTCGCTGCTCGGTAAAGCTAATTCACTCAGACTTACGTCACCCAGATGTGGCTCTAATTGCTCCTGGCTGCACAACTAGCACAGCTGGTGCTCTCTTTGGGATTGCTGCATTGTGCTCTACTGTACACCACGGATATCCCAGTCGTTTGTCCAGGCTCCACCTCACGACTGGTTATCACAACGCAGAGCTTAGATTACACAGCCTCAAAACGCTGCAGTCACTGGTGATTCACAGAATTCCAGTTCTGACATCTGTTCTTCAGCTGGAGCGCTCCTGAGCACAAACCAGCGCCGCTGGAACAGCGAGATCAGATGTGCTCATTTACAGAACACAAGACCAAACATCAGCCCGGCAAAAGTTTTCATGAAGGCACTTTCATCTCTAGTCTCTCTTGGGACATACGATCTTCCCCATGTTCCTCATGTAAATCCCAGCACAGGGGACAAGGAACATGGCCCATGTTAGAGATCCCTGGTCCTAAACGACATGCTGGATCTCTATGGTGCAATCCCATACAAAAATATTAGCTTTTTCACGTGGTGCTCATCACCGTAGTAACTGTTTCATAAACAAATTAATTATGTATTCCTAGTACTACATTGAGACACAACATGGGAATAGCAGAAGGCCCTCAGAAACTGTGGGCTCTTAGAACTGAGAGGCCAACCTCAAATAAGTCAATCACTGAAGCAAGAGGTAGGCAAAGCATGATAAATGATCAAAGAAGAAGAGAAGTCTTAAAAACTTACAGACTGATGGACTTCACATGCTCCAGAAGTTGCTGTTTCCTCAGTTTCTTGGGCCATCCTTCGACTGTGACAGCATATTTTTCTATTTTATCTGGATTGACTGAAGTCCAGATGGGCCAGTCTAAAACCATCTTACTGCAGAGCAGATCTAGAAAAAAAATATGAGGAATGAAAAGTTATTAGCTTTATGTACACTAGATCCCAGGGGCAAGGTGACAAGTGTTTATCTGAAAGAAAAGCTTTCAAACCTGCAGACGACATTTCTTACTAGTTGGCCTGCAGTTTCCACAAAGCGCCTTGCAAACAACACCAAAACTCCAGCAGACTGTATCTTTTTTGATTCTGATCAGTAAACTTCATATCATCACTCAACAACAGCCAAACGTCCTGGTTCCTTCCTGTTTTCACTCTAGTTACTGAATGAACTACCAGTGGTTTTAACCAGAACAGGTCTAGAATCCATCTAGATGCTCCCATCTTCAGCAAAGGAGTGATAACCACAACATTATTTTTCTCCTGTAATAAAATTTCAGCGACTATTTGGCAACACATAGTTCTTTATATAGTATCTTTCTTACATACACGTATTGCGTAGCAGTGTAGTTTACACGAGGAACCCTCCGCATTATCCCCCTTGTGTATTGGCAACCAAAATATCGTAGTGACAACGTCGCATAAAATCCTGGATCCCCACATTTTCTTTACTCTCTCTTGTGTTTCTCTCCCTCCATTC
>VWYH01010137.1:102159-249112 GCA_013399365.1 Pampusana beccarii
CTATTTGGATTAAATATAAATTTCCTAATCACCACTTCAGTTAAAAGATTTAGCCACTGTTTCGACATGGTAGAGTATATCACAAAGTATCTTGATCCTCACTTACTAGATTTACGCAGCAATGTCTTGGGTAAGCAACCGCGATACACACACATCTGTTATCTTTCTTATTCAGACAACTCCAGAGGGAAATACTATTATACAGTGAGATTTTCAAAGGTAGAAAGGGAGTGAAGTATCCAGTTAATACTGATTTTCAGTCAGATGTCTAACTGCCCTTTGTAGCTTCAGCAATTCTCTCATAAATATGGTATTTTACAAAACAATGAAACCTCCTCATCTGAGACACTGGCCCATTCTGGCCAGCATCAAAAAAGGCCACATGAGGGGGTTCAAGAGTGTAATGACAGGGTCAGGGACGGAGGGGAAAAAAGAAATAAGGGGATGACTGGGAATTTGTCTTCAAAAGGAAAGAAATATAGGCTAACATGGCAAAGATTGTAAAGTAATGCAGAACGTAAATCAGCCTGCTTTTTACCCTTTTCTTTAAACAAAAACACTGTTCCACCCCATAAAATGGAAAGGAAACAAACCTAAGTCCCCCAAAAGCCGCATTTTTTCCACAATAGTGAATTGGTCTGTATTTACTCCTGACAGTGAAAAATTAAAACTTGGAGCCAAAGACAGTAACATTATTTCATGGAAGTAAATATTTCATTATTTATTTTTAGTACCACTGTACAACCACACTTAGGGACTTTAGTAATTGAGGAGCTTCAATTTTCTATTCCTTTTTGTAACCTTTCCCCCAAACCTTACACCCTACAGACACATCTTTAATACCATCTCCGTAAACATAAACTCATTAGTTTGAAAG
Source organism: Pampusana beccarii (assembly GCA_013399365.1). Lineage (NCBI taxonomy): Eukaryota > Metazoa > Chordata > Aves > Columbiformes > Columbidae > Pampusana > Pampusana beccarii. Next base: position 103,037 of record VWYH01010137.1, read on the forward strand.
CAGATGATCTACCAGCACAAAGCACAGTACAAGTTAACCATGAAAATATGGACCCTGGACCTCAGCAGGTGCTACAGCTTCCCCTAAGTTCTGTGGTGGAATTAATGCCCCCAATCTGGACATATCCATATGCATATTAGTCATTACAATAATTAATGACAACTGTACAACACTGCTTTACAGATATAAGGCAAACGTGAGATTGTAGATCTGTGAACAAACAGAAGTGCATATTGGTCATTACAATAACCAATTACAACTGTACAACACTGCTTTATACCTTACCATATTTTTGTAGTTATTACAAGAGAGTTTTTAGTATAATTTTTAAAAATGAAGGAGGAAAATATCTAGATATTGACAAGGCATACAAATTTCCTAATCACAAGGTAGCTTGGAAAATAATGTAAAGCTTACATCAGATTTACTTAATCTCTTTCATTTACGAAATAACAAGTTGGGTTGATAAAGGTGAGAGGTGCAGACATAAAGCACCTCAATGGCTGTAAGATCTTTGATGAATAACTGCTCTTAATTTCAATTAATAGTAGTAAGAAAAACTGGCAAATATTACAAAATTAAAACCGGAATCATTATTAAGACAAAATGGATTTGTGGTGAATGGCATTTCACGTTTTCAACAGTGACAAAGAGAAAACATATAAATATTGAACAAGTTTGCATGTAACGATTGATGGAGAGCTGAACCATAGGCAAGAATAGGTCCTGTACAGCCAATGAGAGAACGGATATAACCAAAGGCAAACGTGAGATGGTAGATCTGTGAACAAACAGAAGTGCTCATATTCACAGGTGTGATGGGAGCGGCTGAGGGAGCTGGGGGTTCAGCTGGAGAACAGGAGCTGAGGGGAGACCTTCTGATCTCTGAACTGCCTGAAAGGAGCTTGGAGCCAGGGGGGTCGGGCTCTGCTCCCCAGGAACAAGCGCCAGGAGCAGAGGAAACGGCCTCAAGTTGNACGCTTAAAAACATTGTGGAATCCTGTCTGTTTGGCTGTTTCTTAAAATAAAGAAACAAATGTGCTTCTACAAGAAAAATCAGTAAAGCTGAAGGTAGGATATGCTTTCCTCAAATAAGAGCAAAACAATTGAACCAACTGATTTTTCCCATCTTCAGTGCGGACCAAGGAGTGTCAGAGTTTGCTGGGAGGTCACAGAACACCTGATATACTCACCCATGCTGTTGGGCAGGGTCATCACTACTATATACAGAACCAGAGGGTTCCCTGTTGTCAGGCAGATTATTGTGGAGAATTTTAGGATGCTTAGAGCAGTTAATTAAAGAGAAGCGCTGGGAGCACTGCAAGGCTATAAATTCCTCCCTCATAGCTTATGGGGCTCAGTGGTGGAACTTTCCATACGTCTGTTTTTAACTGGCATAAACTTGTTTTGACCTTAATCAGCATTTTAGACTAACGTTACACAGGGAGGAGAGAAAGAGAAAGAGAAAAGGAAGGGAAAGGTATTAGTCAGAGGCTTGCTTTAAGACATATGTAAGGGGGAGACCAGCACTCCTGATTTACCCACTGGTACGTCAAAAGATGCAAAGCAAAGACAACTTGGCATTTTATAATCTAACTGTTCTACAAGAACATAAATTAATACACATTTTGCAATCAAAGCAGCAAGCACTTGAAGAACAGGTTTGTTGTATCTGTAGGTATCAAATTTCATAAAACACATAAATTAACGAGTCCGTAGATTATTAAATGACAGTCGAGATGCCAGCTTTCCTTTTTTTATCATGGAAGATATTCCCAGGATCTGTGACATCTGTGGTGTCTAATCCCCCCTAGAGAAACTGCCATTCAGAGGAATTCACACTGCGGGGCAGCCACCGCCAGCACAATGTCAGCTATGGCTCGCCAAAGCTGCCCTGGATCCTCGCTGCGCAGCAGAACACCAGGGGAAAACGACAAGGTTCCTTTCCTGATTTGCGTCGCAAAGAACAGCATTATAAAGTCTGACTTTGAACCGCTTCGCTGAGGTGAAGATTTCCAGCTTCTTTCACAGGAAAAGAAAAAAAGAAATCCATACGGCACTGTTCTCATCTGGCATCCTGAATGCCTTGCGTCTTTCAAGAAATATTTCCAGTTGCTACCCACACCATTTTCGGCAGATGAATTAAACATGATTTTTAAAAATGTAGAAAAACGGGATGATATTACTGTGAAATATCACTGCAATCTCTCCAAACACGTTGCGTGGTTGACAAATGTATATGTTATTCACAAGAACTTTTCAGAGAAAAATTGACTAAGAACGAGGAACGAACAAGTCTACTTGCTGTACCACTTCATCCCAGGTAGTTACAAAGTGTGGTCTTGCTTCCCTTCCTAAGTCACGGCCTGCTTGTCTTACGTTACTGACCTCATTTCTGCTCTTGCTTCCCCTCATAAAACCCTCCAAGTTAAGCTCTTCTTCCACCCGATTTCTGATAATGAGAGCATCATGATCTTTCTCTTTCTATCTTGTGCTTTTGGGTGGCAGATCTGGTATGTGCACCGCCCCATTCTGACTTCAGCAGATCCGAGATGGGCCAGGCACTGCGGAGACAACAGGCACGCGCTCCAGACCGAACTCCGTCAGTGGAAACAGGACTGCGAAGGAACCCGACTGGATTTGCATTCAACATGTGCCTCTGCTGGGAAGATTTCAAATAGGAAGCTATTTCTGCTCCATTACTTTTAGATATAAAACTCCAAAAAGGGACGTGACCTTTAAACATCTCATACAAGGAACTGTAGGGCTCAAGCCTATTTATAAGCCAGGACTAAGTCTTTATAGTGGTATGGCAGTAACTCCACACATGAAAACATCCAAAATACTTCATTTCTAAAGCATTAATCATACTTTCCACTAGCCCTGAAACACAGCATTCTTTCACCCTGAATAGCATCCCCAAAGTAATACTACATATTTTCACTTTGCTGTTATGAGAATAGCAATTACTGACTATGCACATAGTTTCCACTTATTTAGTCAAAATTACTCTTAAAAAAAAGCATTTTATACTAGCTTATAAGATAGTAAACATATAAACGAGAACTTTCTGTAGCATATTTACCTCTCATATAAGTTAAATCACCCACTATTTTTATCAGAATTGCAACAATGTTCTAGCATTATATGTTCATATCTCACTGGACCTTCATGCTTTCCTTCAGTACAACAAATAATCCATCAGTGAGTGCTTCATCATGCACTGTATAATATCTACAATAAAAGCACAATCAGTCAGCACTGAGGAGGGAGAAGAAACTTCAACAAAAAGCCCCAAATAATTAAATCATTAAAAGAAAGGTTCAAGTGACACCAGAAGAATCACATTTAAAGAAAGGCTGACATATGTCATTCTAAAAGAATATAAACAATAAAAATAAAACACTGACACAATTCCCACCCCCCATAATCATCTAAAAAAGGAGACACGGAGTCCTTGGGTGGTAAACACCGTCACAACATCAGAATTACGGCTCAGTCCTCGCAATCTCTTCTGTATTCCCCGATACCATAATAGCTACTTCAGCAATATAATCTGTCCCGCTACCCTGAACTCGTTAAGCTGTATAACCACAAAACGAATCTATCCAACGCCTCTCAGACATAGTAGATGTGTTGAGCACAGTGACAGCCCCAGTGAGTGCTCGGTCCCTGAAAGCACCTGTCCTACTGCACAGAAACACACAGCTGATGAAAATCACCTTTTGAGCCACTGAAAATAGGATTAGTTAAAGGTACAGGAAAACGTTCTGAGCCATAACAGCAGCAAAATACTAAAATTCTGGTTTGCATTCAGATGGTAAGATATTTTGGTCAAGGGCCATCTCTCTGTAGGTAGCCAGAACACCTGGAACAACGAAACCTTGACCTCTACAGCAACAAAGCAGCCGCCGGAGTGCGTTAGACAGCCAGCCTTTTGATGCGCTGTATCCTCATGTCAGTCCAAACACAAAAATAGGTCTGAGGCTCTCCATATCTATAACAAAGGCAGTAAGAGCTGTCACGTGAACACCAACAAGCTGCTAATAGTGTCTGATAATCACAAGGTATACGAAATGGTTTATCCTAGATGATGGCGGCGATGTTTTCTCTGTGTGATCAACGGGGATATAGATCCGCACAGTACATTCTCCTCCCTGTTAAGCAAATGTGTATCTGACTGTGGAATTAAGACAGTGAAATACAGCACTTCAGTCCCACACAGAAGCAGTAGTTCCTACATGATCAAATCTGAAATAATTTCAGATATTCTTGCATTTATATCCAAATCTCAATGCTACGCAGTAGTGCTGAAAAACCATTTCTGACCTAAATGCTGAACAACACGCTCAGATAGAATCAGCCAAAAAGGAGGCAGCACAACATTAACATTCCAAGCGGTACAAGCTGTACGCAAAAGCCTTCTAGTTGTCTTCCCAAGGTCTTTTAGGTGCACAAAATACGCATTCATTCAGGCTCTTCCATACTGAACATCAGGCAGCTCCCTAGCAATGGGGTTTTGACCTCCTGATACTCTTCTAACTGGCCTTCGGGCCAGCAGGTGCGGCAGCCACGCGTCACTACGAGCAGCCCAATGGCCATTTTTCCACGGCAGCCACCACTCCCAACACAGTTTCTGCAGCCAGGAAGTTCTAGAAGCCGGGCTGGGCAGACTGAGGTTTTCCTTCACGTTCAAATGAAGCAGCCTGAAGATTTTCGGCAGAGTCACACGCAAATATATAAAGGCAACTTGAGGCGGCCAGAGGCATTAGAAAAAAAATAAAATTAAGCAGTAGGAAAGTCAAGGACAGAGGGAGAAAAGCCTGGTAACACATCCCTGAGAGAGAAAACAAGAGAGAAGTGCACTTGCGAAAACAAAGCGCCAGGACCTAAAAGCCAATAAATTATTTGCTGCCATTTGATCCCAACCACGTTTAGCTAAGTACTATATGTATTGTCTGTGAATAAGAAACTGCTTTTACGTGTCTTTCCACACACAAAATTCTTCTCTTAACAGAAACAACCTGTAAAACTCTAAACAAGTAATAAAGCTATTATGCTATTAATATCCTGCATTTATGAAGTACCAGTTGTCATCAAGAATACTCAGTGTACCAGGCACTCCCACAGAAACAGACCCATCGTAAAACATTCCGCAAGTGGTTGCATGATTAGTAAAGCACAGTGAAACATAAATCTGCATTTGACTAAAAATAAACAGGGAAGAAAGAATATATCCATATTTGCTATCAACACAAGACATTCCTACATCTCTGTTTTGGGAGGTGTTCTTCCTAAGCACCCATGTGAATGGCCAACGATCTACATGTTCTAATATATTTAGACAATATATTTTAAAAGAGCAATGTGATTCATCATTGCACCTGCAGTAGATGTAAGGCAGAATTCATACTGCAAGGTCACTTTAGCATTTTCCTTCAGGAAAAATTCTTTTATCCAAAAGATCTAACACACTCACTGTAATGTAGTAATTCAGATATTTTAGGGGCTGCTCACTGGCAGCAAAACTATCCAGAACTCCCCCTTCTATGCAAACACCGCCCAACCTTCCCTCCTGGGCCTTTACATGAAATCGAGCCCTAAACAGTGGCCTTGTAAGAAAAATCCTCGTTTGGGGACATCTTTATGGCCTTTCCATCGCTTGGAGCGTCTGGAACTGTTCTGGCAAACTGCGGTATCTTGCGTTTTGTTAAACCGTGCGAGACTTCTGTAGCCCCAGGGAACCATATTCCCCGGTCAAACAAACAAGAACCATCATTCCTAGGTACACTGACAGGGCAGCGCTACCTAAGCAGTCCCCGTAAATAAATACCCTCTGCCCAAGAGAGAATCGGTGGGACCAACCTGAGAAGGAAGGCTGATGTTATTCACAAGTACTAACTAGAATCTGTGCTAAAATTAAAAAGGAACACAACAACCCAGAGGTCCAATACAAGTTGCCAACATTTTTCCCTTTCGTGTGTCCTCTAGAGGAGGAATCAAAACTGAACTGTAACCAGGAAACCGACATAATAGCATGAACTGAAGTTTCTTTCATCTAAAATGACCCAAAATGCCCTCCTGCAAAGAAAAAAAAAAGGCAGAAAGAAAGCTTGTCTTCCCACACTACTGCTAAATCTCTGGGTTAAAAATCCATGCAAATCTAATGCAACGAAGAAATGTGATGAAAATGAAATTAATGTACTTTTGTACATTTGAGGATTTGGAAGAATCTCCCTTTCTTTTGAACATATGAAATGAAAAGATCCACAACACCCAGAAGGCTGTGAATAATTATTTTTACTAACAGGACTGCCAGAAATTTTTAAACACTTACTAAGCACAAGATTTCTCGATTAAAAAAAAAAAAAACCACCACACTTCTAAGTTTTTTTTCCCCAGATTCCTTTCCTCAACAGACTTCACATAAAGAACTTATTTCAATTTTCCCCTCTATTAAAAATAAATGACATTAATAAAGCCAAAGAGGAGGCATTTCTATTCATCTAAATTCTGCAAGGAAGCCTATTTATGCAGATGGATGTGGCAGCGAACAGTACAAATCATTGACAAGCGCCGCTGCAGCACTTCTGTTTGGGCCTCCCTTGTGAAGTAAATAATAAACTTCAATCGACTCTGTTGACTTACTGGTGCACAGGTGTCGCTCAGTGGCTTATTTTCACAGCTGATACAAAATACATCTTCATCTTATTTCTTACAAACTTTCAGTAGCTGAAGCTCTGCATCAGTCAATGGCAAGTGAAGGCTGTGGAGCAGAACTCAGAATAATTTATCGGGAAAGCCAAGAGAGAGCTCAAATTCTGTTGGTTGCACGTAATCCTACAGTAATTTGATTTCTAGAACACAATTGAGTTTTGAATGAATTTTGGCTAAGATACTCGAGGAATTGCGCTAACAAGGAACTGTAAAACAGTCTTTGTCCTTGTGGGCAAAGCCGAACTCTTCCGAGGAGGCCACGTTTAACTGTTGGTGAACTACAGCATCCCTGAGAAGGAGCAGTGGTCCTGTCTGCTCTGATCGTCTCTCTTGCTGGTCAGTACATATTACCCTCAACTTCTGATCCCTAGAACGTGTCGGCGTGGGCTGTGAAATCCCCAACTACCAAGCCTGACGTGAGAATTCAAGTATTTTTAAGCTCTGTAAAACCAGTTCTCTTAGGTGGAATTACGAAACCAGAAGCTCGTCCTAGCTACAAATGCCTTGAACCGCACACTCACAGAATGAGCTTTCTTGCTTTAAGGAAAATAACACAAAGCCTCCAGTCAATACATGTTACAATCTGTTCCTAATACAAAGTGGCTTGAAATCTATTAACAGAGCCTGACCTTGTTTCAAGGTGTGAAGAATAATGCATTTAACTGAAAAGGTTATTATTTAATTAGCTGCCTGTTGGCTAAGAGAAGTCATCACATTTCCGCACTCCCCAATTCTGCAGAATTAGGAGCACAGCCTCACCTCATTAAGCCATATACTTTTTTCTTTGGTTATAAATGTAAAGGCTTCAGGTACCTAGCTGATTCATGCAGAAATTTGTCAGTGAATAACCACAGAAGAATTAAACCAAAAAATGTTGTCTGTAGTCAAGAATAGCCCATGCAACTCCTTGACTATAAAATGAGATACGTAACACTTGAAGGACATTCAAGTCAACTATTCACCTGTGTAAAGCAGGTGGAAGCACTGGCACTGGCAGCTGGATTTCAATTCCAAATTCAGCCTAGAAAAACAACCGCTCTGGTTCTTCAAATCAGTTTGTGAAGGTGTACGGATAAGCATCCTCAGTAGAACGATAAGGTTCTAATGGAAGTCTGAAACAGCCTGAGCAGACTGCTAAACACGCCATTGTGCTAAAGAAATGCCTTAACGCTACAGAGATACGGACAGGACCGCAAGTTTGGTAAGATCAATAAGTATTGCCTCCCTTTTGAGAAAACTCTTTGCTTCTTGTTATCTTCATCTTTAATAAATGTTTAGGCTCACTTTATGTGTTACGCTTCTTTCCACAAAATAGTGCTGATTTTAATCCCTTTGGTGGGATACCCCGTGGCGCTCCAGGTAGGAACGTGTTCAGGCATTGATGAGCAGCTGTAGAACATCTGCATGTTAATTTTAAAGGCCAGAGCCATATGTAATCTTTATATATCCAAAGAGCAGGATAAACCAAGAAACGGTGATTTGTGTATCTAGCTTTTTTTCTGTAGCTCTCCTGAACACAGTATTTGCCTAAGTAGGAAATTGTAGTAAAAGCAGAAAATAATCTATAACCAACTAGCATAAAGCTGTTCTAGTTCACATCCTTTGGTTTTCAGCAGATATTATCATTTCACAGAACAGGCTGTTATTTTTGTTTATATTGAGTGTTTGAAGTCTTTCAAGCTCATGTACTGAGCAACCATCTAAAATAAATTAATATACTCAGCAAGAGATGACAGAAAACAAAAATAGTGAAGACGAAACATGGTGTAATACCAGTTATAAAGAGTTCATGAGATTAGAGCAGGGGTGTCAAACTCATTGTCACCAGGGGCCACATCATCCTCGCGCTTGCCTTCAAAGGGCCAAACGCAATTTTAGGACTCTATCAATGCAGGAGCAGTTACATTGATACAGCCCTAAGAATAAATTTGGCCCTTTGAAGGCAACAGTGAGGTTGATATGGCCCCTGGTGAAAATGAGTTTGACACCCCTGGATCAGAGGGACTAAAAAATAAGCGTAACTAAAGGTTTCTATGAGATGTGGGGTCAGACTATACCTCTGCTGGAACTGTCTTTTCTGGACAGAGCTGCAGCCGTGCTCTCTGACGTGTGCTGAAGCCAAGCAGGCTCTGTGATCAGTTGTGCTCCCTCTCCACGCTGGGCCTCTGTCCCTCCGCTCTGGCCATAAATCCTCATCCCGCCACTCCTTGACAAAGTTGATTCAATATGGAGCATCTTAATGGGCTACTGCATAAACGCTGACTTCATTTTTATTGTATAGCATGGAAAAATATGAATTAAAACACCTAAGCAGTATTTACTTATGTAGGAAACACCATTAAATATTCCAGTACCTGGAAACCATTACGAATTCCATGTAAGAAATCTCCACAATTGCACCGTAAAATTGCACCCCCTCCTGCCCCAAGACAATAACAGCAAATGCCATAGCCAGCAGTGCACGGACAATTCCACTTTTGAATTCTGAACCCTGACTCTTGAAGTCATGCTTAACTGCTATGCTGAGCTGAGGCCAGAGGACCCAAATTAACTATTCTTAGTTTTGTCTGCGCTGTTTAACCCCAAAGCCGCATGCCGGGTTGCAGTTCACCATCAGGGGACGAGGTGGGCAGCTGTTAAAACAGAAGCTGTTGTAAATCTCAGGTAGAGCGGCTCCTGCTGTTGCTATGGTCATGCAAAATAAAGATGAGACTGCAACACGGACCAACAAAAGGTCACTACAGGTGAACAGAGCCCACCTCGTTCCTTGCTGCCTTAGTTAGATGTACCAACACAGGACACAAACACAATTTCATTTGTGTACTGATATTTATAGATACTTAATACCCCTTCACTTCTGCCATCTATGTGTACTCACACCAAGTTACTGATTTCTGTTCCTTTTTGGCCATGAGGTTGGCTTAGCAATATACCTCTGGAAAATATAGTTTCATTTTTCCCCATGTTGTCTGTTGCTGCACTAGCATTATTCCCTTCCCGTGTTTTATATTGCGAATTATGTCAGAATAATAATGAATCCAATCAAAACACAGAATGACAGTGTTTACCTGATGTGAACATGCCCTGAGAGTGAAATTAGACTTGCTAAAATGCACATGCATAAAACCTTCATCATTTGTATACATCATTTAGTATTCTGAAAAATATAAGTACATATTGTTCTTGAAGTGTACTTCAGGACAAAAACGAAACTATGTTCAACCTGCTAAAAGTTCAGTGTCCAACAAAAATCAGTTTTTACATGCTCTTGTATCATTATTTAAGCCTTAATGGATTTTTGCTGCTTTGGCTTAACCCTTCTCCTCAAGCTTTGCTTGCTGCTTTTCTCACAACTCTTACAGAACTCGACCATTTCCAATTATCTGGGAGGTTTTTTCCCATGTTTGCTCCACTTACAAGGACATATGGTCCTTCTTCCTGAGCAATTTCTACTTAAAACTGTGCTATTTGCTCCCTTTCTTCCCTGGATAATTCTGTCAAACAACATTTTAAGCATATTACCTGCCACGTTGCAGTGGTTGGTATGTAAACATATATTTGTATTCTTACGGTAGCTCAAATGGGTGGTAAATGTAGTCGGGTAGAAGTGAGATCCCAGCACTTCCTAACAACCGCAATTGTCTAATTGATATGAATTTGACGATCTTCCAGCCTCATTTAAGTTATAGTCTCCTTCATTTTTGTTCCTTCGCGCTATTAAAAGCCAAGAATATAAATGGGGGGAAGGAACTGAAGCGATACAAATGATACAGAAACATGTTAAAATGGTATTCACCAGTACTTCAGTTCAATATCCCCCAAACGATCCTCTCATTCACAGTGTCTGTGATGTTACCATCTTTAATCCTTTTGCACATCCAGACTAGATTCTATGGCATTGTCTTCCGTGTGACAAGAACAAGACAAAATAATGTATTTTAGTACAAATTATCATAAAATATTCATTTTGATTTAAACAGGAAAATAAGCAACCTGATTGGTAATCAAAACATTAGGACACTGTAACTTTAGCTTATTTTATCCTGCAATTCTTGCAAATATTGTTTGTTTATAGCAATAAAAATAAGCATCACAATGAGCTAGATAAGAACCTTTTAGGCTGATTAAATAAACCCAGTGCTATTTTATCTTTAAAAAGCCATCAGACTTGCAAAGAAAATACTCATTAGTAATTTGAAAACCATGTTATGCTACACTTGCATTTAATAAGGTAACAATTTACATTTATGCAGTACCTTTTATCCCAAAGCAATTTACAACTTACAGCCAGAGATTATCACTTCATCTCCAGCGAAACTTGGCAACTGTGAAGTGTTGCTCTGTACTATAAAGCAAGAATTCTGGTAGGGAACAATAAATATAAGGTTTCAGTCAAATAAATATGACTCTTATATTTATGCCTCCAATTAAACCAAGCGAAAGTGTTAAATTAATTTTCTGAAGTTGCATTGCCCTTTTTATCTAGCATCCACTTGCGAAATGAGAAACGGGTTCTATAAAAAGCAGGAAAACGTTTGCACTGCCCCTTATAGATTATTTGAAACAAACATTTCCAGCAATATTGCAGGTCTAGCAAGGACTCTGAAAGTGCCATCTAATTATGGTAAAACTGCTTCCTGAACTGCTTCCAATGTACCGCTTTGGCAACAGGACTTAGGAGCAGTTTGAGATCAGGAGCTGCATTCAGAAATATCTCTGATATTCAGATATTTCAATAAAGACAAGGTTTAAGAGGAAAAAAAATAGCTGCACCAAGCAGTCAAAATGTCACAAGTCAGGCTCTTTCCAGTAGAATATTCGTATTACCTTAAAACAAATAAAAGTTGTGTGCTTCCACTTCATGTTAATTTACTCTCTGGAATAGAGATTTTCAACTTCTACTCTGTCTCAAAACAGATGAAAAATTGCTCCTTTAAAAAAAAAATAAGAAAAGAAAACATATAAACAAAAAACACTGACGGCAAGAAGTTATATGACTCAATGTACTATGGTTTTAGGGCAAAAACCCTGGCTAGCTTGCTCTAAGGTTAAACACAATCAGGTTTGGTTTTCCAAGAAAATTTGGCATGAGGGTAACTATGACTGAAATTCATGCTTTTCTATATGGAAAAACAAGGGCATGCGAATGAAAGGAAGGACAGAAAATTTAAAATGCTGAGAAAAAACACTTTCTTGCCCAATCAGGCTGTGGAACCACCTGCCACAAGACAGGGTGAAAAACAAAACAGGAGCTTCAAGCTTCAAATAATATTGGATCATTCCATCCTCAGCACGCAAGACCAAGTCCTTTGGAGAAACAAATGTTCGACAGCAGGATGTAACATCAGGACATAACGATGGCACCACACATTTAACTTGCCTCATGCAACTCTGTGTAAACTTTCACAACCTGTTAAGATAAGCAATTTTTAGACTTAGTAGTCTCCTTTGGAGACAAGAAGGGAAATAAGGGTTTACACAGATGTACCCAAAATGTCCATTCCAATTGCAAGACCAGACTCTGGTGCTGTGATTCAGTTCACTTTCTGCTAAAATGGGAAACGCGGAAATCACCGCAACAAGAGGCGCAAGCTCCTCAGAACCAGGTGGTGACAGAACCGGACAGATCACTGATCTGATGGATTTCCTTTTATAGCATGCAGAAAAATCCTGTGAGATGTGGCCGTATTGTTGTTTTCTTGTTTTAAATTAATAGAAAGAATTAGTAAAGCACTAATTGATCATCTACTGTGAAAAGATTTGGAGAAACACTTAAAGCAGCAATGTGAATATCCTGTCAGAGTAAATCATAAAGCACGCATTTCCATATACATCTCAGAGTGAATTCTTCATGCAGTCTGACAAGGCCGTTTTGAATTGATCACGTCCCGTTCTTCTTGGACACTCATGCATAAACACTTGGCACAACAACATTAACGAGCAATGACATAAGGAATTTAGGTCTAACCAAACAGACTCTATCTGAACAGTTCCATGCTTGAATCCTTAACTCCTTCCATCACTCCCTTGAGCAAATGACTTATTTTTTCTCTAAAGGTGACCAAAAATTGATCACGTCGTTGTCATTTAGTATTTTTTCAGCAAACCCTCTTAACAGAAGAGCATAATAAGAGTGGAGCCACGTTCCTCCCCTCAGAGCGCATCCATCTCCCCTCTCGTTCCAGATCACGCTGGTTGTTCACAAAGACTTTGGAAGAACTAAAATCGATGCAGAGTTCTAGTAAGTCAGCCTAGCCAGTCCAATCTCTCATAGTTTTCACTTAATTTCATTTCCTTTCTGCAACTGCCAATTTTCTGATCCCAGCCAACCTCTTCCAAACAATCTCTATTCTACTGAGTGGGTTCAGAGACGGAAAAGAAGAAAAAAGCAGAAGTTTAACCCAAAAGTTCTTAGTAACTTCCACAGAGTAATTTCTGAGTAGTAATTTCTACAAGACTCATAGCCTGCAATAGGTCCTTGATATTTGGATATTGGAATAGTATTATTTAGGTTACATATGATCAGCAATCTAAAGGATCAGTAACCTTGCGGTACATGCTGTTTATGCTGCCATCCTCCAAGATTTCACTCGGAAAACACAGTTGTGGAGGATACCACAGGAGCTACAGAAGTATGCTACGAATTGTGTGTGTCCCATCCACACCACAGCTTTGCTCATCAGCACCACTTGGAAGTTTCAGGAGCCAATGTGCACAACATAAGGAGCGCAATTATCTGCCACCTGGCTTGCTACGGGAAAGTTAAAAATATTTCAGGTCTAATTTATGTAAAAATCTGGGGAGTGCTGAAGGTTTTCCAGCAGAATATGACCCAGGAGGTCATCACCACACCAACAAGCGAGATAAACTAGAGATCAACCATCACTGACGCTGTCTGTCTCCTGAAGCACAGGAGTGCGCTCCGCAGTGATTTAAAGGGTAAGCCCGTCCCTACAGATCTTAGAGCCAACATGGGAAGTTCTCACTTCAACTATACGCTCTGGATTGACAGAGGAACATAAGAATATGATACAGATAATTCACCTCAGCCAAGGTCCCAACAGGTTAGTAGCCACTCGGACACTTGAAAGTACCTGCTACTTCTTTTAGTACCTAGATTTGGTACAATCATCAAGGACAAGGCTAAATCATGTCTTCAATTTAATCTGAACACCCTAGGCTTAAATTTTTCTTCATTTCTAGGCTGTAGGCTAAAAAGCGAAACCAAACTCAAGCTAATTACCAGTCAAAACATCTTTTTTTCCCTTCTGCAATCTGAAAATGCAACTTAACTGTTACTTCAATGTTTCTGTCAAGTAGGAATGAAAAGTTCCTCTTCTTTCCTTGTTTTTTTTCTTTTCCCCAGAAAAGAAAATTCTGATTACCCTTTCAGAACAATAATTTGATGAAAACTGACATTCCTTAGTGCAGAGGTGTCAAACCCATCTTCACCAGGGGCTGCATCAGCCATACGGTTGCCTTCAAAGGGCCGAATGTCATTTTAGGACTGTATAAATGTAACTGCTCCTACTTTTACAGTCCTAAAATGACATTTGGCCCTTCGAAGGCAACTGCGAGGCTGATGTGGCCCCCAGTGAAAATGGTTTGACACGCTTGCCTTAGTGGGCCCCAGTGAGCATGGAAAATGTTGACTTCTGCTAGAATTTGCAGAGCAGCATTATACTGATTCTTTTATCCTCACTCTTCTCCCCCGACACGAACACCGGTGCATGCAGTACAAATTTTTGTCTGCACACACGCTGCTCGGCAGAACCTGGGGCGTTCTGCCGAGTTCAAACATCTTGTGCCTATTCAAAGAAGTTTGAACTAAAAGGCAATGCAAGGCCGGACTTTTCATTCTTCTTATTGCATGGAGAAAAATAAATAGGCCTCACCAACCTGATCTTCCACACATTACCCTTCGTTTTGTATAGCATACATATGTTTTTTGCAAGCGTCTGTATGCATTTCAGCATGGTGGTGCAGCTCAGGCGGATCTCTGGCAGGTGCAGCATTTGCAGGAGCGTGCACGAGACTGTTGGTGCCCATCGCTCCTGCTTTCTGGCCATTGCTTGTGCGGTTCAAGACACCTCCCAAAGCACTCCAATGCCGCAGCTGCTCAGCCGTCCGGATAAAACATTATACAAAGAGTTGAGGAGAAGCTCCTGTATCTGTTGTGAATGTGAGGGACGCCAGGCTCCGGCAGATGACAACCAAAACTGTCACTGAAGTCACACGCAAGGTGGGGGCCCCAGAATCCGTGTGGCCTTCTCCATTTTAAAATTATGTATTTTTCACTGTGAACTGGTTCAGGATTTCTGAAGCAACTAACAGACCGTTAAAAGCTTGAATGCAAACACCTGCAGTAAGACAAAACCAGAATTTATCATACAAAACATACTAGACTACCTGCTTGAAATTAAAGGTCTTTAAAAAGTAACTGTTTGTTGTAATGTCTTGTACTGCGTTTAATCAGATAATAAGCAAATAAAAATAGTCTATTACGTACCTTTCCTGCACGTGGACATGACAGATCTGTTTTCCTTTGCATATTACACCACCAAGTGGCCTAATGCTCTTATTTTTTTCTGTTCACTGTTTCCTCTAGATAAACCACTATACAAAACAAAATAAAATTTAAAAGCTGAATTGCTACCTAAAATAAAAAATTAACCCGAGCATAACCTCAGAGATTCACCTAGACACTTGGGTTAAACTTCCTCCTACTATAGTTTACAAGTCCAAATTTAATACGAGTGTAAATTTGATTATCTATTTCTCCTCTTAGAGCAACCTAAAACTTATTAGGATAAGGTTCATTTCCACTTTTATTTGGGTGATACATGTGTCTAATGGAGTAGTTTGATGCACCTGCTAGGAACATAGGCATTTTCAGATACTTCATTAAACTTAAAATAGGACATAAGTAACTAAACTTTATATTAAAAAATGGTTTAGGACTTCAGACAAAGTCTGGCCACGCAAGCGAATCATGGACATTCAGAACAGGTTTGTAATAATTGAATGAACAAAGCCAGCAGGTGCTTGAAATGAGCAGGACTACACACGAGTGAGGGCAACAGGATCAGACTCAGAATCAAAACTGAATATAACTCGGTTACAGCTCCAAAAAAGATATCATTGCATCCATCAGATAAAACTAGAGCTCAAACTTTCCATCCTCATTTTCAGTGTCCAAACTTACCCTGCTACAGGACCGCACGGCTTTATCTGGAAATCTGTTCCGTATTTAGACAACATTCAGCTCACCGTTTAAACAATGATGAGCTAGAATGTTTATGTTAAAATAGAGTATTCCTTAAGCTATCTTACTGAGGGTATCTTCTTAAGAGTTAAATACTCCTCCAAGCCTGAGGGAGACAGTATGATCAGTACGATTATAGCAAATGCCAATGTTTCAAACGCTGCAGAAAGGCAGCAGCCAGGTTGCATGCAGCACTCACGTGGATTTGAGCCAGACATGCACACAAGTGGAGCTGCTTCTCTGCTGCGCGGCCACAAGCGTCCAGCAACCACAGAAGGGAGTCCACTCCGTGATAGCTGCTGCTCTAAACAACTCAGAGCGAGCTTCAAGTAGAGGAATATAACCACCTAGCAAAGCAAACAACACAACGGGATGCAGATTTCAACTCTACCCACTCAGGTATACAAGTGTGATTGGCGTTCAGAAAGGACACGCTAAACGGAAAGAAAGGGAGAGAGGGAATGAAGATAAAACAGGCAGTGCTGGAACGAGCCACCACAGGACACAATACTGAAAACTGGCCTCTGCCAATGACTTCTCTGCTCCCGAATTACCAGTGCTAAGGCAGGCTTCGGTTCCAACTTGTTCGCTATTCAGGTTTCTCCCTTCTTCTGCTCCAAATCCTCCACTTGACTAGGGAGAAGCAGAGGTGATGGATAAATCCCATTTCTCCATCCATCTCCACTCGCAGGGGAAGCTATGTGGACCCAGCTGAATCCTGTTTAATTTTCTCAACCTGTGCAGCAATAGCAGCCAAGAACCAAGGCCATAAATGCTTAAATTTAACGTAATTTCATGCATGTCTAGCAAAAATTTTGCTATTTTAGTTCAGAGGTGTGCAACAAGGTATTTCTTCAGGTGCATAAAATCACTTCAAAAGAGAGTTATTAAAAGAGATGCCCACAGGATTTGAACAAGGTCACAGGAAAGATATTTACAAAACACAGACTTATTCAAATACACACACACACCCCCCCAACAGCACGATCAGTATGAGTGCTCTATAGACAATAAGGTAATCATCCGTAATTATGATGGAATTACAACCTTATTATAAAGTTTTTCGCAGTCTTAAGGATCCTGGGGTAGAAACAGGTATTTGCCTATTACCATGAGTAAATGAGTTAGGTTTACTTTTCATAGACAAAATAAGGTGTCATTTCTTCCCCACTAATGATTTACAGACAGGAATTACCACCCCCACAATATACAGCACTTCAGCGACAAAGTAAAAAAGAGAAAATGCATCATAATGATGTTCAAACTAAGGTAAAAACTTCCATCTGCCACACTGGATTTTGTCAGGCCATACACACCTTAAAAAAGACAACATCCCTTTAATATTCAGAGAATCAGGAAAATAGTCATAATGAATCTTTCAGCTCATGAATGATTTAAAAGTCTTACTGATAATAATACACAGAATCAGTAAAATATTGCCCACATTCTATTCTCCAGCCATATGTGTTTGGATATTTTTAGAAAGGTGTGCTAGTGTAAAATACCTGTCTGTCACAATAACTTGTTATCCCAATGTTTCTGTGTGCCACAGACTACAAACCAAACCGGCTTATGAAAAACTCCCCATGACTTTAGCATCCCAAGCTTCTACACGATCTATGCTCACAGAAACCTGCTCCCAAAGGTTCTACCGCACTTATCTCCTGTGCTTTGCAGTGGTCTCTGCCTCCTTCTCCTACGTCTTCCTCCTGGACTACACTAGTGATTAAAGCAACTGGGTTTCACCAAGTTTTTTATATCTGTTAATAAATTATACTGGTTATGCTATATAAACACTGATCACAGACAGGCCCACAAATGACTCTGCTGATTGCATCCTTCTTTGCTCAATGTTTTCGAGAAAAAACTATGGCAAATTAAATAATTACATTATTTGATGTCTAGTTAAATGAGCATATACTAATATGATCTTACACTACCCACAGGTCTCAACCCAACTTCTTTAAGAGATGGAAGGAGGTGTGTGTGAAAATATTTGGACATGTATTTTCAACCGTTTTCTCCATTACTCTTAGTCACTAACAGTGGTAGCAACATGCATTATTGTCTCTCACTCTTAAATGCTGGTTGCTATAGAAACTTGACACTGATTAAGATGAGGAACATGATCCTCAGAAAATATGCAGTGAACTGCAATTATTAATCTGCACATTCAACCAACCAGAATGAGACCTTGCATTTCTAATATCAGTGATAAAATTCTTCATAGGCTTACAAATGGCATTTTAGAAACGATGCCCAAACAGACTTTTTCTGAATATCATACAGGGAAACAACGCGACCTGAAGCAGGTTTTCGCATGCTAACAGTTACTGCCAGCTATCTGCTAATGAAAACCATTTCAAAGAGCATAGGTAAGAGCTTTCAATGCAACTACTTAGAAGCAACTGTTGACATGGAGGTTCTTACCCCAGCCCAGCTCTGTTTTTTCATGTACATAAGCTGCAAGAAGTGTCCTTCTTACTCTGTGATGCAGTTCTGGAATCTATTCGGTTGACATCGAAAACATCTCTGTTCACGTTAGCAAAACACACGCACACTTCATGCACTTCGACTTGCAGTCACAGCAAGCATTCTACCATTTTATTGCATTAGCAAAAATCATGCCGCTTCAGCTGACACGGGGATCTTGTCACCAAGCTACATATTAAAAAAGTAACAATAAAAGCTGTTAACCTTCCCAGGTGACAACATCATATTTTGAGGCCCAAAGTAATACTGCCTTTTCCTTTGTAATTAGTAGAAGCTTCTCTATTTGCATTCCATCAAGCAGAGTGTCTTTTGCTAAAAAACAAACAATGCAGGAAGGATAAACTTACTTCAAAAAGCCACATATAAGAAGTAATAATCTTTACCATCTACGCCCAAAACAAAGTTCTTGAAACCAAACCAAAGTTTCCGTAACCTTTAGAAGAAACAGAAGACCTCTCATCTATTTAGTCCTGCCACAAGGCCACATTGCACATTAATTTGGGAACATAAAAGAAATGCCTCTTGGTATGGAGTATTAACATCTAATAGCTTCCTTTTCAAAAATCTGATTTTGTTATGTGGAGAGCTGTGTTTTACAAACTGTGTTATACTGCTTTCATGATACTTCTTATATAGTTCCTTATACAGAAACTTACTATACGATACTTCTCAACAGAAATTTTCTATATAATACTTCTGACCTTGTTTCTAGATAATTTTGCATACAGGTGAAGAATGTTATAATTAAATTACACTTTGGTAGACTCATTATCAGTATAGAGCACACATCATGAAAAAAATCTTACAATAACTAGCAGCTAATTTACTCTGTGTTAAAGCCTATTCACGGAAAACCCCACAATTTCTACACAAACAGAAAATAACGAGTGACATGCAGAAAAACTATGCAAAGAAACTTCAGGTACATTTTTATTTTCCAGCTTGAGTTCCAGACTGTTGAAAGAAAAGAAATTTGAACACTCCAGTAATCTGACATATTATAGAGGGTCTTGCTGTGTTTGTAATCAAAACACATGCTTCATGAAAGAGATTTTTAAAACCTATACAATAAACCTACCAATAGCTGCCCTCAACCTTGATCAAATTTGTCAATGTCAGTGCAACTATACTATATACTAAACTTAAAGCCCTTCTGCAAAAGTCCAATGGAAATCAAACCCCAATGTGCGATTTTAATTACAAGGTGAAGAGAAAAAAATGTTTCTGTCAGTCATCTGCAGAGTGTACAGTCGAGATAGTTACAAGTTTTCCTCTGCATTGTGATTTAAATTAAAGGAAAAGGAGAAGAGGGAAAAGGGAAATAAGAGACAAAAGGGGGGGGAATGGAAGAAAAAGGAGGAAAACTGAGGAAAGTATGGTATGGTAAGATGAAATGCTCCACCCCTCAAGTAATGATGCAAAATCTTACACTCAAAGTGAGGTTTATACCATAGTTACTTCAAATCCAAGTGACAAGAATGCCATAGAAGATATTACACTATATATACAATGTATTCTTGCTGTGTAGGGATTAATCTTGGGATTTTCCTACACAGGAAAAAAAAACCAACACTAAAGTTTGTAAAAGCTTTGACATTATTTTCCTAGCCACAGCAATTTAAAGCAGCAGAACAGCACATTCAGGAAGCATTACAAAACCAGAATTTTTGAATGGGTATTGCATGCCAAGTTGGGTCCAAATCATAAAGTCTAGAATATGACTAAAAGGATGTCATAGAGGTATCAGAGAGAAGTCAGCAGAAGAATCCAAATGTCTGAGAATCCAAATGTCCAAGGAAGTTTCTTTTTTGACGTAAACAGTGTAAAATGTAGATTATTTGAATGTGGGATTTTTATTTCTAGGGTTTGCTTACGCCATATTTCCAAGTATTTTTCTATAGTAATAGTATGTAAGAGATTTTAATTAAGGTTTAAAATTGCAGGTAAGTACATGATTCCAGTAGATGGGAATATTAAACAGCGTGAGACTTGCAATAAACCTGACAGAACCATTCAGCCTTCTGAAGTCTGTAGCTCTGTCTACACAGCCAGCTCTTCTGCTGTGGCACCAGGCACACATTGTACTGGCAAAGCTTTAGCGATCTCCAGTCAGCTCTGAAAACCCCCAGATTTCACTTCTACTGGGCAAAAGGATCATTTGTAAACAATGTGATTTCTTGTTGAAAAATACCATCTTATTTGAAAATATGGAAAACTATCACTAGGAAATGGGAAGTCAGAGCAAGGCCTTGTCACTGGATGGTGATATAACAAATAACTTTTTACACATGTAGATGACAGGTGTTCCAAGTCACATCCAGCCTCTGTGTTAATTTGTAGGACATTCAGAACTTGCATCTTTCCTCTTTGCACGACTGAATTCCCCTGAAATCGGGAAGAATGCCCCTGCTCAAGGCTGAGAAGACATAATGTACTGGAAGAGGAGGCAGGTAGGAGATTCCTTTAGTTTTCCCCTGGTGCTACAGGTAACAGCAGAGCCAGCTGCATATAAAGGAACATGGGCTCGTTTCTCAGGGAAGTGACAGAAGCCACCAGCAGTGCTTTCAAACATCATTGAGAAACGCAGCATCTTCTCCTTCCAAGCTGAACTGTTCTTCAAAAGGCTGCACGAGTGGTTTTGAGAGGAAAGAAATACCAATCTTTTAATTGGAAAGGAGAGCTAGAGACGAGGATGACAAACCCGATGTGTATTCTAGGTACGTGTGCGTGCACTAACAGTTAAGAAAAAGTATCTTTGATCCACGGGATGTTATTGAACAAGACACCTACAAAGGGCAGCAATATCTCACATGACTTGTTTGTGTATCATTGTCTCAAATTTCATTAAATTCAGGACCAGAGTAGTCAGGAAATTTCAGAGTAACAAATGAACAAATGGTCTTACCATATAACATCTAAAAGAAAAACCCTAGAAAGTCTGCCAGTCCTCTTGTGGGAACAGAGGATATAGCAACTTTTTTTTCATTCCATAAAACGCCCTTTAAATATTTACTAGTCTTGTATTTTCTACATGTGGCCACATCCCAAGCAAAAGCCCTCTACCTCTCACTGAAGTATGCTTAAGAACATTCACTGCATATGTAGTAAGAGTATTAAAGGGTCCAGATGTGAATTAGAAAAACAACTGTGTCTATTATAGCTGGATTTCAAACTACTGGAGTAAGATCAAGCAGGAAAGTTGTGGTTTATTCCAGAGCACCACCCACACAATTCTCTGAGTAGGTTACCAAATGACAGTAAATCTAACTAGTAAAATGCAAAACAAAGCTGTCACATCTGATTAAATTCCCAGTGACTGAACAGACAACAGACAAGAGATTTTCTCTACTTTCTCAAACTTCAAAATAAACCTTATGTAGATTTACAGCCACACATGCCATAACCTTCTAATTAACACTATTATTTTCTTTGGCTACAAAATGTCACATATGATTCAACAAACTTGAGAAATACTTACAGGACCATTGTACGGGAATAAAATTAAAAGTTTCTTTTTTGAAAGAGGCGCAATTCATTTTTGCACTCAAAACTTCAGAGAAACGACATTTCAAGACATTACAGAACAGGTGATAGCTGAAAGCAATACCTACAGTGTTGTTGAAATGGCAATGACTGTAGTTTAAGCGGTATCAACAAATGCACTATTAGCTTTGAAAGACTATATGATCAGTGTTAGATATAATTTTGAAAACCATGTGCTTGCTTTGGGAAGCACTGCCAGGCAAGGCAAACGTGTTAACTTCCACTATTTCTAGGAGGTGCTTACTTCCATCTAAGTTACTTTTAACCTGTAATGGACAACACACACGTATTTTCCTTAAATTTATAACCTGATTATAAAGGATTAGCCTGGTGAGCACGTCCAGGCGCTCGGGCTGTAGGGCTGAGGATGCCCCAACCCGCCCAGGCTCACCTGTTACTGCTGTTTGCCAGGGCACAGGACAGACATCACGGACCCATCACACAACGCCCTGGGTTGGAAGGCACCCACAAGGAGTCCAGCTCCTGTCCCTGCACAGCACACCCCACAGCTCACCCCGTGGGTCTGAGGCCGCTGTCCGGTCTCTTGTTGAACGCTGTCAGGTTGGGGCCGGGACCCCTCCCTGGGGAGCTCCAGAGCTCCATCCTGTCCCTTCCATCTGTGCAGACCTCTGTGAACTCCCAGCCCTTCCTCAGGCGCAACAGCCCCTGCTGTCCTCAAACCTTTGGGACTAGCAGGCCGCTGCTGGCGGCCTTTATCCCGGGCTGAGGGGGCACAGCCAGCCCCACAGGGACCCGGGCGGCCCCTCCTCAGGTACAATGCAAACCGCACTGCCCAGCACCCCTTCGCTGGTGACCCCTCCATTCACTGCAGGGGAGATCCTGCAGCACAGGCAGGAGGATTTAGGCTGAATCCTGCCAGAGGCGCTGCCCCAGAGACCAAGGGCGGGGGACAGGAGGGACAGGGCTCCAGGCACAGCCCGCGGCAGGGAGCGAGGGGCGGCTCCGCGGCTGTGTGAGGGGAGGGCCGGGGCTGGGCCGGCCGGACAGCACCTCCCTCGGTGCTGAACAAGGGTTGCCCACCACAGAAAAACGCCCGAACCCCCGCTCACCGGCGCGGAGCGATCGCGGCTCCCGGCGCTGGATCGCGGTTCCCGCCTCCAAGCGAAGAGCCCGCCGCCCACTGCGCCTGCGCCGGCCGCAGCGCGGCCCGCCGTACCTCCGGCCCGCCAGGGGGCGCTGCGCGGGCCGCGCCCGCCTTTTCCTCGCCGCGTTCCGTCTCGTCCCGGCTGCGGCGGGGCGGGCTCCGCGACACCGGCGCGGCCTAGCGCGGGCGGCCCGGCCCGCCGCCATGGGCAAGAAGCACAAGAAGCATAAGTCGGACAAGCACCCCTACGAGGGTGGGTGGCTGGGCGGACGGCCGCTGGGGAGGGAGGCCCTGGGTGCCGCCTCTCCACCCCCCGCGGGCAGCGCGGCCCGGCCGGGCCCGCCCGCCGGTTTGAAAGTTGGGGGTGAAGCGAGGCCTCAAGGGGAACGGTCAGGGCTCGGCCCGGCGGCTGCTCGGGGAGGCGCGGAATCCGTGCAGGAGAAACTTCTTTGGTGGGAGGTGCCAGAGCCTGGACCAGGCTGCCCAGAGCGGGTGTGGAGTCTCCTCTGGAGACATTGAAACCCGCCTGGACCCACCTGTGTGATCTGCTCTGTGACCCTGCGTTAGGGGATCTCAGAGATCCCTTCAACCTCAGCCTGGCCGGGATTGTGAGAGAAATTGAGCTGGGGGTCAGTGACAGGCCTGGGAGAGGGGTGAGCGTGTCTGCGCTCCGCCGTACTCACGTTATTTCCCTGCTGTTTTAAGAATATGTAGAAAAGCCACTGAAGCTGGTGCTGAAAGTCGGGGGAAGCGAAGTTGCTGAACTCTCCACTGGAAACGCAGGGCTCGATTCAAGCCTGTATGAAGACAAATCCGAACATGAAAAACACAAGGACAGAAAAAGGAAAAAGAGGAAGAAAGGAGAAAAACAAGTTCCAGGGGAAGAAAAGGAGAAAAGAAAGAGAAGAGTTAAGGTACAAATTTATGCTAGTGCATTTTAGCAAAAAAAAATGCTTGATTTTCTCTAGTCTTCACATCAGAAGGTGAGCAACTATGACCATAGCTTGTATCCTTAAATTGGAATACACTTGAATTCAGTATTTAGTTTTACCAATTCCTTTTACCCTGGTACTTTTATTAGAAAAAGATGAATGAAGTCATCTGAAGCGTGTCATCTTTCAAAAAATACTGGTGAGTATAAGAGCAGAGGAAACTAAAAAGGGGGTAAAAATTCTGTGCCTAAATAAATCCATTCACATAGAACAGAATTAAGACTTTACAAGTTCTCAATTAAAAAGCAAAAAAATATATTTCCCTCTTGAGGTTCTTGATGTGATAATTATAACATTTATTTGAGGCATTATGGGTACCCTCTAATTTTGAATTTCCTATTGCTTACTAGTTTTTCTAAAACTTTCAAAAATCATCTGAGGGGTTTCACTATAGACAATTCTCTGTGCAGAGAGCAGTGCAGAATCGTTCCTGTCATGTGTCTGTCACATTTAAAAAAAAAAAAAAATTCTGTGATACACTGCATTATCTATCCGAATTATGTTATTGTCCAGCAGATGGAGACAGTACCTGAAGAATACAAGACTTAGAAAAATTTTTTTAAACTACGAGAGGTTGCTTTGAAAAAGCCAGAAAGCATTATGTAGAGTAATAAGTCTGGTTTTGTAGGTTCTGAAAGAGTCTCTAACAATCTTCCTAGGAGGATAAAAGGAAACGAGATCGAGACCATGCAGACAGCGAGGGAGAAGAAGAAATGAAATGTCAGACCCCCATCAGATTGGAATTGTCACCGGAGAAACCATTGACGAGTACTTTATCGAAACAGGAAGGTAGGAGTAAAAAAGAAATATCTTTTGCTAATTCTGGTTTTATTTAATTGACTCACATTTTATTCTTCTTTGTTTCTATAACAAGTGACTTGACTTTTTTCCATCTCAGTGTTTTTCCCAACTCGTATAAAAAATTGAAATTAAATTACTGGACCTTTGCAGAACGGTACCTGTGTCAGAGGGAGCAGGATGTCAGTTAAGATCGATGAGAAAATTAGATCCCCTATGTATTTTCTGGTTTTGCCACCGTATTCTTTTTATTTTTGATGAATTCTCAAGCTGCATCAGTTTTGTTTAGTTGACTTTTAATATCTTGGAAGTTTAGTACCTCTTGGAATCAGTTCTGTTTCACACCCTTTCTCCCCCCCTTCTTTTTGGTCTAGAGGTGGAGCAGACACCACTTCAGGAAGCTCTGAATCAACTCATGAGACAGCTGCAGAGGTAAATGTCTGTGCTACAGGCTTTCGGAGCTATGGAATGAAAAGAACACACATGGAGGGAAGGGGCATAGGAAAAGCTGCGTGAAAATATCATTGCTAAGTACATTGCTAATGGGACTATTTTAAGAATTTGAGTACTAGTATAAGAATGGAAACTTATAACTTCTCAGCTTAGGCTTCTCCTAAGCACCTCCAGTTTCAAGTTTAAAGAACTTTTTAAAAACTTTCAAAAATAGGACAGTTTTCCCATAATGTGATGCTTTCTTTATAAGAACCTTTTGTCAGAGAGGCACAAGAGTTTGGAATGAATTTGCAAAAACTTCTTTTACCTTGAGCTCTCCCATTTTTAGCATTCTTTACTATAAAAAGGAAGTACATACTTGAAAACTTAAACCATATTATCTTACCACCTTATTAACCAAATGTCTTTTCATTAAAACAATCAGATTTGCTGAATTTGTAGGTCTTTCAAATAGTCAGTGGTTTAAGATATGCTTTCTTGACTTAAAGTATAAAGAAGGTTTGTGTGCTTTGTACAAGAGTGGCTGAAGGGTTTTTACCTGTCTCACCCAATGGAGCTTGCAACTTTGTTCGTGAGTTTTCCGTTAACCTGAAGTTTTCAAGATCTTGGTGTCAGTTTGAAGAAACTACCAACCATCAAAAAGTGCATGTATGTGTTTTGGCTCCCTTTGAGGTCACACAGAAAGCAAAGCTGCTTGAAAAGCTTTGGAATCTGCCTCCCAGTTGGAAGCTGTGGTGCTGGTGCTGCAGGATACCTGCGCTGTGTGCTTCTGCACTCTTCTGCAGCAACTTGAAGTAGAAGTCCATAAATCATAAGTAAGCCTCAGGAAAAAGGCCTGAAATGCCAAGGGTTTCTGCATTGTGTGTAGTAAGAGCGAGGAACATATCAACATTGGCGTAGGAGGCCAGACTGGAGCTGCAGAGTTTGGTAAAATGCAAAACAATGAGTCTGGAGGAGAGATTCTCACTAGCTTATCAACTAAGCCTGATTCTAAGGAGAAAATACCAACCAACTATTTCATTTTAATGCTATTAGAAGCACCCAGGAACGTAAGTGTATGTCAGAGATCACTGCAAGTCTTGGGAAATTTTAACATAAAAAACTATTAACATGACATAACTGGAGAATTAACATAATCATAAATACACACGTTCTATCACAACTTTTAGCAACGAGCTTTCCCTTCCGTTAATTTCCGAGTCAGCAATGAATGACAAGTATACATTCTTATGTGATTTGTTCCCTTTATTTTTCAGTGACCTAATTATTATAGAACAACTTTTCAAAAAGCCAAAACTTGATAAAAGGGTGTTGGGTTTTTGGGATTTTTTTAATCTTGGGAACACAGGGAGTTATCAGAATTTAGCACTAACTTCTGAAATACATTCGTAGCACTTTTTTGTTATATGGGTTTGCATATGGGATCTTTTCAACCTTCAAAAGTGAAAGATTATGCTGACACAAGCCATTTCTAGCTTTATGTTTTTTATTCCTTTTCAGCTTAATCCTTTCCTTTCTATTTGATTCCAAGCTCAATATGTTCTTTGTTATAAGTTGAAACATAAAAAAACCTGTCTTTTCATTTCTTAACAGAAAAGATCCAAGTTCTTTCTTTTCATTTCCTGTGACTGACTTTATTGCCCCTGGCTACTCCATGATCATTAAAAACCCGATGGATTTTAGTACCATGAAAGAGAAGATCAAGAACAATGGGTACCAGTCCATAGAAGAATTGAAGGTAATTCTGTAACTTTTATTTTGACTACAAAGATGTGTTCTGCTCAGTTGACTTGAACTCTAGTATTTTATGAGAATATGAAGATGCCAAGACAACCAGTACATCTGCCTGAATAAATGTTTCTTGTTGAATTTGTGAGCAAGTAAGTTCTGGAAGTGAAAGAGAAAACACTTGTGCTTTGTAAATGTGCATCTCAAGAAGATGCGGATGGCTTCAAGTTTTATGCAAGATTAAATAGACTCTGTTGCTTTGTCCTTCAGCCTGTCATTGTAGATCTTTACTTAAGATTGAGAATGTAGCGTTTCTGTAAGACAGCTCCTTTTTTGGATGTATTGTCTCCCAAAAATCATGGAATCTGGTGAATTATTGGTTCTGCCTGTTACTGCTTCATGCTGTGCCTCCTGTCAGCGCTGTGCTAGCCGGGCTTTGCTAGTCAGGTGGGTGCGAAGGCAAGATGAGCTCAGTCTTGCTGGCAGCAACCGCTGCTGGAGTTTGGGGGATTCAAGAGCCTGTTTTGAAGGCCCCCAAACCTTTTAAAAGGTGTGGGGCCTTGTTTTCTTCAGCAGAAATATCCTCTAGTTCTTTACTGAGCTAGATGAGGACCCGAGAAATGCAATTTCTGTGTAATCAGCAGTTGAATGTAGGCAGAGGTTTGTTAATAGTATTGGTTGTATTTTCTTGCACATTCTTCTTTAGAGCTACAAAACTTTAGAAGAATATTCGCTGTTGTTTCAGCTGTTTGTGGTTAGTTTTTCATTTTAAATTTTTGTCTTTGGAAATAGCTGAGAATGTGATAGAACATACCTACTTATAGAGGCTCTGCAGTGAGCGTAGAACTGAACTTTCTAGCTCAGTCATTCAAGAAATGAACTTCAAACAAGCGTCTATTTCTTTTCTTGATTGTAACTGGAACTTTGGTATATTCCTTAAAATAGTTTAACTTTGGATTGCAGCTTGTCTGATTTTAGCTTTATTGTCTTTTTTACGTTTTTTCCACTTTGTTTTTCTTTTAATGACTGCTGATTGGTCAGAGAAGTGGCTAATTTTACCTACTAGGACTTCCATTAAGACTTGAAAAACTACAAACAATCCTGAACTCTTAAGAATACTTTCAGGATGTTTATTGGGGTGTTAGTTTTGAGACTTGAATCTAATTTACATACTACTTATTTCTGTTTAAATGTTTAATTACATTTCTTAAATTCATTAATTAAAAACGTTCTTTGAAGTTATTTTTCCCTAAAGCTCAAGATGCTTCATTTGCAACAAGGATTTTAATACAGTATATTATAAAAATGTTAACTTTCATTCCAAAATTATTAATGTCTGTACAGGATAACTTCAAACTGATGTGTACTAATGCAATGATTTATAACAAACCAGACACCATTTACTACAAAGCTGCAAAAAAACTGCTGCACTCAGGGATGAAGATACTCAGCCAGGTAATAGAAAATACAAACAAAAATACTAATAAAACATGCTTCTTCCTTCTATTGTGACTTCTCTTTCATTCCACTTTTCTTACAGGGATCTCATGAAAATTAATAAAAAACTCACTTAATATCTGTCAAATGCTTGCAAGTTAGAATTTAAATACCGCATTGTTTTGAGCCTCATGCTTTAGTACTAGTACCAGATCCGTTATTGGAATATTTGCATTTAACATTTCATTTTCTAAACTGCCTTTATACTTAACTATTATAAGAAAGAACTGAAATCATCCTCTATGGCTAGGTTAGGAAAAGATTAATCCAAGTAGCAAATAAAAGGATCCTGATGTTGTTTTAGGAGAGAATTCAGAGCCTGAAACAAAGTATAGAATTCATGGCAGACCTGCAGAAGACCAGGAAGCAGAAGGACAAGACGGAACTGCAGCAAACTGGGGACGATGACAATGGTCCTGGGAGAGACAAAGGAGAACCTGTGGATGGTGACACCAAGGCATCCAGGACACCTAGCAAAGACCAGAAAAAGTGAAGTATTATCTCAATAACAGTTACAGGGTACATCCTTTACATGCTGCTGAAACAAGGTGACTTTTAGGGACCAGTGGATGGGGGTTTCTCTCTTTCTGGCCCTGCAAATACACTAAGACTTCCTCAGTTCTAGAATCTTATTATACCATCATGTTTTTAATGTAGGTAACCCTGTACTGCTCACCAACTCCATTCCTTCAATTATTTTCTCTTTTATATCTGTTTCACATAAGTAATATTGTTTTGGAGAAAGGTTGCAAACATCACTTTAAAAATTTTGGTACAAATAGCTGTGTAGCAAATTTCAAGTGCTTTTTTTTTTTTTTGTGCGTAGTAGTTGTATTTGAAACATGCAAATGAATAGCTACAGAACATATGCTTCCTGAAATATCTTTTAATACCTTGAAATACCCCTTCCAATATCCTGCAGTGCTAGCAAATTTATTTTCACAAATTTGAAAATACAGATACTAAAATTCAGAGTATCCGATCTATTTTACCAAAAATATCCGTGTTGGTTTTGTGGGAGTGATAACATAAAATCTGGCAACATGCTAAACCTGGACATTAGCATGGCTGAAGTAGCCTGAACACAGAGACATTTACAGTTACTAACTTAAAAAAACATTTGCTGATAAAAATCTTTGTCACATTTTCCCCAGCCATGTTAAATACAGTCATATTATTTTTTGTTAGTTGTTTTATCTACAAAAGCAGTTTGCATAGTTGGCAAAAACAAGTTTTTCACTGTATTCTTTCATGATATTTAGCCAATTGGTGTCTGTTTAGACTAGTAATTAAGTTGTGTGTTTTATTCACAGGAAGGACAAAGATCTACTTGAAGACAAATTACGAAGCAATAGCTTGGAAAGGGAACAAGAGCAAATTGATCGGATTGTTAGAGAATCTGGAGGAAAATTAACAAGACGACTTGCAAACAGCCAGGTCAATCTTTGTGTATTGGGTAACTCATTTCATAAACCAGGCTTACATAGGACCTTACGTCAGCTGAAACTCAGGGTTTCCTTTTACTGCATTTTACACAACTGATCATCTGTGTAACATTGTAAGGTCAGAAAAAAAGCATGTCAGTTTAGTGCATGCTGAATTTCTTCAGCAGAGCAAGTTCAGCTTAGATTTGCAGAAATTTTAGATAAGTAGTAGATAAGAGTGAATAGTAGGAACCTCAAGAAAATATCTCAAACCTGACCTGCAAAAAACCCGTAGTTCTGAAACAGCCACGTGTCTGATCGAAGGTCAGTGATGTTACAAGAGAAGGAACCCACTTTGGTAACACTGGGTCCATTTCATTTTCTACATGAATTACATATTTAATCTCCTGGCCTCTGCAGAACCATTAATATTTATCATAACTTCTTAGTAAAGCTGTCTAGTGAAAAAAGAGCAGTACTCACTTCTGAACCACACCTTTACAAATTCCTTTCTGATTCCTACAGATAGGCCAATTTCATTAGATGTTTTTATTAGTTTAAGGAGCATGAAATTAAAATAGTCTGATCTTATTTCAGTGTGAGTTTGAAAGAAGAAAACCAGATGGTACAACAACTCTAGGCCTTTTGAATCCAGTCAACCTCACTGCAGGAGGTAAGTTGGTACAATTTAGGTAACAAGCCCCTTACCTATCTGGTCTGCTGTTCCTTTGCTGGGCAGAGCAGCAAATGCTGGCCAAGACCTGAACGCTTCTTCACAGCCTGATAAAGATCTGGATTTAAAAAGCTGCATCTGAGGGAGCAGGTAGATGGGGACCAGCTGTGGCTGTTGTTAGGAGCAGCTGGAAGGAGCCCTCAGAGACTGGTCCCTGTACAGAGCATGGACCCAGAAGGTCACACATGTTGCAGTATTGGCCCCTGGTAACTGTCTGGGTCCTGAATCACTTTATCATGTTGTAGAATCATAGATGTCAGTGCCACAGGCTACAAGAGCGCAGGAGCTCAACTGTTTAACTGCCAGCTCCTTACAGAGCTGAACTGACCAGGGCTCCATCGACAGAAACGGAGCTGAAAACTTGACTTGTCCCTTCCCCCTGCTTGCGTGGTCAGAAACGGCGGCAAGAATAACGTGTGGTCTTTCATGTTAAGAATCAGATCCTCTTCAATGATGCAGCCTCTGTTAGGGGAGGACAGGAACAAGAAAGACTGGTAGTGAAAACTTGAAATTTAGGTTAAATTTTCAATACTTAATTAGTATTGCCACTTACTTGGTCTGGATTCATGTTTGACTAACCACAGCCTTTAGTGTATTGTGAAGCACACACTTTTAGAGTTGTATCGTGTTTATTCTGAAGTTTCTGGCTACAAGCATGGAACAAGTTTGAAATCTTCCAGTTTCACTTAACTATATGCCTTCATTATTTCTCTATTTTGACATGTCCTATTGTAGAACCAGGTTACTGCCCTGTAAAGCTGGGTATGACCGCAGG
Source organism: Pampusana beccarii (assembly GCA_013399365.1). Classification (NCBI taxonomy): domain Eukaryota; kingdom Metazoa; phylum Chordata; class Aves; order Columbiformes; family Columbidae; genus Pampusana; species Pampusana beccarii. The sequence continues at coordinate 134,560 of VWYH01010137.1, forward strand.
ACGACTTCAGTCGGGAGTTAATACCTTACAAGGGTTCAAAGAAGATAAAAGAAACAAAGTAACTCCAGGCAAGTGCTGAATTTTCTTTTTATATCTTTTTTTTTAGGTACAAATCCTCCTTATATAAACAAAATAATGTTGATCTCATTGGTAGTGCACAAAAGCGCATTACTGATGTACCTACCACACAACTAACCAACTCATCACGACGTCTAGCTTAATTTACACGTACAAAAGGGGAGGTGTATTTAATAAAATGTTCATTGATGCTGAGAAGAGGAACTATAGCAGATAGATAAAGGTTTTTACCAGCTTTGAAAGAGCCTGAAAACCTGTTACTGGCACCAGACTGAATTTTCCTGTTGTGTTAAGGCATGCAGTATGGTTAATAAAACACTCGTAAATAAAAATGCATTTGATGTAGATGTTGCTAAAAGATGCTATGGTGTAAGCAGATGGTATTCTGTGAAAGTTTGTTTTCACCATAAGAAATATGTTCCTAAAAGTTTCTTCTTGGCAATTGTTTTACAAGCCCTTCTCATTTTTTATCTCATAACACGCATATCAGAGGTAATAATTAGTACTGTTATTATTCATTAGTGACATACTTGAATTACGGACCCTATAGTTCCTATGCTCCGACGTATGATTCTACGTTTGCCAACATAAGCAAAGAAGATTCTGATTTAATCTACTCCACGTATGGGGAAGACTCTAATCAAGGATCTTTCAGGTAACCAGACAGGGGGATGTGTATCACAGCTTTCCGTACAGCAGCAGTTACGTCATGTCACTGCTGTCTTTACAGCTTACCACGTTTGGTTTAAGAAATAAATACTCTAATAAGAGAATTTGCCTGTAAAGTGAAATTAGCCAAGATTGAAGGATTTTGGTGCTACTGGTACCTGAGAACACAGTCTAAAACATATTTATATGACCAACTCTGAAGCACTCGTATTTAAAGACAGAAAAATGTTGAGTGCTACAAATATTTATACGAACCAGATTTTTTTTTTTAACATTAATGAACTTAATTAATGCTTTGAGTGAGTGTCAAATGCTGACCAGACTGCTGTGGTCATAGTGGGAGGGCTGAGTCCAGAGATAGCGATTCCCAGTTTCATCTGTAAACAGTGTGAATACTGCTTGATTTTCCTATTATTTACTACAGTAAAAATAATTCTCATTGTTTTTATTATTCTGGATCATAAAAATTTCAGAGTTGAAGTCCTTTTGTTTTATGAGAAACTCAAAAATAGAATACACAGCGGTATAAATTCATACAAAATGTGAGAACATGTAAATAGAGTGCAAATGCTCTTTCTAATTCTTCAGTTTTTGTCAGGAATCTGGGTGGGTTCCTCAGCTACGAAACGCACAGATAATTAAACCATTTAGATAAATTCTGTGCTACTTCTTGTGTTTTCTGTGCTGTACGTATTTGGTTTGACTTTACACAACATTTTTCCTTTGAATGTTCGATATGAAAGTAATTATCTTACCTGTCTTTTGATATTTTAGTATTCATGACTTCCTGATGAAATCCCAAGATTATCCTTTCTTAATGGCTGACAGTTTGCTTGACGTTCTCACTAAAGGAGGACATTCTAGAGCTCTCAGAGAACTAGAAACGGTAAGAGAGGATTTGTGTCCTGCCTCGTCTTGGTTTTGGCACACGAGCTGTAAAGCTAAAGAAAGATGATGCTGAACCTGGTGATGGGCTCCCTTTAATTATTTGAAAGTGAAGAGTCATCTTTGTCTCCAGTGGATGGAGTTTCTGGGGGGGATTATTCTGACTTGTTAATTAGTGTAACATGAAAATTAACGCAATATTATAGAGACAGAGTCACACATTCTTTCCGTGCCTGCTCTCCCACTTCCAGTAGCACTAGCGCCTTATCACCAAGCAGTTGTTTAGAGATGAGGCGATTGTGGACGGGCTTTCTTGTTTCCATGAAAAGTTTATCATGTTCCTGCAGCCGCTGCTTAGTTCAGAGGAATTAGTAACCAGACTTCCCATTTATGTGGTGCGGTGCTTTTAAACTCAGCTACGTGCTGTGTAAAAATACTAAACAGCCTTTAAATACTCCTCAGCCTTTAAGCCCCAGCTTGGACCTTTCCGTAGTGTTCCTGGGTCAGCTCTTTTCTGGTACCAATAGCGACACTGACTTACAGGGTTCAGCCAGCGCTGTTGAAAGTATTAAGAGAAATACACTTACGTCGAGAAGCAGAGTAACATTTCAGGCTCTAATAATCATCCTTCCTGCCCCCCAGTAACTAATCTCTGATGTGACATCGCCAGGGAGAAGCACGTGGACTTTGCAAAGAGCAATAAATGTGTGCTGTAAAAATGTATTAAACATTAATATCCTAAGAAAGCCCTCTAGAAATAGCCACTTTGTGACTTGGTTTAGAGAGGAAGGTCATTACGACATTGTATATTTACCTCAACTTTAAAAATACTACGTTTTGTAAGCTTTTACTTTAAACTTAAAGATGAATTTTAATGCCTTCTTGAAAAATCCTTCCTCTGTTCAGCCACTGGAGGAAGCTGAAGGCCCACACGAAAGAAGCGAGGCAATCAAAGATGTAAAGGTAATTCTTTTCTGTACTGATAACTACTCTAACCAACCTGTCTAACCCCCAGTTATAAAACTGCCCACAACTGTCAGGCCCGTGCAGCAACCCTGAGGCTTGGACAAGCTGTAAATACACTGTGGGACAGGGGCCTGCTCTTTTGGAGGCATTTGGAGAGTGAGGATCTCCACAAAATCTTACACAAGACTACAGATCAAGAGAACTAGAAGAAAATGCTATATATTTTTGTTTGTGGTTGTTTAACCTTGTGTTAGATCTTCTGGTTGTTTTGTTCCCATCTTAATCTGATTTGATTTAATGTTAACTTGTAACAGAAGTGTAAAATATCCCACAATACGTGGCTGTCTTGGAGAAGTTTTCTCAAATGCCTTGTGCCCCTGTGGGCACACGATTTAGCTCTAAAATCATTCCGCCCAGAGCCTGCTATAGCTCCAGAAAAAGGGCTGCTCCCCCAAAGCCTTCACCTGCCGCCGGTTCCCAGGCTGCTTTTGGATTTTGGCCTCAAATCTTAGATAAACTTTGGTTTAGGTAAGCTCAGGGAATTCCTTCTTTATTTTCTTAATTGGGATGCTGGTCTTAAGTTAGTACAAGTAGTTTGTGCCTGCCCCCAGTGCTTTTGGCAGATGCGATTTGCCATTTGAGTATGAAGTAAAACAGTAAACTGAGGAGCTGTAGGAAGGTAAAAGTTTCACAGCGTCTTTTCAGCTCTCTGCGTGTTCACTTTTTTTGTAGTTTTTGTAATTTTAACTGCGTTCTGATTTTCCCCCAACAATTTTGTTGCCTCAAAGCTGACCTAAACATTACCTAAATTATTACCTGCTGGTCCTTTGTTCTTTTAGATGATGGAAATGGATCTTGCTGCCAGGTTGGACTCTGTGACCAACGACAGGCTCACGGCTCTGAAAGCAGTCACGAACTTCGGCATGCCCGTAGAGGAGTTCGATTCGGAGGGTGAGGTTTCTTGATACTTGCGTTTCTGATATGTCTAACTGCTTCAATTTCTCAATTCGTTCAGCCTCACCATATTTTATAAGTAAATATACTCTCTTACCAGTTAGGACTTTCTTCTCCTTTAACAGAGGCTGAAATCTTCCAGAGGAAACTCGATGAAACAACAAAGCTGCTGAGAGAGCTCCAGGATGCTCAGAATGAACGACTAAGTACAAAACCACCCCCTAATATGATCTGTCTGCTGGGTCCGTCTTACAGAGAGATGCACTTGGGTAAATACACTTCTTTCTGATCGTTCTTGCAGAATTGATCAGTCCCAGCTTCTATCAGGATGAATGTGTAAGAGTTATAATGCAGAATAGGTGCCCTGTCAGGCCTAGAAGATTAATTTATTTTGTCTGTAAAGCCAGATGAAAGTTTTGAACACTGGTTACACATATTTCCTCCTTATTAATAAATTTCCCTAGAACTGATGGGTAGTTTGCCATGGTGCAGACAACAGCCAAATGCCTCAAACTCCATAATTTTTACAGTTTCTTCAAGCAGTTGTTCAAGTATTACCGCTTCTTATTGTAAGGCTAAGCTTTATTCCAGGCTTGATCCAGTCTATTTTACTGTACCAATTAATACTAACTAACTTGTGTAATATCAACTACAGCGTATACAGCATATAAGTACAGCCGCTTCTCTTTTCTAGCGGAAAGAGTAACCAATAACCTGAAAGAACTCGCGCAACAGGTGACTCCAGGTGATATCGTCAGCACATACGGAATCCGGAAAGCCATGGGGATTTCGGTTCCTCTTCCCGATGCGGAAGACAGCTGGGTGGATCTGACAGAGGGTGAGTACGCACACACAGGCTGTAGCGTCCGTTCTGTTCTAACAAAACCACATCTGCAGATCGTTAGACTGGCTCGTGGTAGAACTTTGTTCCAACTTGCAGTTCTTCTGCCCTTTTTAAAATTTGGCTTCTACTGGAAAGTTGCTGTGCTTGCTCTCCGTCCAAAATCAGTCCTTTGGATGTGTGGAACTTCGCTCCAACTACACAAAGTACTTATTTTTCCATTCATCTTGGAGCACTGGGAGATTTTAAAGCTTGGCAATCCATTCAATTGTAGTTTTTCCATTTAGCATGAAGTTAGAAGAGTTAAAACTGCTCACTTTCTACAATGAGAACGTGATGCTTCCTTCTTTGCCACCCTTGTGGCTGGACACGTCCTCCGCTTCCTGTGGCCAGCAGCACTTAAACTGAGCTCATCTCTGCTGGACTCGGGAGTCTGGTCCTTGAAAACTCCTCAGTGCCAGACCCAAATCTCCCGCTCGTGGCACTGTGAACACACCCCCAGACTTGGTGTTTGTCCCCACTTTTTAAGGCAGGTAAAAATTTCCTTTGAAGAATTGTAACTCACACAACAAATTTAATAAAAAGTTTCAGTTAAGATCTTGTTTCCTGCAAAGAGCAGGATTACAGCAGGAACTCGCTTATCGAGGAAACTGCTCAAGGAATTTCCATTTCAACATTCTTGAGCGATTTCTTTTCCACAGCAGGCCCAAGTGAGGCCCAAGCGGAGCCCTCCCGGACCAGGCAGCCCACGCAGGCCCCAGTCCCTTTAGGCTTGTTCTATTGTATTTGCACTTTTTCATTGAAAAGTTCGATGCGCTAACGGGCCCGTATCTGCTGTAACCTTGCAGAGTTTGAGGAACCCAAGAAGCCCGTCGCCATCCCCCCCGCCGAGGGTGGGCCCGTCAGCGGCTGAAGCCTCAGCTCCGTTTGTTTGATGAACTTCCTTCAGGTGCATTCAGCGGCCACGTGTATATTGTGTGTTAAAACTACTTTTGTTTATTAAATTTTGGAACTGATGGCAATTTGAAATTGAATGGTTTGTATGAAGAGTTACTTCTGCTACATAAATGCACTAAATTATTCTTTTTGCATTCCTTATTATTTTAAAGCAGCATTTAAGGTTTCCTGGATTGTTAAGTGTCTGGAAAAGTCCAAGTGTAAGTGAAAATGTGCCTATATATGGTGCTGGGACTCAACCAAACGTTTCTAAAAGCAATGTATAGACTCTGTACCTGAATTTGGTTGGGGCAAAAATCATTCGTATCTGAACACGCAAGTTTCCCTTTTTAAAATTACTGTGAAACTCTTACGATCATGAGGAAGAGAAATAAACTTTTTAAATAAAACCGATGGAGCCTGATGCATTAACGAAAGAGCGGTTTTGTGAGACTCTCTTAGGAATCTCTTAGGGAAAGAACACCGACTGCTCCTAGTGTTCTAAAACTCGAGAGCAAGATTAGAAACGCCCATGAGGTGAGACTGACAAACTTGCTGCCAGTAAAAAGATCCCGTTAATATAGTGCAGGGAACTCTGAGGCACAGGTTCTACCACAGGGGTCCTGCACTAGTTCAAAACGTTTTTCACATTCTAGGTAATGGCAGCTGAACTGTTACTCCAGGGAATGATTTTTTCCATTAATATTTAGGCCATTTTCGTGCTACAAGAGAAGACGCACAAAGCTGTGCCAGCCGAACCATTCCTGGCTCGCTCCAGAGCGTCTCATTTCCCACCGTTCACCTTCACAGAGTGCAGCCGCTGGCCACAGAAAACTGAGCTGTGAGATTACCCTTTAGCTGTTGAACTCAAAGTGTGTCTCTCTATGTATTTTCCACTTTTTTAAATACAAACCTCAGGGGTGGGGGCCAACACACACGATCCTGAGCTCCACCACCCCTCCCATCTCCAACCAGGCCTGTGGTAAAGAGTTTACACGGAAAAACAATCTCGTTGACTCTACGGGGGCATCAGAAACGCGCCTCCTTTTCATGTGAATCTTTGAGAAAATAACTGCAAAACCAAACAAGCTTCAGGAAGTTGGTTTTTTTTAATGGTAAAAACAAAAGTTTGTTCTTTAAAACAGATCACTAATTCAAGACATTGTTAGCTCTTCAAATTACAGTGCCATTTTCTCAGTTTAAGAAAACAATAATGCTGTAAGGAAGTTTTTTCTAACAAGGTTATTTTCCTCTATTTTAAATTTCACAGTTCACTCTCGAAAGGATTGCTGAGAGCAATCATTTCAATACACTTGCTTCTTAAACTGAACTTTTTCTGTGGTTTAACGTAGCTCTTGTATTATACAGTTCCAGTTCTGAGGAGGAATCGGGAAGCATCCTCAGCTACAACCCCTTGTCCATCACCCGGTTCCCCGAGGCCGCCCCACAAGCGGCGGCTGCGGCCCGGAGAGCCGCGGTTTGACACGGGGCGATTCAAGGAGGTGCCCGAGCGAGCTCCCAGCCCGACGGGCCACATCGTGTAAACAAAGCGTCTCGAAGCGCTGTTCCAGACAGCGGGTTTCTGTCACAGGTCGCTCGCCTCTACCTTCGACTGGTTCTGCGAACAGAAACAGCTCAGAGCCGGCTCTGCCTCCTTCCGACTGGAGTCGCTTCAGCTAACCTACGACCCCAAAGGCCGCTGAAAGGAGCGCGCTCCTTATCAAACAATAAATAAATATCTCTAAACAAATGCTGAGCATCTGTTTACTACAAATATACAACATACGAGAGTAGCAAAAGCTTTTTGAAAGTCTATTCTACTACAACACTGACCTTACGCTGAAACTTCCTTCTGCAGCAGAGCCCCCGCGCGGCAGCCAACCCCACTGGGGGTTCCCAAGGCCCTGTTGTCTGGTAGAGACTTCCCACAAACGCAGGTTTGACCCACCGGGCTGACCAAAGGCCACAAGCACAGCTTTAATCCACAGCTGGACAATATTTAGATTTGTTCCTGTCTTGAAACGTAGTCACCTCAGCTGCTAGAGAAATTACACAGTAATTAGAAGGCGGCAGTGATGCGCAGGACTGCTGGGGAAACGCTGTGCCGCGCGCTTTAGTCCTGAACCCAGGGATAGCGGTAAACGCTGCTTTGTTTGTAGAAGAAGAAGGGTTTAAACATGTTGGACTCTTCAGCCACTGCTGTTTGGCCACACGACACGTGTGCCGGGGGATCCATCCTTGGTTAATACTCATCATCGGGCACAAGATGTTACCCTTACAAAACACGATCATCTTCACCAACAGAAAACGGATGAAGGGACGGCAGTAAGTAGAAAAACGCTAATTTAGTAATTAGCAAAAGCCACTAACAGCTTCAAAACTTTACAAACTAAACTAACTTGGAGCAAGTCGATTTCCATGATCATCTGACTACTGCTCTACCCATGCGTTCAATACTGAGGCTCTGCTGAAACCTGTCCGTTACGAGGATGTTTTTCCATCCATCCTTTTTGGAACTTTCCAACCGAATTTGCTTCATAATCTGCATTGCCTTGAAAAGATATAATACATAAACCAGCCTGGGGCCAGTCACAGCGAAAAATAGAAAAAAAAACCAACAAACCAAACCCCACCTCAGGTGCGGTTCTGTCTGCACAGCATTGGCCACTGTCTCTAATACTATCGATTAGCTCTTCAGTTTCCACACCATTTTAATTGTTATTTTTCCTCCCCAGGCGCCCTCGGAACGCAGGCACCCGCAGAGCTGCTGGCACGAGCTGCCGTGGGAGCCCGTCCGAGCAGCACAGGACGGGCCGCAGCTGCCCAGGCCTCCTCGACACCGCTTTTCTTCCAATTTCAAGCCAGGCTTGTGAAAACAAAGGGCACTTGATAAAACGTGCGCGCAGGTACTAACGACAGAGGCACAGGAATACAAAGGAGAACACTCATACAATGTAAACACCGAACTGGAGGAAAGTTATTTCTGAACAGCTGTTGGTCGTGAAAACCTTTGCGTAATACAAGGTAGCACTCTGGAGGAGGCAAAGACACCAAAAAAATGATCCGATACTGTGCGATTCGGTCTTTTTTTCCAGAGGAGCTCAGCACAATTACACATCTGGAGCGGAGCCGTGGAACATTAACGGGTAACAAGCTCCGCAGCGCTCTTGCAGCTGCTGAGACTCCCACAGTGCAGGTAAGGAAAGGAATTAATGGAAGATGCTTCGTGGCACTTCCAGGTAAATCCTCAAATTATTTCAGGAAAAGGTAGGGTTTTTCCCCAAGGGTTGCTTATATGTCTTCCGGGAACTTTTCAGAACTTCTTTCAAAAAATCAAAAGTCATTCTCTTCTCTTGAGATGCAGAATAGGAATAGTATATGTTTGTTTTTAGAATAACGTCCTTCACATAAGGAGGGAAATTCTAAGTCTTCACAGAAGGGAGGCAGTTCTAAGTCTATTCCGATTAAGTTCATCGCAGCCTCAGTTGAGGCCCAGGCCTTGGGATTTGGCCGTCTCGGTGCACACAAAGTACGTCCTCAGCTCCCCCTTGCCTTTGACGTTGATGAGTCCCCTACATTCACACGAGTATCCCAGCTCCTGGAGTATATTACTCGTTTCTTCTGTGACCTTTGTGTGAGAAAAATTAGAAAAACTCTTATGAAATTCTTCTGATTGTTCACATTTAAAGAAAAAAAAAAAATCCATAACCAATTAGAAACGATTTCAGAGCCCCTGGCCGGCTGATCTGCTTACCTGGATTTTCCCAAGCTCGCCCGTACTCTCCATCCGGCTGGCCACGTTCACGGTGTTGCCCCAAATATCGTACTGAGGTTTCCGGGCACCGATCACACCGGCGATCACGGGGCCGTGATTTATCCCTTGGGATAAACCAAAGCAGGTGTCATTACTGAAGTAGAAAGCTTTGTGGTAGCTTCATTATTAGCCATAAATCACGAGCTTCAGGAAAACAATACAAAACCACTTAACCCTGCGACACTTTTCCAGTCCTCGGTATCGCCTCTGTTCCATAAATATCAGTACTGAGGCTGAGGAGACGTGAAGCGACTCATTCATTGTGAAATGGGAAGTCCCAGAAGGAGCTGGGGCAAAGCTCATGCCGAAGCAAAATTCTTTTAATATATTGAAATAAACATTTGTATAATGACAATACTGGCTTTAGCCAGCAGCTAAGAGCAGGGTACTTCACTCCTCGTCCGTACCCATTATCTTCTCCAAACTCACCCAGCTGCAGTGTCCGTATTGCGCCCTCCAGTGATTAAAAAAGCTCACACATGCAAGCCTGGCCTATTTAAGAAGCCTGGACCAAAACATTAAATAGACTAGACAATACTCCCTCGGCTACTCAGCATTTCATCGTAGTCCAAACCCCGTGTTGGAAGTTAAGAAGGGCTCCCCAGCGCTCAGCAGTTCCCCAAGCCATCCCACCTCGTTTGCAATCTCGATGGAGCTGCGGAGCTCCCGTTCTCCACAAACGGAACTCACCGACGCGTAAGCGGAAATTGTTGAAGGAATGTCGGTTGATGCCGTCCAGTTTGCTCATCAGGGCGATTCCGTACTCCACCATGATCCCGATGTGAGCGTGCTGCCTCTCCTTGTCCTGCGCAATTCATGACACGGATTAACGATCAAATCACAACACGGGCGACCGTTCCAAACCGGTACTATTAGTGAATTAAGCATCTGTTTCTAAGGATGAGACCACTCACCCTTGGAATGGTGCAGAATTGCACAGCTCAACAAACATTCAAACTGGTTTAAAAAAAAAAAACCAAAACATTAAATTCAATGGGAATGGCACTCAGAGCTGATGTGGCACCTGAAGATTCTCTTTCCTGTGCCAGCTCCCAGGGAGCACAGAGAGCTCCCTGCCCAGGTCCGAGACGGCCTTCGCTTTGCTGGCCACCCTTTGAGCTCTGTCATTAGGGCTATTCTGCTGCGCATCCAGAAATGTTCGTTATCGGCATCAAAGATGCAAAAAGTACGCTGGGCTTACAGACTTAATAACCGCTTAGGAAAAAATGGAACTAGGAGATAAACGGCGAATTCAACAGGAGACAAGACACTTTCATCATCTTTTTCTACGTTTCAGAAAGACACTCTTGGCGATTCACTCCCTTTGTTATATCATGTTCCGTTCTGTTACTCCGAAACACGCCTGTGTGCGCAGTGAATGCAAAGGCAGATTTCAGAGTCCCCGTACCTGGTTGTTCTCTTGGCCCGGCGTGACGCTGAGCCCAGCTGCCGCCATGTAAGTGCTTCCAATGGTTTTTATTTTTTCCACACCGCTAAATTTAGGTTTTAGCAAGAGCTGTTTGAGGGGAAGGAAAACAGAAACTTGAGACTTTAATACTATATTTCAGTGTTTAAGCAGAAACCTCACACTGTCTACAATAAGCATTAAACATCTTTAGGAATGCTATCAGCCACATGAAGGTTAGATAAGAAAGTACCAAGTTTTGCCCTCCCTGCTCATAGGAGAAATAAAGCGCTGAAGTACTGAAATAAAGTGCTGAAATTCAGGATTTTCAAACCATACTACTAATGCATTAGGTGATGTAACTGAGAAACCCCATCAGATAGGGATGTGTCTTTCAAGACTGCGAGGCTGAACTCAGAATATCAGTGTAACAGCCTTTTCCCCCTCCAACGCTCACAGATATAGTAAACATTTTATTTTGCAGTAAATCTGTAATGCAGTCCCTTTTCATCAGCAGCTTAATTACCTCATCGAAATCGGCAATGATTTCATTTAACAGCCGCAAGCATTCCAGGCCTTCTTTATTGACATCGCATTCGGTGTAAAACACCTTAAAATCCGGTACCGACGCAAACATGACACAGACGCAGTCGTAGGATTGATGGTACCAGTCCTGCAGGAAAAACACATCCACACCTCGTCAGCAGCCGCCTTCCTGCACAGGTGCACAAAACTACGATTGCTCTTGTAACCAGTTATCCAATCACAGTTTTCCTACCACATCAACTACAGTACTTTACAGCGGGTATCTTTTATTTTATTAGAAACGTTACCGAAGTTGATTTGCCTAAGGAGAAGCTGAGATATCTGTGTATCGGAAAGATTCCCGTCTATTTGGGATGATGCCCATCCCATGGGAACTCAGCAATACTTATTCTGATGACAGCCTGGCTGAATAAGATGGATGTTCTAAACAAAAAAAGTCATTATCGATGAACTTCTCACTGGGGTTGTTACCACGGAGATACTATCTGTTCCCCAACCAACTTCTTTCCAAAGAAGGCCTCTCTTCGCTGGTAAAACGTGGCCTTGGGAAAGCAGTAAATCCTTTTTAAATATTTGCCAAACTCAAACTGTGTCCCCAAGCTGAACCAGCGATTCTGAAAACAGATTTCAGGGACTGACACTAAAAGTCGGCATTTTTTTAAGGCCATCTGGGTAGCAGATTCTTGGGTTTACAAAGGTCTCGGGACACAAACAGGAGGCAGCGAGTGCAGAACCTCATCGTCTGCGTGCTCTGTGCCACCAGCTCCAGGTTACTGCAAAACAAACCTCGTTTCGCTTGTCACCAATGAAATAGGCAGCAACGTGTGCTGGAAGGACGTTTTCCAGCAAAAGCCTGTTAACGTTCTCCATCGTTTCAAACTGCTCGTGTTCTTTTTTGAACTTATTCTTCCACAGACAATCCAGTCGACAGTAATAGTCAATCTGCAAAGGGAGCCAATATGATAAATTAAATCCATCTAATATCTCGCTAAAAAATCTTAGTCAATTCATTTAAAAAGTGTAGTAGCGATAGAGTTTCTTCAAGGCCTTTTGAGCCTATATAGTTACAAAACTGTGCTTTGAGAACGCAAGTCAGAAAAATATGAAGCCGTCAGCACAAATTAATGCCATTTGGATACCATCAGGTGTATTTACTAAAATGACATTTTCACAGTATGGTGATTACTTTTATCTTTAATTACTGCCCTGATTTAGGATGAATATTGACATATAAATACAGAGAGATCCAAACTGGAAGAATTTGAAAGCTCTGACTTCTGTAACACAAACACTATTGAAAAATAGTAAAATGTTCCCACCCTTTCATAGTAAAAATTTTTGCATTATCTATAACTAAGTACGTTACGTACAACTAAGTACAAGAGTATTTATACATATATATACACACTAATTTAGTGCACAATTTCAATGAACAATACTTTTGCATTTTATTTAAATTAACTTGCTGCAAGTAAAATAACCTGTTGCTTTTTACATACATACCTGTTTTGCAAGTAAAATTAGGGTTATGTAAAACAGAACCAGATACAAATTAGTCATTATCCTTGGCTCTTTGATGAAAAGCCTGAAAACAAGAAAGCAATACAAGAAGTCATGTGTAGCTGTTAGGAAAATCCACCTGTTTAAGGGCTGGGGAAAGGGGACAGCAGGGGACAGGCTCTGTAAAATACATTTATCCACACCTTCAGCTATCAGACTACGTAAGAATCTGAGAAACAGACCAAAACGAACAGTAAAACTCTTCCACATATGATTTGTCTTAAGTATTTTTATAGTTTCTTCAATCAGATCAGGCAAACTGCTGCTCCTATTCCAAACAGGTGTAGTGAGGTAGGAGTTCATTATCCTATTTACTAGCAAGGGCTCGCAAGCACAGCATGAGCACCAGACTCTTACCAAGGCTTTTCTTCATAATTTAACAGATCAACCTTATTACGAGAGTAATATTCTAACCTCAAGCTAAGCTTCCAGAGATCTCAGAAACCATATCACAGAATTTTTCAGAACACACACACACACACTTTCTTTAAAAGAAAAGGAATATGATCCAATATGTTTTCCAAGTCATTAACTTTACAGAAACGTTTGTACTGTTTGACATGTATTATTTTGATACTTCAGCATTCCAGTACAAAAATCTAACACCTCCTTTGATGAAACGCTATTGTCAATTATAAGCAACTCCACACTGCACCTGGTGCTGTTGCCATAGAAGCTGAGGTTCCTGTGCTGAAGGGTGTTAAAAATGACGAGGTACACAGTCACAGCAATGGACAGGAGGAGAACTTTGAGTTCGAAGCTCATTTGAAGAAACACCGAGCAAGCGATGAACCCCAATATGCAGCAGTAAGCATAATACTGTAAAAGAAGAATGTAAAGAACAGTTGTGTTATTCAGGCTTTATGCACAAAAGACTTTCAAACCATAGCAAACGCTCTAGGTTCATGATTGTTTTCACTTAAGTAGAAAAAAATTACAATTACTTGCTAAATACACCTAAAGACTTATTTTTAATTGCACTAAAAGGCTGAACTTAATACATTTTAGTTCACTTTTTAAAGTTTGTTGAAGACAAACAAAAAGACTGAAACAAAAAGCATCACACCAACATAAGCAATGTCAGATAAAAACTGAGGAGCGTTGAGAATTTATCTTCTGAAGCCTATTAGAGCAACGCTTTATTTCAAGCTCAAGACTAACCTAAAGTAGGTCCGCAGTCCAGCGAATGGCTCTGAACCAGAACTCCAGCATTCTGCTCCTATTTCTGCTGGTGCTCCCCTCTGTAGCCTTAAGCAAACCCCACATTCCCATCTCCCCAGTCTGTAACACGTGAAGACTGTGCCCTGCTGCCCAACTTTCTACCCCTCCAGAGTTTATTTCTCTCTATGTATAAGCCAAGTTTTTCATGCATAATAGCACAGGCCTACCAGAGATCTGGGAGGTTCTTAGGAAACAGGGGAGATTTCTGCTGAAGTGAATGAAAGCAGAACAATCAATGGGCAACTCGGGATCGGAGCCTGTCTAGTGATGTGTTATCCCAAATTTGACATCCTAAAGGCATCGAGTAACTTCCAAAAGGTAACGGGCACTCACAGGTACAACGCTGAAGCCAAACCTCTGAAACAGAAACCACTACGCAGAGAACACAGACATTGCTCTGTTGGCCATTTAAGCCCTTTCGGTCTATCATGAAGAACTTTTCCGCTCCCAGATCCCTAAAAAAGCTGTGGTTTATACATGAACAGAACCTGCCAGTTGTCAGTAATATACACAATACCCAGAGATCCACGTTTTAAAGTAACGCGTATTCGCTACTTACAGTTTCCTCAACGCAGGACTGAGTTGTGTTTCCAAACGGCTGATTTACGGACATGCAAGAACAGAAAGTCACCCAATAAGTACAATGTGCGTTAGGTAAGTGTAACTCAGCGTTTTTCAGAAGGACTTGAATGTCCTCAACACAACCTGCTGCGCATTGTCCAAAAACATCATGGAAAGGGGCAGCCAGGTGACAAAGGAGCATCCCAGATGTCGGATGGTCTCAAACTAGAACGCTCCTTTGGAATTAGAGGGAAAAAATGAAACCCTCAGAAATAATCCTTCTGTGTAGTTGTAAGTGGTGGATCTATCCTCACAGAAATGCTGGAGAACACCTTGAAAAGGTGCGGAGTAAACAAAAAAAAGCCAAGAATTCAGCTTTATCCACGGGTACTCCAGACTTTTGGAGATCTCTAAAAGATGCACAGTAGAGCCACAGTTAATGATAGAAACTATCCCTAGAGCTGCCTTGTGGTAGGAGTAAATCTTTATGTTCCATGATTTTAAAATTCTACCTTTATAAAAAGATGAAAATATATCAAAAGGCTCCCATTCATCTATATTATACACACTCTCCAAGACTCATTTCATCTTCATCTTAGGAAATAAGAAAGCACTCTACTCACATAACTGGTAGCACACAGGTCATTTGATCCAGTAAAGTTTGCAGGTTTGTTCTTTTCAGTAGTCTGATTTATTAGGAAGGAAAAAAAAATAAATTAAAAAAACCCTTCACAACAAACAAACGACCATAGAAACTTGTTAACAAGTTGTAACCAATTTTAAGGTTTTTTCTCTGTATATTATACCATGAGTCCTGATCTGGTTGCCCTTTGAGTGCTATTGCAATATCAATGCTGAAATATGATATCCCATATAATTTTATTCAACATATATGTACACACAAGGTGAAAAATGGTTAAAATTGCCAAGTATTTCCTTATTTTTTAGTTCATTCTGGCTGTGCTAACCGGCACAAACACATGGTTCTGTTTCAGCCCCAGCGTGCCAGCGGCTGCTCCTGTTTCTTGTGGGCTGGCTGGTGGTGCTCACACGACACCACTGAGTCAATTCAAGGACCTAAGCCAGCAGGAAAACAGCCCTACAAAAGAAAATTAAGCATTTTCTGCAGTAGATCCACCAGAAGAAACTCCCTGTGGAACCAGAGGAATGGCACATATGGGACCAGAAGGACATCACTTTTAGTAGAGACAGGTTTAACATGGCACGCCACGTCAAAAACCACAGCAGAGCGCTCTTGGTTACTCCGAAGGGTTGATTTTCAAATGTATGTGCAATACAATACTCCAACTAAAGTTAAAAGACAAACTCTGTCTGCATCTTAGCCTAGCAGTAGCTACACAAAGTGTCTTTGGTTTTATAAGAGCCAAGCGATGTTCTTCCCTCCCCCATCTGAATGATTACTACGTAGTGCAAATAAACCGCTTAAAACTTCTACCCACTGCTACCCACTTAAATCCACATTTAAAAAACAGAAGACAACCTTAGCAGCAATAGTTACAATCAATAGTAACTATAAATGTCATCTCGAAAGCAAGAAAAGGTGACGTTAAATAGAACTCAAGTCTCGCACGTGAATTTTTAGTTGTACAAACTGGGAATTTTTACTTTTAGTGCTTTTATTAATACATGGCATCGTGCATTATCCTGGTGTAAATCAACCCTTGTGTTGTGAATTAAGAAAAGCAGCAAAAAAGCACGGTGCTTGAAAAGAATACAGGGAATTACTTGAACTGTGGGTGTTACAGTGAGTCCACAGAATAAAGATGATGCGATTACTTACCAAATTAAAAATGGCTATAATCAGCAAGGCACCTATAGTGATGACTGCCAGAGGAAGCCTCAGCAAAGGCATCGTTTCCACCTTTTCGGAAACAGCACAGAGACGGCGCAGGAGAGGCCACCGCTCCGAGCAGCACTTCTGGAAACAAAATCGGTCGGTTTCAGTAACACGGATAACATTTGGATACATGGAAGAAATATTTTTAACGATAAAATAAGTTTTCCCTGCAGGAGAGCGTCAAGAGTCTTCCCTGGAATCCTAATTTAAAACTCAAAATCTAGTCGTTCAGATTAAATGCCTGATGCCCTTCCTTTTAACATAAGGGCTGGGTGCTGAAATTTTCTTCTTTAAAAATACAAAATTATGGTCTGGTTCAAAGTCCTAGATAATTATTACTATAAATGTAGTGCCAACCTATGTTGTGTTTTTAAGAGAGCTATAATGTTGTGTCTGGAACTACATTTTCAGGTGACTAAACAGAAACCAATCAAAGCCGGTTGCACTTCTTGCCATCCTAATATGCTCACTGTTGTTATAGAGAAAAACCTCTAGCAAAGCACAAACTGTTAACAATTTCGATCCTTACGCAGGGATGCTACACCAAAACACTCCCCATATAAACCTCAAGTCTGATGCAATTGCAATCCTGCAATTTGCTTTTTATTTTCTCCATGTGTTTTTATGTACGTAGAAACCATACCTGCATACATATACACACACCTCTCTACACAGATATATACAAACACATATAAAAATCCAATCCACTCATTATATATAAACACCATAAATGCCATCTAACTGTACTTTGAAATTAATCATAAAACTTTATCCCACGTACAGAGTGCAATTTTTAAACCGTAATTGCATACATTTAATAACGCAAAGAAAAAGGAACGACAAACGTAAAGTGTCCCAATTGATGTAATGGTGAATTTGGAACTCTAACAGCTATGAAATTGCTGCCAATAAATTATTCATATGCTTGTAATTTTCATGGGGCTTTACAAATGATTATGAAAACTAATCTTGCACTCAAGCTGATTTTGATATTTTTTCCAGTATAGAAAAGAGCAGGATGTACAACCAAAATTACTATTAAGGACAAACATAATAATAAAAATAAATTCAAAAAACGCCAACTCCACTCGGCAAGTGTTAATAACATCCTCCTCCTCCCCATCTATTAGGGCGCCCAGATAATTCTGAATTCCACTGAGAATTTTCAGACATGAGTTTCAGGCAACTAAATCTTCCGGGAACCTGAGGTTCGAGGTTCCTATAACTCCTATTGAAATTAAGGGCTTAATTCACCATCCTGAAAGATAGACCAAGTTGCCAAATGACATCCATCTGTTTTTGAAAAGAACAAAACTTTTGAAAATAAACTTACCATACACTTCTCAGCAAAGCACACAAACAAAATAAGTCCAATGATGACCGCAACAATGCCAAAGGAAATTCCTAGTTTTGCAGTTCTGAACAGAAAAGAAAGCATTAAACAAGTGTTAAATGAAAAAAAAATTATTTCAAACTGCAATCCAGACTAATATTTGCTAACAGTTTTTCTCTAAATTTAAATACAATTTTTATTCCAATATCACTGGCTAACCACAGCAGTGCCCAGGTTATTGTTGGTCTGTTGCACAAATACTAATTTAAGATATTCTTCTACTCGTTGTCATCTGAACTACCTTGTGCACAAAGTACATGGAAAAGGCACCGCAACAGCCATGGAAAACAAATACCATAAACTTCAGAATTATCAAACCGCTTTCTAGAGGTGGGAGAAGATCCAGGTTCTCTCCTCACATCTCTACAGAAAAAAGGATCATTGAGCACATTTTAAGCAACTAATCCCATTTTTCTATTGCTCACTCAACGTGCTTATAGCCAACGATTCTTATAAAATAGCATTTTTCACTTAACTGAGCATCTTCCTGTGTGTACTAAGCAAACACAATATTAAAGAAATGTTTCTATTTTATTTCCATCCTGATATCTAGGCTCTTAGGCCAACAACATAAATGCATCCTTTATTAAAAGGTAAATTAGTCCTAAGAGGTGTATGTTTCTTAAATGGAAACCCTCAGGAATTCCCAAAGACTTTTAAAAGTTTCACACGCATGAGTTTCACTTTAGCTCTTGGTTAATTTTAATTAGAAGTTATTAAAACACTGACACTTACTTTGGCATTATAAACATCTGTATTAGAAATATGCAGAGGAACACAAAACTGGCACACGCGAAGTAACTCTTCAGTTTTGGAATAGGAATGGTGCGATACTGAAACAGATTATAATAAATCTTAAGGAAAACGCCAGGGTTTTTTTTAAATTCTATTACTTTTTTTTTATTACATATATCTGCAAATTTATCCTGTACTATTAAAAATATACACAGAACTAAAAGAGAACAAAAGAAAACCACCAAATAAAATTAACCTGAACATCTGTCAAGAAAAACAGCTCAGTCCAAAGGACGATTTCAAATTTAGCAGGAAATCCACTGAGTATGTAAATAAGCACTTGACAGATGCACATAGTCCAAATCCTTATAAAAATGAGTATACACCGAAGTAAACCTAAAGTGTATTTACACACCAGTAACTACATCCAGTACACCACAGCACAGTAAATTAAATTAGACTTATTCAAACAGAGAAAGTACACTGTACCTAACAAATAACAGTATTATACTTGTAATGAAACAACCACAAAACCCAGAGTATTTTCATTCCCTGTACCAGGGGAGGTTGAGGTTGGATCTGGGAACAATTTCTTCCCCAAAGGGCTGTGGGGCATTGGAACAGGCTGCCCAGGGCAGTGCTGGAGTCACCATCCCTGGAGGGTTGGACAGACCAGATGAGGTTCTCAGGACATGGGGCAGTGCCAGGGGTGGGTTATGGTTGGACTCTGTGAGCTTGGGGGTCTCTTCCAACCAAAACAATCCTATGATTACGGATAAAGATTTTGTTTTTTAATTTTTCATTACTATTGAGAGAAGTTCTTCATATAGTAAAGCTGCCAAACTCCTGCTAACTCCCTTACGGCAAGAATCTCACCGCAGATTAATCTCCTTTAATCTGCAGAATTAGCATTACCAAGAAAGAATAACCAACTCAAACTAATCATGAGATCTGCTTTCCATTAGTTACCAAAAACCTCTTCGGACGTGCAGTCATCTCCAGAATCCCATTTCAAAATGAAAACAGTTTCAAATATATTCTTATGCTGCTCTGAAGTGCAAATCAAAGACCAAAAAGGATCACTTTGCTCTTACCAACCTCTTTTTCAAGACCAGGTTCTGCAAAAATCAGTGAAAATCCACAGAAGTCATCCGATTTGCCACACCACGGGCTGCATTCAAAGAGACACACGTTACAAACTGTTCACAACATGCCAAGGAGAGGGTGCAAAAGCATCCTTGTAGTAGGGACTGCACAGGGCAGGGGCGAGCGCTGCTGATTCACACACGTGTGACAGCAGCGAAGTACAACAGCAGATGTTAGAGGTGGCTCCAAGCCTCCAAAAACTGCCCCTAAATAATATCAGGCCCCTGTTAGGAATAGCTGAGATACAGTGATAACAATCATCTAGATAAAAGAGTTTTTCTTCTCAAATTCACTGTTTTACATTTGATAAGAATTTAAATACTGTATTTTAAATTTAATAAAAATAATAGTAGTAATAATAATAATAACACAAGAACCACCACCATTGCCTAAGCCTGTCTGCTCTTAAATGCAAATCTAGTGCCGAATGCACCACCTGCTACTGACGGACCACTGACCTTCAGTGAACCAGACACTGAAGCAATTTTATTATTACCCACAAAACCTTGTTTAGACTTTGTACGTAGGTTTTGTTCAGGACTGCATCCCATTTCCTGACACTTCTTATTTTAATAAACAGAACACAAACATTAACTTCCTATTGGCTCGTTACTTCAGACAGCCATCAGAAACAAAGCAATTTTGCTCTTTCATAGCATTACGCCACATTGAACAGCTAGACTAACCATTGGCTTCCTGCTATAATAATGCAGTAATAGTCTCATATTCAAATTAAAACCAAAAAGGAACTAAAATAAGTAAAAAGAACACCAAAAAAGGGCAAGACAGAAACCCTGCTCCCTTTTTATTTTTGAGAAGTAAATTTTACATCCAGACTTAAAATTGAGAACGCAGATTATTCTCAAAGAAAACACGGAGAAAAAAATAAAATGCTGCATACTTAGTTGAACTGAGGCCCTCGATGGTCGACATCATTTCATCATAGATATCCTCCTCTATCCTTCCCTTCTGAGATGAATTTCTGAGAAGGAAATGAAGCCATGTCACAAATGCTGTTCAGAAACAACTAAGGGCTCTGAGGCCCGCGCCTGCTCTGGACACTGGAGAATGGGGAACAAGAATGCTCCAAACTGACCAACGTGTCCGGCCAGAAGTGCCGCGCTAACGCTTCTCTGGTCACTCCAATCACGCCCTTTTCAAGGCAATATTTTGACAAACTAAGAGAATGCTTCACGAGTGAAAAACATCTGCTTGGTGACTCAGTGGTATGGGTGACATTATAAGCATTTCTACATGTAGCACCAATTTTTTATTACACTACAATGGCATATATTAGTACTACTAACCAAAGACATATCTTGTAAAATATAATATATATTTACTCCTAATATTATATTTAACTGTATTTCTTTTGTGCTATGATATTTACAAACAAATCTGGCATCTTTGAGTAAGAAAACTAAAAGCCGAGGTAGCACAAGCGGTTACAATATATACGTGTTTACAATATATGAGGTATTTTGATTTGTTTTCCCCTGCTCTTGAGGTCTCTTCCCTACTCACCTCCACCCTGGTACAGCCCATAAAGCAAAACGTAACCCGAATGACTGAGAGGCCAGTGAGATGAAAAGGGTGGGAGCTCTTTTCAGAGTCTGACAAAAATGACAATAACAAATGTGAATTGAGAAGCCTTTTAAAGGCCAAAGATCTGGCTTAACCTTTCTAATGCAGGAACGCCATACACACAGTGACTAATCGGCCAAAAGATCGCCTGCTTACAGAACGCTGAGCTGCAAGAGGAGCACAGGATCATGTATTTTAAGAAAACAAAGTACTGGACGAACCTGTCGGAAGTTCTCTGGCGCCCAGTGGAACACAAAGGTATTTCCTAAATCACATAAGGAATTAAGAATAAGTTACACGAGTGAGTAAATGGCAAACAACTACTGAAAATAAACTTCAGGAAGCTGCCAAAGACATTCTGATGCACAAATAAAAATCAAGAACCATTCTCAAATAGAAAAGCTTATCAAAATCAATCCTTTCCAGCAATGTTTTCTGCTTTAACAAGTGAGCATTTTCTGACCAATAAAAATTTGTTAGAAAACAACTGAACAGATCTCCCTTCTTATTTTTCTGCACACTCTGAAATAACCAACATCAGCAGAGGCAAGCAGATTGGAAACCACTTCCACAAACCGGAATGGACGGACACTTAATTAAAACTTACTGCAGCTGGTCGTACAGCCTTGCTGCGCCTCCAGGAGCACACCAAAGAGCATGCACGTCTCCTTTTAGCTTTTGGGGAGGTTGGATGGAAAGTAAAACGAGTCCTCTTAAATTTTAATATCTTAAAAATCTCAGGAATTCTTAATCTTAAAAATTCTTTACTGATAAAATCCCGTTGCAGGCGGCACACGTGCAGGGACTTTTTATTTTCTATACATTTTAAGTAAATGTTGAGTCCACCCGGAGGCTGAGATAAACTCCCTTTTTTCCAAAACCACATGTAGCAAGCAGGACCCCAAGACGGAAGAATGTCAGGCAAAAAAGATAGTTCCCAAGTTTTACTTTGAAGTTCGAGTATAGCATGCTATAATTTGAATAATGTTAAGTTCTGACAGAAAGAGTTGTTGCACAGCTATCTTCTTAGTTCCGCGTACACATTTAACACCAAGAGTAGCAGAAGAAATTCAGCTACAACAACCGAATCGGATTTCAAGTTCCACATCACGGACACGAGGAACAGTTTGCAAATTGCAGGGGGACAACCCCTACTCCAACCCTCACCTTCCTTCGCCTTCCTTGTGAACTGGAAGAGTCGCTGCTGACGCTTTCCCGGTGGTTCAGGTGGGCAAAGGGCCGGGCAGCTCCCCAGGACTCCAAATAACGCGTCATCCGAACGGACGCGCGCATCTTCAGCCCATCGTTAACTCGCGTTTTAGGGAGATGGTTATTCGACCCGCATTGTTTGGACTAACAGAAAAAAACACACATTTAGAAGACAGAAAATGATACAAATTACAACGAAGTGAAGCTCTGGGTACTTGAGTAGTTTAGGACTATAAAAATCAAGCTGTTTAGTAGGACTCTAAACACAGATCAGCACTGTGGCAGCCAACCCTGATTCCTTTATCTGATTTAATTAACACAAGCTAAAGCAAATCATGACGTATTTGCTCCAGCTGCCTTCACAAGCCTTCGCTTGTACCACTGCAGCGTTCAGTCTTCCTGCTTTATTTAAGATAATGCGAGAGATCACAGGATCTTACAAACAGATAACATTTCCTTGCAGTCAGCACAGCAGCAGAGGAAAGAGATTCCCAGTTCCTGAGCTGGGGTGTATCAAAACTGTGGCTGGGGGAAGATCCCACAAATGACAGACTCGACGTTAGATTATATCCTTCCATCACAGGTGAAGGGTCAGGCAGTGTATACAGGGTGTACCCTTCTGGGTCTAAAAGGGAGCTGAAACTACAGAATCAACCGATACATCAAGACTGGTTGTTCTCTAACATCTCATAAGTATCTTCAAGTGGGCAGGGACCTTTTTAATACACTTAGATCCTCATTCTGGGAGTATGTGCTGTGTCCATGTGGGGGGTGCAGTGTTGAGTACATAGAACAGGCAAAGATAAGATTGAGTTCTTGCTAATTAAAAGTGCCTCTGTACTGTTCTTCCTGTTAAGATCCTGAAGGAGAGAAGTTGGTAATTTTCCTTCTTTTTCTTTTGAAATGTTTTACTCATCAACCACAAGCTGATCCAAAATAGCTATTTGTTTGCAGTTACCAGGCTGTAAAGGGACAACCAATAACTGCTAACTTTACACCTTGAAAAAAAGGTGAATCTCATGTCTAAGATAGTGAGGAAGAAGATCCCAGAAGCTATTTTGCAGGGAATATTCTATCTGGAAGTGGCCACACAGCACAGGTATTCTTTCCTGACTTCATTCCGCTTTTTGACTTGGATCTGTGAGAGACCCGCTTCACACAAATACATAGTCAAATACGTATTTTTACTCTATGTGGGCCATATGGGAGGTTTCAGCAGAACGCTTATTGCTTTCAAGCCAATAGATGTGTCACAAAACAGTAGGACGTGCTTTAGATCTGAAGTCCCAAAGCCAAGCTACTCAGATGGCTCATACGATGTTTTAATTACGTTCCTGGATTAAAAATGTGTATGCATCACAGACACTTATGCACTTTAAATGTATGTATATATTGGAATAAATGCACATGTTTAAAAACACACACATACCCTTGGATCAACCACTAAGTAGGTTTTGATTTTCATGGATTCAAGGTAAGGATCCCTCAGGTGTCCATTCCCTTCTTCTACTTCATAAGCTTTGCCCAGGTGATTTAACGTTGCTTCGGTGATGTGGACACGGCTGAGAAAGGGAGAAAGAACAAGAGACCCAGACACTTACAGAAAGGTCACATTAAGCATTTCATTTACATTTCAATGGCTACTGCTGACATTGCTGCTTTTCAGCCACCTTCTGCTTTGGCAGCCAACTGCAAAATCCTGCCAGTACTTAAAAACCATCTTTGCAATCCTTTGGTGCAGTTCTTTGTCGCTAGTCTTTCATAGCAAGGGAGCTAAATAACACTTCCCAGAATGAGATGGTATCAGCATAAAATTAACTTGAAATAACCAGAGACTTACAACAAACAAGCAGAAATGTGACCAAAGGAGATCTGACAACTGACGAGACAGACAGACTCACAGGCAGGTTGTTTCAGATGGCAAGAGCTGTGATGGAAGCTCAAAACAAAACACAAGTGAGGACTGTCTAGAAACGCATGAGGAGGGGAGGAGATGGCTACAAAGTCTGGGGAAAAAAAAAAAAGCTGGAAAAGGTTTCTTGTCAACTAGCAGGATAAGTCTGAAAGTCTGTCTTTTTGACTGGAACGATCAGAGGAGAGCGTAACACAGCAACGCACTTCTTAGGGGAGCAGCTGGTATTTTTCTGTACTCATTCACGCTTTCCCTTAAACATCATTTAGTTCAGTATCCCAAATCACGTATTTCTATGTAAATAACAAGTAATATCTTTCCATAGAATTTCTCAACAACAGACTTGACTGTGCTAATAAAATAGCATTTCTTATAGCCTGTTTTCTCGTCGTTCATCTTCCCACAGCTTTCCTCGCTTTTCTTCGGCAGGAGGGGTTAACCACCGCGTTGCCAGTCCTACAATCCATCAGCACGAGCTGGGAACAGGACGTTTCCCCGATGGCAGCTGACAGTGCGCAGCACACCCGCCTAACTCCAGGGACCAAGGGATCGCCGTCCAGTCCGCCTCCGCTCCATTACGCTGCGCGGAGCTTTGCCCAAAGACCTGGAGACCACTGGCTCGAATTTTTTAATTGTTACCTTGATTATGCAGTTTTGCAACTGAGGTGAACCTTTAAATCTGTTCTTTTAAAGCTGGCTGTAAAGCACGGATTTCTCCCACAGGGACTGAGGCATACTGGGCGATGTCTTTATTAACTGAGCCTTAAAACACAGTCATGTACCGCAGCAAGTTTCCTGTGGTTTTCCACTTATCTCCAAAGGCAGCACATTTGTGTGCCATGCACCATTTTCCATTTTACCAGGCTTCCTCTTCCCCAAATCACACATGCCAGGTCTTACCGCAAACTTCGTTCCATTTAAATGACAGTGCGGATGATGTCTCAGCAGTTACTCATGATTACTGGATTCCAGGATCAGCACATAATCCAAAGCGCTTCTGCTAAAGCTGCCTCTCCAGGACAAGCTGTAACACGCACTGTTGTACCTACCACACTGGTACAGAACACCCAACACACCGCACTCCATCGCCTTTGCCAACAGGCCTGAGAAAATAACCTCTTCTGATCTTTCAGGCATTTACATATTAGAGACAATCGGCCATAAATGCATTTTTAATTTTGCTTTTACACTAGTCCTTTCTGCTTTACTAGTGTATTACATTGTTATTAATGCAAACGATTTTTAAAATCAGAAAGAAGATGAACAAGGATACTTCTGTTGATGGAAATAAAATATTTATAATGCCAGAAGTTTTCCTTGCAGCCTTTCAAAAGTCTTTAGAATTTCTCCAGGGAAAGAGTGGGGCATTGGAACAGGCTGCCCAGGGCAGTGCTGGAGTCACCATCCCTGGAGGGGTTGGACAGACAGAGATGAGGTTCTCAGGACACGGGGCAGTGCCAGGGCTGGGTTATGGTTGGACTCCATCATCTTGAGGGTCTCTTCCAACTAAAATGATTCTATGATTTACGGAAACCCAAAACATGCATACTTCCTATTTTAAAACAAAAACCTCCAACAGCTCCCAGTGACAAAAGTGCTGGTTCCAAAGGAGGAGGACTATCTAACATTAGAATGGGGAATCCCAGACACATCATTTTTCTGTAGAGAAGGAAAAAATATAATGTTTGCATACCAAATATAAACCCATGCTCCCTGTAAGGCTTGGTCTTCCACGAAGGGAAGGTTTCCTCTGCCTGGTTTTGAAACACATGATAAGGGAGTGCTTGACATGCGTAAATATAGGAAGTACTCAGTGTAACGTTCCAGAATCAGGCAGCCAACCTAAACCAGCTTTATTCTTTAACAGATTATCAAACATAAGCATGAAGAACATAATGGAATAATCAAAGTTTTCAAGATTAGGCACTGGTCCTAAACGTGACTACGAAAAGCATGTTTTCATGCCTTATTCAGAATCATATAGTTTGCTTTACCAACAAAACAAACTTTACAACTCTGTATTCTTGTTTAATCATGCTGAGTCACCACACTAAAACACTCAGCCTGGATGGTATTGCAACTGTCAGCCAAGCTCCAATTAGCTTTCTTTCTGTTTCAGTCCTCAATGCAAGAAAATAATTTGATATTCATATCCCCTTATCACTTCGCAGAATTTAATTTTTCAGTTACGAGCATATAGCTAAAAGCTGTCTGGGGCATAGAAATAATAAGAAACCCTAGAACATCACTGGTTAGAATCACTTTCCAAGAGAAACCAATACTTTGATGCTTAACATATACCCACGTGAATGCCAACTTAGAAAAAAAAGAGTATACTTTCCTAAATGAGGGAAATACAAAATGCTGGTATTTAAAAAAATAAAAAATAATAATATGTGTCCTTTTCAATAAGTGTCTTCAAAAAAGCAGCATGAATATCGACCTCAGACCCAACCCTCTGCACTGACACCTTCCATTGCTGCTCTGCCTCAGCTTTGCGACTCTGGACAACTCAGTCACCTACCTATTCTGCCCATGACACACACTACATCGAGAGAACACGCAACAACCACCAGCTCCAAACTCTCCTTGCGTGGATGCCCCTCATCAGGCTGTACTGTCATTTCTGAGCTGTGTTTTCTTGGGGGAGTGCGATGGGGAATATTGAGCTAACATAAATCAAGCGGGACTGACCGATCTATTAACAGAAACAGTAGGTAAATATGCAACTTTGCCTTGTCAACATAAGTAGCACAGCTATTCTTTAGCTGAACTTACAAATATAGTATTAGCCCTGTGTACGACAGGAATTAACTAAGTCAACAATGTGCTGCTGAAGATGCACAAGTTTCGCCAATGAAAGGAAGGTCAAGCAGTAGTCACTGGCCTAAGAATAGAACTTTATAGTTCATTGAAAACACAGAGAATATTAACATTTTACAGCTCTGGTAAGTACACATTTGTTCTATTTTCATCACCCCATTACAGAGGATCTGTGTCAGGGCACAGTTCCAAATTCCAAACTCATAAACCAGGATTATGGAAACCATGATGTCAGAGGGAACCAGCGCGCAACGAAGCTCTCACCCAGGTACGCCGGCGGACTCCATCCTGTTGGCCAGGGACACGTCGTGCGACCAGACGTCGTACTGCCACTTGCGCAGGCCGATGACGCCGCACAGCACGTTCCCTGAGTGAATGCCGACCCGCATGTTGATATCCACCCCTGTGGCTTCCCTCACCTGCCTGGGGAGCGAGCAGGGTATTGATTAGAGCAGCAGCTACACCTCTGATTTTCTCTCCTCCTCCTGGAGATCTGTTAAGGTTTAGTCTCATCGTACGCTTAGACAAGAGACAAACTTACGACCTGACACACAACTATCCAACTACAGCTAATAAATACACTTTGAACATCGACAAGAAAACCAAGAATGACTTTATTCAATATCTTCATAGCCTTAGTACATTAAAAAGTGTTCTGTGCTGTACTTACTTTATTGCTTCACACATGTCAAGTCCCATTTTAACGCAGTTCCTGGCGTGAACCGGCAAGGACACCGGCAGGCCTGACACACAGTAGTAACAGTCTCCCAAGATTTTTATTCTCATGCATTCATTCTCCTGTGAAATTACAGTAAATACATTTAAAAGGAAAAAATGAACTGCAAGGAGGATAATGACCCCAAAACTAGGACTTCTGTATATCATTTTGAGAAAGTCAGGCCTCGCTCAATCCCTGTTGAAGCAAAGCTGACTTGTCCTTTCCCACATCCAAACGCCCGGCCGTTGCTCAATGGAGGGTAACAGAAATGACCACTTCAAGCATTTCTGGAATAACATCATCCTACTGTTTTCTGACTATCCTTGGAACTGTTTGCAGTTGAGAAACTATAAGTAAAAATAAAACTGTCACGGAATTTACGACATGAAGGATAAAATCTCCTTATCTGTCTTTTAACCATCTTTATTAACACCTGAATTACAGGCAGCTTGTTCACCTTTTCCTTGATTTTCTGCATGGCAGCCTCGTAAATAACATTGCACAGTGTTGTAAAACCTGCACAGAATTCAGGGAGAAGTTAGGAATTAAGATGCCCAACTTGGTAGCTTTGCAAAAGCAAAATGTTTGCTGGTTTTTTTTCCGAATACGACTAAGGAGGAAGCTGGCACACACTACAGTTTGCGATCAATAATAAAAACCCCACAATACTATCTGACAGCAGAAAATATCTAACAACTCAAGCTGTTCTCCCTCATCCAAGAAAGCCTCAAGAGAACGTCCATCATTCTCCACCATCTTAAGCCACCGAGTAGGTTCTGAGCGTTGCAGCAAGCGCTGAGCTTAGACAGAAGAACCCAGGCCTAGCTTAAAGCTGCAAGACTTCAGTGTTCAGCTCAGGGTCCAGCTCAGCCGTCGACTTTTGTTAGGTAATGTGAAGCCTACAGCATATTTGCATGATGGAAAAGATGACGGAGAATAGTCCCCAGCAGGACAAAAATAGCACAAAAAGCAGGAATCTCTTCTTACAGATCAACCACAGAATTGCACAAGACGAAATCCAGACACTTTTTAAACAGTGCAATTCGCACACAGGAGTGAGAAATTAGCACCTATTGCTCAAAATCTAGAATGAGATGTCTTTAACCTCAGCTTCTACTGTAGCATATAAAGCTCATGGAAACTAAGATAACATAACTTATTCTATATGCTCTTAATAGCTGCTTCACAACAATACAATTACAATATAATTGCTATATTAATTTTAGAGTTTTCCCACTTTTTTCTGAACAATTTTTAGAATTTCACAAAAACAAGATGTTCCAAGTCCACTGATTTTCTATTTTTTTTGCATTCAGTATACCCACATACAGTCAATTATTAAATCAAACCAACACCTTTAAGCCATGGGGAGTTTTGATAGCTACTCACTAGTCTCGACTTACACTTCAGCAATGCTGAATTTCTAGAACCAGAATTTGGGTTGGCATTTGTTTTTTCGACGTCATGCAGGATGCGGCAAAATACAGCGTTTATTTTCCTAAAGCCATATTTGCCTCATAATACTAACAGAAAAATCAATGGATAGCACAGAACATATATCCAAGATGAGGGTCAGTGTCACAGGATAACAGAAATCTTTACAGAGTCAATCATGCAAACATAGGTATGATACAGCCCCTGAATTGGAATTACTTGCTACATTTCCCATTTTTGTTTTAAATATAGTTTCAATGTGATTTTCCTAGTTAGCTTTAAAGCCAAAGTACTCTTCCCTTCCTGACTTCAAAGCACTGTCTTCTGTCTTGTGGAAAAGACGACTTCTTTTTACCAAAGGTGGCCTTTGGAATTACCTAACCAAAGTCCCGACTGCACAACAAAGTGCAACACATACCTTCGCAATCTGATCAAACTTTCCAAAAAGTTCATTCAGCATCACTACCAGTTCCTTAGGAGAACAGTCACTGGCAAGGCGAGTAAATCCTACGATGTCTGCATAAAGAATGCTGGACAAGAATAAAAGGAAAAAAACCCACAATGTAACTGAAATACGAACATATGTCTGTTTCACAGTCAGCTTAAATATTAAAATGCATTTAATAGAAAGTCTCTCTCTCTTTGGAAAAGAACTCCAGAAAAAAAAGAGTTCAAGTATCAAAACTGATTTAGAAAGCAACACATGAGTTCACGACATGTTATCTTCCCACAGAGGAAAGCAGCTCACTTTGGCCTGAAAGTCTACCTCCAAATTTTAATTTTGCTGGACCACATACCCTCTTAAGAATCAGCACCTTATATTAACACTATTTCTTCTAGAGTTTCAACTTACCTAACATTCTGGTGCCTTTTTACATATAGACTGTGGAAGTTGTTGTCATGCATTTGCCTGTTATCATTAGTTTCCTTTAGTCGCTCTATGATTGCTAGCTTCATTTCCATAGAGATATGCGCTGGCAGGATGGATAAAAGCAAATTTTCCTAAAAAGAGAGAGGAAAAGAAGGATGCAAAATTCTCAGCACAGTAAATTTGAAACTATAGTGACTACAAGAAGGAATTAAAAAAAACCAAAACAAAACAAAACCAACAGCGTTATTCAAATAGCTTTTGAGTAACGCATGTCAGGTTTTCCAGAAGGTACTTTCACATTTCTGGTCTCAAAATCACCACTTCTATAGTTAAGTAAGGCTGCT
Organism: Pampusana beccarii; assembly: GCA_013399365.1. Lineage (NCBI taxonomy): Eukaryota > Metazoa > Chordata > Aves > Columbiformes > Columbidae > Pampusana > Pampusana beccarii. The sequence goes on from VWYH01010137.1 coordinate 165,023, forward strand.
GCATATTTTTTCCTTTGTTCCTTGTGACCTAGATGTGCCACCTCTTTGTAACCACAAAAATTCAGCATTCAATGCTACAGTTTCTAGATAAACGAAAACTTATTTTGTCCACCAATCCCAGTGTTACATTAGCATCATCTGATAAAGCTTCTGGGAAAAGCTTATCTTGTGTAACGAACAATCTACGCAGTATCAAAAGCCTTTGTGAATTCTCAAATGCCGGAAAAGCAGCAACAGATACAGAAAGCGTCAACAACATGTTGCTGTAGCTTCAATGAAGCAAGAACTGATGCCACTGAAATAAAGTCTTTTGAACTGAGTGGGAACACAGACTCTTCGACTATTTTCACTGCTTTACACTGGCTTTGACTTAAAAGCCTCTTCTTCAAAGAAGAGTCTGTTAAGCTGCTGGGCAGAAGAGGAAGACAAAAAAATGGTACTTTTAATCCAGGAAGGGCTCTGCAGCCCCAGAGACAGTGTCACCGCAGCACAGGAAACGTTGTGCTGAGCAGCTACAAGCAGGAACTTCTTCAGATGACGTTGCCAGCAAGGTCAACGCGTTGTGTAACTGCGTAAAACGCTGTCCCTTTGGACCGAATCGCTGTCCCCTCTTCCTGAACACCCGAGGCAGCAGAATACAGACAGCAGCGAGCTGTCAGGGTTACTTAACCAGTGCCTGCCACCAAAAAGAAATGTATTTGGACCACAATGGGAAGAGGGAGGCCTTGAGCACCAAGGCCTGGCCTAGACTAGGTACAGACAGCAGTTTAGTTTGAGCCTGCCCCAGAAACGGGAACACCTCCTCCTCCAGCCTTTTAATACCAGGAGAGTAAAGCTTGGGGAACACATTAAACTGACAGCAGAGCCCCAGTGAATGTCACAGGCTGACACATTACGAAGTTTTCATGTGTGACGATGAACCCTGAACTGTGTTTCTCGCATCGTTTTCACAGCAAAATAGTGGGAGGCAAAAAAGGAGACTCAAAATTGTGCGATAAATTACGACACAGATGAGAAGAAAGCTGTCTATAGACTTACGCACATCTACTCTTCAAACGAGGAACCTGCGCAAGTTCCCACATCACCCAAGGAGGTCCTGCCAGGACTCCCATGCAGGTTTGTTATCTCACCAGCCCAGCACCAGAGCACAGATCGCACCAGCACTGCGGCATTTGCTCCTTTTTGATGGGATCAAGTCACTTTTCAGCCCCTTCCTTTTATCTAACAACTGCTGGGCAGAGGACTGGGTACACACCAGCCTTCCAGAGCCACTGTTCTTAACCCTACTTATACCGGGATAAAAGAAGAAAGGTGTCTTAGCCTTGATACTTCTTTACAACCCTTTCTCAGTAAGGAATTCATGTTCTTGCTTATTCTTGAAATACCACCGGAGTTTACGCAAATAAACAATGTCATAATCAAATACTGTAATCTATTTTACATTTTTTTTTCTCCCTTAGGCTCTGATTTTTCTCCTTCTAGCAAAAGGAAAATAGTTTGTGAGACAAGAAAATACAAAACTGAATAATACTTTGGAATTCAAAACAAAAAAATGCAACCAAAGGATGCACGAAACTAACCGCTGAAATTACCTTATCAGTACTCTTCAGGGCATTAGGGGCATGATCCCTTAGTTACCTTGGGCCAGCCCCAATAACAATTTATACTAGGAAAAAAACTAACTAAAATAACTGGCAATTCCATTCCTGTTACAAATACCGTGATTTTCATACAGACAAGGCCCAGAGAGCCGCTTCCTCCCTTTAACTTCCTTCTTTTGTTACAAATGGCACAACTTTTATTTTTGACACTAGGTGGGTATCACAAAGATTGGACTGAGCCTTTCGACATGCATTAGTCACCGACCTTACACAATTATACCACAGAAATGAAAACAAGCAATTCCAAACACGAACAAGTCCACTCACTTGTTGTCTCTTTTCAATCTTCAGTTTCATTCGGACCTGAATGCACTTTAATGTGTATCTATACAAGTCCCACGAAGCGACCTGCATTTGGCGTTTGTGGAATGCACCCATCAGGTTCCCACAAAGAAAAATGACAGCATTGGCAAGGAGCTGCACAAGAAGAAAAACATTTACCTACTGCACAACAGGCATCGATACTTCTACTAATACCTCAAAAACAATCAATCCCAGGCCATGTTCATTTTTTCTCTTACTCTGTCACACAATTAGCCAGGATATACCTGGGATATAGGAGCTGACTTCCACAGTCACGGGCATTCCTGTACCAACATACAGGAATACAATGAAACAGAAAATTCTGCTCTGTTGTTTAACATTTATTTGCAGGCTCCAGCGTTCGGTTTAGGGAGAAACCAGCCCACAAAAATCCATGCATCAGGGTGCCGGGTGAAGGCTGATGCACACCTGCATCGAAAGAGCTGGGGTGCTGCTCTGAGCACACCCCGTGAATGGGTGCTGGGAATCGGGCAGCAGCCCATTAAAAAATTAAAATGACAATTCCGCTTAGGTCACAAAACCAAAATGCGTTCTAGATTAAAATAACTGCAATTTTACAAAAAGCATGCAAATCTCATTGGGACCAAGCTCCAAATCCATTAATTTGGAACATCCACATGGAAGTTTTGAACTTATTTAAACAGGATAGTTATGCCAATATGAAATGGTAATATGACTAGGGTATTTAATTACTTAAGCAAGTAGTATTTCCTTACCTGAAATAGAATGGATTCCTTATTTTCCCGAGAAGTCATGCTTACCACAACGCTTAGAACAATAATATGGGAGAGAGCAGAAAGAACGCTAATTATGACAGCACCTCTCATCCCAAAGGGTAGCATGGTATAAACTGTGAAGATTATGAAGAGAAAGAATGGCACCTTTGGAAAGAAAGAAAAAGAAAGGAAAAAATAAATAAAAAAAAAAAGATCACGCATACACATTTTTAGGTGCCTGCCAAAAATCACTACAGAACAAGGAGGAAAGTAGTAGGATTCTTGCTCATTTTCAGGCTGAACAATTAAATATTGATGTTTCAAAAGCACAATTAAAAACATAAGGATAGTGCTAATCCTAAAAGCTTTGAGGGAATTAGCAGCTATTTTATCCATTAGAGCTGAAGATGCACTTTGTACAACATGTGTCAGGAACAGTGTGTTGCAAGGATAGCAATATCGAATAGAATCAGATTTCTCACCTTCTCCAAGTTATTATTTTAACATCACCCAATCACATGTGTATGTCTGCTCCATATTTGATTTAAAAAAATACATCCAACCAATACTTCCTGGTGCTGGCATAAGAGAACAATCATTATTGCCACTAACTACGTATTTAGTTGCACAGATTTTTACAAAGTGCACAATGGTCCACTAAACTGCCTAGGCATCAGAAGGAAGGTCATCCCTGCGCTAAAACAGTAGCTTTAGTTAGTGATAATTTAATAACTTGAGATAGAAGTCTGAAATGAACCTATTCACTTATATTTTCTAAACTAGGGTCTCATTATATTTTAGGTTTTAAATCAATATTAATGAATTATTACCATGTGGCAAGAACAAGACGTCTTGCAGCACTGCAAGCAGCAAAAACAAATCTTGCTTTGTTACATGTTTGTACTTAGAGTTAACAACAGTAAACTTTGGGTTTTCCTGAGCTAATACCTTCTTCCTTGAGCTAAAAAATACTGAATAGCAACTGTAAATATACGGTGCTGGATCCAGGCCACAATACAAATCAGATTTTGGTTGTTTAACTGATAATTTATATCTTTCTTTATTTGAAATAAAGAGGGGAAGGGGAAGAGTCAGTAAAACGAGATAAAAAGCCATTTTTATTTCATTAAAACTCTTCTGTTTACATTGTGAGACCTTAGGAGGAGTTTCCTACAGATGATGATATTTTTGGCATCCTGAAATTGCCTGTCTTCTGATCAGAGATACTAAGCAATGAACTTTAGCCACACCCCGGCTATGCCAGGATGTGTCATTAATTCTTATTGTTCACTTTGCCTCTCCCAGTGATTTGAAAACACGCTCCCCAGGGCACACCCAGCTCTGGAGTCCTTTAGCCAGTTCTTGGAGACCACTTTGACCCACAGACATTAACACAGCAAGTATCGTTAATGAAAAATTCTCTCAAATACAAATTAATAGTAATTAAAATTTAGTAAAAATCCTAAATAAAAACACAATTCAATTACAACTGAAAAACGCTATTCCCACATGGATTTATGCGGTTATCCAATTTTCTCAGTTGATCTGTATTTTCACTATAATAAAGAATACAAACTTAAATTAATACAATAAGCCCATACAACCAATTTAGGAAAAGGAACCTAAATCTCAAGAAAAAGGAACCTAAATCTCAAGAAAAAAAAAATATTATGCAGTTGTAACATGCGGGGAAAAAAAAAAAAGAAAAAAAAACACATTCACATATATACTGACTACCAGTTCTATACATGTACCTGAACAAACAAGATATACGTACCTGTTCCCACAGTTGATAATCGTTTTCTTTTTCAAAAAGAGATACATATCCTACGATTAAGAAGCAAATCCAAATCATAACTCCAAATAACGACAGCCATCTCCGGAACAGAGATTCAATACATAAAAGTAAGTACATGGTTGCAAATATGATGAGAGCAGCACATACTGCAATAATGAAGACAAGATGATAATGCGCTTCCTGCAAAAGCAAACACAAGTGTTATATTTGGTCTAAATGTCCCAGTCAGAAAAAAATGGAAAATGCATCTATGATGTCCTGGAAACAGCTTAGACAGATTGAAAATATCCTAACATAAGTAGTCAGGCTGTGGCAGCACTTCTGATAGTCGCACATACAGAGATAATACAATAAATACTACTATAAATACCCAGTCTACCCCTGTTCCACCATTATTAATTCCCAAATTAGTGGGTTTGGGTTTGTCTTTAAGCTACATTCCACCTACGCTATATTGTACAACGCAGATGTACCCAAACAAACACATTTAAGGAGTTCAGTCTGTGCTACAAAGGAGCGTAACAGCTCTTTTCCTACATTTTACAGGAGATGACTTGTAACATGAACAGTGCTGCTACTTCTTTCCTGTTTCAAGAAATAAAAGCTAAAAAGGATACAAGTGCAATTGGTAAAATTAGATTTGTTGCTAAAGAGAGACTTAAAGACACTTTATCATGAAGCACGGCATTTGGAAAGCAGCGTTCGAAGGCAATGAAGGATTATAATAGCTTCCTTATTACCTTTTTATAACATTATCTTCAAATCAACTCCCCTTTTTACCAGCTGCCAAGTGGGCTGGCTTGAAGAAGACTTAATTTCTTTACAGAAAACCATATTACATTGCACTACAAAAATTTCTTTAAGCTGCATCTTTCCTGTGTCTATAGGACCTCTGCTCTTTGCTAACTATTGATTCAACAGATGCAACTGTTGATTCCTGTTGTGATTCTATTACCAAAAAAAATAAAATTTTTTTTTAAAAAAAAAAATATATATAAAAAAATCCTTAAAAAGAAATCACCTCAGGAATTTGTAACCAATGAATCACTATATTATTTTACGTTTCTTAGATGACTAAAAAAAAAGAAAATATGAGAAATGCAGGACATTTTAACTTACTTTCTTGTTCCTTCCTTGGCCCCTTTATTACTTATTTACTATCACAGCTGTCACTTAGTATAGATTATGATTTGTTCATAACATATAGTAAGGAAAGAGCAACCCTTGTATTAACTGTATGTGTGCCTGACAACAGCATCTCCTCTCTCCGTGTCCCTTCAAAAACACACACAGCATTACATACATCCTTGATGCCTTTCAACGCTGCAACTTCAATACCACGTAGCTCAAAAAAATTATTCAGCCGAAATGTTTTGGGCGCTGTTACAGCGATTCCTTATCTTTGAAAATATCGAATGCAAAGAAAAAAGTGCACTCACATCAGTGACAAAAAAGATGATGATGAGAGTGGTCCAGAAGACGATGGCGATGAAGAGCAGGAGGAGGAGGAGCGGGTGCTGCTGGCTGGTGTAGCGGTACTTCTCGTAGAGCGGGTCCGAGATCCTGCACTCATCGCTTTCGTTGAAGAAGTATTTCCCTTTAGCTGGCATCTTCTCCCAGGTCGGCCGCTATTGCTCCCCGTTCCCAGCGCACGCAATAAGACACAGCCGAGGCCACCGCTTCAAAGAGAAGTTTTGCCTCTTCGCTGCTGCCTCTGCGACCCCCAGGCACAGCGAGTAACCCACGATCTCCGGTTTTACTTCTCATGAGCATTAACTTCAGGTTTCCAACGCAACCAAAAGCAAAAGAGTTGGCCCCCTCCAAAGGCACGGGCAATTCATCAGCAGCTCTACGCAGGAATCTTGAGATCAACTTGTACTTGTGCAGAACAGTTGTTTTTGGTGTGGGGCTTTTTTAATAATTATTTTGTAATTCTCTAGCTCCTTTCCATAAGCTCGAATGTCACTTCCTGGGATGAACTCTGCAAGAGACAGCATTAATGTATTTAGTTAAGTGTACACGGTATTATCCAAGATTAAAAAAAAAAAAAGTACATTCCTTCAACTTCCTATTAAAAGGCATAGAAAATGAGAAAAGAATACAGCTGTTCATTAAACTTTTTTTTATAAAGATACTTAACATCTAGTTCTAAATATTTAATTGAACTCTACTTAATAGTGTTTCCAAGGCAATAGGTGTGTTCTGTTAACAATGAACATTAAGGAATGAAATTTATTGTTCATTACTAACGAGCAATGTTTTCCAAATAGATTCATGAATACAGTTCACCCAATGCCAAGAGACATGAAACAAAAAAAGGCAGGGCGATGGGGTGGAGGGAAGCATGAAAAACAGGATTTCAGAAGAACTCTTATTAAAACTTGATAAGAGGACAACAGCTCGTTTGGTTCTTGACTGCGGTCACCATGGTGCCCAAGGCCGCTGCTCTGGGGAGAAAGAACCCGCTCAAAGACGTGCAGAAAAGCCCAAGCCGGGCAGTTACTCTCAAAAGGCAAAGTGCTTAACCACACACGTGTTCAGACTGCACTCACACTGCAACCTGGATTTTTGTCAAGGAAAAGGTTTCAGAAACCATAATAAATTATTTAGTCTATGTAAACAGAGCCAAATACTAGCGTACTACCCAGTTATTAGTGACCAGATATACCAATACTGAGACCAGACCCAAAAAAGTGGACTTTTGCAGGAAAATGAGTTACTACAACTTCTTGGCCAGAGTATACCACAAACTTGGATTAATCACAAAAGAAAAAAGGCCATGTTGTATGCCTTTTATTCAGTAACACCCCAAATAAACTCACACACATACTAAAAACTGAAATAAAACTGAAGGCACCTTTCAATACATTTTTCCCGGGTATAGTTAACGATACACCTAATATCTCACCTGTACTGGTTATACCAAGCTTTTCTTCATAATAAAAGGCTTCCCATTTTTCACCTGGAAAAAAAACATCTTGTGCATGTGCACACTAATGCTCTTGCAAAGGTGTGCGAACACATGTTAGAAATCACCGACACCGAGAGGAGAGGCCAAGAAGAAACCGAAACATTCAAATCACGCCCTAACGCATTTTCCAAGTCATACAGGTGACCGCAGAACTACTTGATGTCCAGAAGTGTATTTTCAGAATAAAAACTATGAAAAAGTTCTTTAATATACCTGCAGAAACATGATTTTCATGGTAATGTTTATGATAATAAATATTTTGAGAGGCAGCTTTATTTTTCCAGTTAGCAGAACCAAATCCATTTTCTAAAAATAACTATTAATTGCTAAGCAGTAATGCATTTGCAATTATGAGAGGCAAGTAATCATGTCTTGGGCTACTGAAATTCAAGAAAAATGACTTCGCAGCTTGCTTTCTAGAATTTATTCTTCTATGTCCATGAAAAAATAACACAAGGGACAACCTCTGTTCTATAGAACCGTATCATGTGGCTGTGGCTTAGTGATTCAATGCTCAAAAGATGAAAAGATGCCCAATTGTCAGCTTTAATATTATTTAAGAGTTGCACAGACACTAAGTTGAAGAGATATATCTTGATCCATTTTAATAAAAAACAGATTGCTGCTTATTGATTTGTTTATTCTGCCACTGATCTCCACGTACATTCTTTACAAGTAATTATGAACGACTCCTGGGCCGTGGCGTTTTCTTCTCAAAACTCTGTGAGGTAAAGAAACCCCCAAGCAGTAGTGATGTTACCAAGAATCTATAACACACTGTATAAATGCTACTTTAAGATGAATAATTCAACTCTGAACTAGTTTCAATTTGTATCCCATGTCCCACTGTCACCCCACTTTTTAAAAAGTGCCACAGAGCAACTTGCGCTCCTTCAGTACAAGTATTTTTAAAATTGCAAACTACTTGCAACACACAAAATTAGCTATTTGAAAATCATGCAATTATGCATTAGTTGAAGAAACACATTTTCACATGTGACAAACATAATGACCGGTCAATCATCATCTTACAATCCAAAACACACACACATATTAGTATGGGAATTGTTATTTCAGCTCCAAAACCACTATAAACATTTAAACAGCTTTTTACCTTTTTTTTTTTTTTTTTAACATTACTGGCATCACCTCTTCCCAGTAACATAAAAGAGAACCTTTAGTTTAAGAAAATTCTACAGATTTAGCTGAAATTCACCACTTCTTGTGCCCTTCTCCCTTCTCTGCATTTTTTCCAGCAACCTTCTGAAAATGTAGAAGACAGAGCTGAGAGAGAGGAGAAGATTCTGTCTCATGGATGGCATCACACACCAGTGAAACCATCAGCTGAACACCCTCCTGTTTCTATGTGTAAGGATCACGTGAGCACCGTGCACTGCAGCATCGCTTTTGCTTTTTTTGGTCATTGTTTCTTGGAGCTTTGCCACTCTGACACCGCAGGCGAGGTGTAACCCTGAGACAGCAACCGGCCACCTAACCCAAACCTCTCCCAGCAGCACCAGTGGCAAACACACCAAGCCAGTCGGGGATGGATCTGGGCTGCTGCCATAAAACCATGGTCCTCTGGGCATCAGTTTATCGAGAAACAGCCTCGTTTCTTCAGAAGCTTTCACTGTGTTCTGAAGAATGAGAAAGGAGAAGGAACCATTTGTCAACGAGATTAGAATATATAAGGAACAACCTTGGGCTGCAAACTGCACGGAGAACCCACGGCAAGGTCCAGCAAACAAACCAACACGATTCAGTCAGCTCTAGGTGAGCTCCACAGCTATCTGCATGCCAATTAACGTGAAAAACATTCGTTCAGATAAATAAATTTGCCCAATTAATACGCAAAAACAAACACTGGACACGTGATAGGCATTAAAAAAATGGACAATAGGACTCCCTCCAGAGCACGAATCAGAACAGCCAGAGCCTTCCAAACCTCTGCTTCAAGCCACTGGGAACACGGTTGGGTTCAGGTCCAGCAAGAGAAACTTCTCTGGGTAAGCGCTGGGCACGAGCTGGCGCGCACACACAGCCACCTTCCCTTGCAAGCAAAAAAGAACATTTATATCCCCCCAAAATCTGGGTATTTCTGACCGCTCTATGCTTTCCTTCCCACAAACAAGAATTTTCAAGCATTGCTAAACTCTCCAGTCTCCTACCGACAAAGCCATGGGATTTTGTTACAAATAATTTGAAAGCAAACATTTCATTAGGCTGCTAGGCTCGGACTGGGGCTCTTTTGTTCTCTCAGGCTACTTAAAAAGTGTCCACAGTGCTTTGTGTCAATACATAACCTTTTCTTAAGAATTGGCCTGGACTCAACAGTTGCAGAATAGACACGATGGTACCACAGAGCCTATAGAGACCAAGTGTGTTAAAGAAAACCAACTGAAACGGGATATCATGGGCTACACCAAGTCATGTTACGAAAGTCAGAGAAGCCTCTTTCTTTTGCAGTTTGCTCAAGATAAGCAGCTATAAAAAAAAGCAAGTCTCTTCACAAGGAAAACTAATCTGGGAACATGCATCACCCAGACCAACCCTTCGCTGAGGCAAAGCAGAAAGCTCAGGGCAGACAAGGGCAATCAGCTGATGGGCTGAGAACACAGGAGGTGATTTTTGTCTCCCAGCAATTCATTCAGCCCAACCTGTGCGTACTCCAACCAGCACAGATGAAGCAAGCACTGAACAGCCAGGAAATTTCAAGTCAATTTTTCTATCAACTTGAAATAGAATCACATCAAATTCTTGCATTTCGTAAGCCCATTGAAACTTCTCACTGCAAAGGTTTTATTTCTCTGAAACAATAATGAACAGGCAAATGCTGTGAAGATCCAGGCTTCTCAAGATGCTTCTCAGCATGTATTGAGATTAAAAGCTTGGTTTGAGTCTTTGTCCTGGTAATAAGTAAAAAGAGTCTTGCCCCTGGGCCCCAGCTGTTTCAACCAGCAGCAGTTAGTGATCACTAACCGGCAGCTCTTCGTTCCAGTCCCAGGGACCTTTCCTGCTGTTTGGACAAGTGTCTCATCTCCACAAAGTCCCCAGGCCCCAGTGCTTGCTCGGAGCCAAAGGCAAGAGCCGCTTTGCTACACACATCTGTCCCAATTATCTCTTGGTCACCACCCAGAGCTCAAGGCAGCAGCAGAGGCCCATCAGTGTTCCCCCACAACACGCAGGTGCATTTCTTTCAGGCACACCACACGGGGCCTTTTTGGTTTGTTGGGTTGGGTTTTTTTCTTTTTTTTGAAGTACTACAGGTCGTGCATCAGCCCAAAGGGTGGTGATGCATGGGGTAACTCCAGCACTTTCCTCCCCAGCAAACAAAACAGTTCTTGGGATGGGTCTCCTCTATTATTTGTATTTGCAGAGCGTAAGCGGTTTCCAGGTGCCAGCTCGGTTGTGGGCTGGCAAACCTGCACCCTCCTGCCTGCTCTTCCCCACGCAGGACAGGCCGACGGACAGGCCGACGGACACCGATCGCATCCTTCTTCCCTCTCTTGCGGCAGTTACTCACAGCAGCTCCTGACCACATTCATGCTTTTCCAAATGGGATCCAAGCACATTGCAGTTCTGTTATTCATTTCAGAGCTACTGAGGTACTCACAAACACATCCACAGTAACCGCCTGGGCAATTTTTAAATTATTTTTTCATCTAGCTGTTTGTTTGCCAAGGACTCAAGTCCTTCTCACTTAAAGCTGTGTGTTTACCAAAAAGCAGTCTTACCTGTGAAATATTAAAACGAACCCCAGCAGCAAGAACCAAGTGAAATTATATATGTTGCCTTATCCCTCTCAATAACTCCTGCAGAAAAGCAAACAGAACCTGTTTTCCATCTTTAACTACAACACCATTTTGATTTCCAGTCCATCTTCTGTTTCACACAAACGACAACAGTGTTTCTGAAATTACTTTAGCAATTTCCATGACAAGAATCATTGCTGACCGTAATTACCCATTAGCAGATATTAAAAGGGAATCAGGAATCTATAAACATCCAGTGGAATAATTGAAGGAGATTAGTAGGTGAATTATGAATCTCAGGCAAAGAAAAAAATCTCCAGGCTAGTGGAGCGCACAACTAACTCAGTGTAGGAAATGACCGCTGGCAATCCAAGCGCACACCATGGGAAATACCATTCACACCAACGACAACACTTCTTCCTTTCAGCCTTGGCTTCCCAATGCCGGCCTGCAGCTTCCCCTGCTCGTACAAACAGACCAAATGCAGAACAGATGTGTTCTGAATCACCTGTCCGGTAGCAGTGGTGAGTATCACTTGCACAGGTAAGTCTCTTTACAAAGGTAAACCTTCTTTTATATATTTTTTGAAGGTTTTCATGTGAGATTTCACGTTCCTTAATTACGTTTAATTTCTGAAGCCCTCCTTCTGCAATACAGAAAAATCTGCCTTATATTTACCTTCTGTTTTCTTACCAAAAGTGATCACACCCTCCTTCAACACATCATCACTCAAAACTGTACTTACATTAAAATGCCAAATGAATACAAAAAAGCAGTCTGTCATTTGGAAAAAAACAAACAAACAAACAAACAAACAAACAAAAACAACAAAAAAAAACAGGAGATGGAAAAAAATCCTACTACCTATCAGAACAATGAGGGTAAAATACAGCACTACATCACCCAGGCTCTGCCCTTGAACACTGAGAGTCACGGCAACGACAGCGCTAAACATACTGCAAAGAAAGTGTAGAAACGGAGCTTTTTCAATTCACATTCGTATTTCAGTGGATCGCTCCTTCTCATGACTTCTGTTCTACAATAACCTTTAAAACAGGAATAACGCGTTGTGTGATTTGAGGAGTTGTTCAGCTCCTAGTGCATTCGGAAGAGGTGACGAAGAGGCCGGTTTCACAAACACGTGAGCCCAGCGGCCGCCAGCCCAGTGCTTGGAAAGGCAAAGCAAACCACGAGCAGGAAAGTAAGAGCAGTTCAGTTGACTCATCACTTCTCACAGGTCCACAGCCTCCCAGCACCAGGAACATCACTTCTTTTTGTTTGTCGCTCAGTTTTAAACACCGCTACGATTACAGGATGCGCTTTGAGGAAAGACGTTACAGCCACAGAAAGAAAGCTCTACAACGCTGATCCAGGTAGGACAGAGAAATGGTGGCAGCAGGGGGCTCAGGAAATGGAAGATTTGTAATTTAAGACTAGCGAGCTCACAAACTAATCAGTAAAAAAAGAAAAAAAGGATCCATACAACCAGATTGGTGCGACTGAATTACATGGAAGGGTTTACTACTGTTCTAAGCTAGTTTATTGTGCAAACACATGATGGTTCAACCAACAAATCTATTAAGCCTTATAATTAACTGCTGGGCCTGGCTCAGCAAGAGGAAGGAAAAAAAAAAAAAAAGGCCTTTTATAATACTGGTTTTCATAAGCAGCAAACTCCAGGGTGTAAAAAGATACATCACACCAGAAGGGAATTGAGCTGTGCTTTGTATCTTTCAAAGTCCAAGGTGTGTGATTATTTCATGATTCCCAGACTCCCTGCCACATCTCACAGATAGATTTTCTGACTTGAGCTGGTTTAAAATTGAACTTACCGCTACAAAAGTCAATATTCCACTTACACTTCAAGTTTTCAGTGACCTATTTGAAATTCATGTCCCTGAACACAGAGGCCTCACAAGTCAGGATAGCTTTTCGTTGTGTAATTTCAGTTTAATTATATCAAAAGTAGAATGTTTGTGCAGCTATTTATAGTAATAAAACCCACAATATTAAGCTATATAAACTACAGGAAAAAAAAAACCAACCTGAAACACAGAATATTTTACCCTAAACACTGTGGGGAGAAATCATTTAAGCTGAGATAGGAATAGGGATGGAGTGTAAGCCTCAATAATTTCTACTAAAATACCTCTGATTTTTACAGAAATAGAAATTGCTGATATTTTCAGAAGGAAAGAATGTATTTAAGGAAAGAATGTATTACACTAGGTAATACACTATATTGAAATTGGCAATAAGAAAAAAAAAACTTCAAGAAAGGTAGGTTTAAACGGTCAAGAGCTTTTTATCAGACATTATCATTTAGGATAGAGAATTATAAGCATTTGGCAACCAAAAGTGCTCAGGCTGACAAACTTCCTAAGCTCAATATAATTACTTATTTCCATCTAGAATGAAACCTCTCTCGTTTGTGTAGTGATATTTCAAACATGCCTCAGCTTTTCTACCTCACTAAAGCAACCGAGCAGCACAAACTGCTGATACGACAGAGCCAGAGCACAAGGATTTGACTTGACTCTATAACTATGGCTAGACATGCCCGCAGATGTTCAAAAATGAACAAAACAAAACAAATTAAAAACCTACTGTGAACAGGAGTGTAACGTACATCACACATTACTCTTATTTTTTCCCCTGGTCTCACTTAGTTATTTAGGGGGCGTGTTATAGTTCAACATAGAAATGCATCTTTCCCACCCTAAGGGTAAATAGTCTGTTTGCACAGAGCAGGTGCAACCATCATATGGCAAAGGGACAAGGGCCATGCTATGGGTGGGAAAAAGATAAAACCTGTCCTGAGCAAGATAAGAAATCCCTAGCTATTTAGGTTCAGTCCAACTAAACCCAGTAAAACAGAGAAAGAAGCTCAAAGATGAACACCTCTCTCTCCTGTCTACAATACTTCCACCTACCAAACTCAGTAGAAATACACACAGGCAGCTGAAATTCAACGAATGCACTGACGTCATCACTATGGTTTATTCAGGTTGTTTTTTTCCCCCAGTTCTCTAATTTTTCAGATGAACTAACATGGATATGTACGCTGAAGTTGTGTCACTGAATAGTAGGTAATGGACTTTTAAGGCTGTTTAAAGCAGAAATCAGCACTATATCCCTACTGTACTTTATCAGTACAGACTTCTATTACAGAACCAAGTATTTTTTGAAAGTGATTTTGCTGAACATCATAACAAAAATGCAAGAATAAACTGTAAAGAACAGCATCACCTGTGTCTGCTGCCAAAGGCTAAAATGGTTGTTTCTATCCAAATTTCTGCTTACTCCACAATATCACCTGTATTTTCTTCAGATTAGTATTCCTCTGAAGCAATCGGACCCTGTGGCAATCTCATTTTGGAAACAAGCCTTGGCCCAAGGCCAAGAGACGGACCACAGAGAGAACACGATTGTGCACCAGTACCTGGAGCAGCGCACTGCAGGCTGATATTGCGGTACAAATATTTTTGTTAAGGTATAAATTGCCCTTGAAGTTTAAGAAAGCAAAGTCTTCATGCTATTTATGAAACAAAGGAGAAGGGGACAGATTAAATCCAATATCCCCTTTACTTAACGACCAGTGCTGCAAGAGCAACTCCTATCAAGCACATGTTTTTAAAAAAATCCTTATTTCTATATACTATTTGTTACACGGTAATTTTAATGTTCCCCAAACTTCTTCACATGTCAACTATGCAACATTTGTTACACCACCACATCCGTACTTCACGGCCAAAAAAACTAAAACCAAAACTAACACTTGCAATAAGGAAGTTCCCTCCCTCAGAGGTTAAGTATTAAAAACACCGCCAAGGAGACATACCTACGCTTCTGATAAAAGCATCATTTCTGCAGTCATACCCTACCTCAGGACACAACAGCAGCCAAACACGCGTTTTGGAAAACTTTTTAAAAAGAATAGTGTAACACTGGGTTTAGGAAAGGTCCTTTGCGGACTAATTCGGAAATAAAACAATAATGGGATGCAAACTTCTGAAATCTTGTATTTTCAGTCCCACTTGATGGTAACACACACTTCAAAATCGTTAGGAGTTGTATAGTGACGGGTGAGCTCTCCTGGAGCATGGAAAGGGCCGAGCCACGCCGACACAGCCAGAAAACCAGAAACCAAACGTGTCTCATGGGATCTTTATTTCCATGCTAAGTTTCGATTGCCCACTAAGATAATGGCATGTCTGAACACAGATTAACCACTATCATTATTCTTGTTTCATTTTATCACTTTCAAAGCTTGGCCGGACAGCCAGCCCTGCTGCTCCCAGCTCCAGTAGGCTACTGGAAACCTGCACCACCAAAAGCACTGACTCGCCAAAGGAAATGTGGGTATCCCGCTTGGCAACAGCCCAAACGGAGCAGACACTTCTAAATTAAGTTCTCCTTAAGCAGCTCTATCCTTTGGATCTGCCAATACTAAGTCCAGTTAACTAGTATTAAAACAGAACTAGTTGATCTGAAAAACCGGAAATAATATGATCGTTACAGCAAAAATTCAGGATCCAGCAAAAGTCACTTTTCTAAAGAGCTATGCAGAGTAATGTGAAGCCCACAGAACTTCACAAACCAGTGAAGTATAATATGCAGCCACTGCCCAGGGGAAGGTTATCACCCATCAGTATTGACCAATCCCCAGGGCTGTACCAGTCACAAAGCAGTTTTCACCTGGACTGTCATGCTGAGCTGTGCGTAACAGGTTATGCCGGGGTTTTATGGCCCTAAATCATACTGAAACTACTGATAGAAAACACGCGCTTGTTGCTTGCTTACCATTACAGGCCACAGGATTCACCAGCACAAGCCGTGTTTCTCTGCTCCACTGCGGTCTGTTCAATCATTCTAAATTCCTGCAGCAGAGCAATCGCAGTCCCCTCAGGTTTGATCCTTGACACCAAATCTTTTGATGTATCACACACACTAACCTGCAACAAGATGGGGAATCTTTACTCCAAGGACCACTGTCAGCATTCAAAATGCTTCTACTTCTTCCCCTTGTAGTTCAAGGAAGAAAAAACTACTCAATCTCCGTCTCAACTTATTATGAACCTTTTACACAGAGAATCAATAGAAGAAAAATATACTGAGATACGCTGCAGCACAAATGTAACTTGATTGAAATACTTAATAATAGATGGAAATGTCTGAGAAGAATGCTGAAGAGGTATCATCTTTATGTTAACAGATCCCAACGCTTTTCAGTCACGGCCTGTGTGACAGCAAAGGCTCCTCTGCTAAAAACAGAACGTTTTACTAACTTTTACAGCACTCTTGATAATGAAAGCTCTAAGTTATATTACACACAAAATCAAATATTAGCAATTGAAAAAAACACCCCAGCAATAAAAACTTGAATAAAACAATGTATAATTCAAAACAGCATAAATACTGTTTGGGATTTTGGATCACAGATCAGTGAATATGACAATACGGCAGGAAAATCAGCTTAAAAGACCAAACACAATCCCTCCCTGCACCTTGCAGCTCTGGATAAAGGCTCATCTCCTGCTAGTGTGGAAATGAAGAGATTCTGCCCACTAGGTTTGCTTGTCTTGGAGCACAAGAAGGGCAGAAAGGCACATTCCTAAGCTGTTGTGAACAGAGAACTGTATCTCCAGGTAGGCAGACGATCAGAAGACACGGTCAGGTTATCATCCTTAAACATAGCACACCAGCAATCTAGTAGGGGAATCCATACCATACATAACAGCTCTTGGCTTGATCTTCCTCTCTCCCTACTTTATCGTCTTCTCACACACTCTGGGAAGAACTGTTTAGATGTGACAAGATGCCACAGAAGTTGAAAACCTCAGCAAAGCCCCAGGCACTGGCGGGAGGCAGCGGCGCTCGCTGTTCATTGCTGGAAGCCACACTCACCGTGAACAGAACCAAGAAGGGGAGTAAATGGTTATACAGCAGTGCTGAAACTACGACCCAGAGGAGGAAACCAGAATTAAGATGTTAGTGGGAAACCTGATACAAGTTAAATAGCCGTGCTGGGAAGGGAACATATCAACGTCTACGTTGTTGTTCACTGCAAAGCTCTATCACTACAGACTCACTTCGGAAACCGAAAGGCAAGTGAAACTGTCAAATAATCCGGCACAAAATCAGAGTGGATGCAAAGTATTTCATTGCAAAAAGAATTCAAATAAAACTACAGTAATTTTCTGCTAAATTTTTGCCGGGATATACGAACTACTTTAATTATCACTCAAAAAACCTACAGTGGGTTAAATGTCCAGCTCATGCCTAAGCCCTGGGACAGTGGTGACCAAGTCCCATTACCTTTCGGCCGGGAGTTAGCTCCACCTAGCCAAGCGCAACGGGCATCAGTATTTAGTAAAAGTCAGGTGGAAACTGGAGATGAAAAAGCTCAAGATGCTGACAAAGTCTTCTGGCAACCTTGGAGGCAGATGACAGAGGGGGAAAAAAAATAACCACAATAAGGCATCTTGCAGAATTCATCTGAAAAGGCAGATACAAATCTGCTGTGTTTGTGTGTGTGTAAAAGCAGATAAAACCAAAACTTGGTTTACCTCTGTTACACGTTCAGTCTGGAATGCCCAAATAAGCTGCTGCTTTACTTTCACCTTATCACGTATGCAGCATGAAGGATGGATCCCTGGTAATCAGACAAGAGATGCCTCGTGTTCCTTTGAAATGGACTGGTGCTGTCTGGAGAGCAATACTGGGCAGCGCTTTACTGGTATGCAAATAGTCAGGGTGTCCCAGAAATGTCATCATGCCTTTTAGAAAAATACACTATGACAGTTTTTAAAAACCATTCCCAGAAACAACGCTATTCAGAGATTTCAGGCAAGGAGCTAGAGGACCTAGAAGTGTTTTCAATGTTCATGAAGGTGCAATTTGTGCTTGCAACATACATAGTTAGCTTTTAAAGAATTAATTGAAGGACTGTGCCACTTTCAAAAAGTTTCACTGATTTTTCTCTTGATTATTTTTCACAGATGTGCCTAGAAACATAACTTCCACCAGAGCCCAGACAAACCGTTATATGCAAGAGTCACTTTAGCTGCAGAGGGATCAAGCTGCTCCTCCCCGAGAAGTGTTTTCGGGAGCAGGTCCTGAGGACAATATGCTTGAGAAAAAAAAGAAAAAAGAAAAAAAAGATTCTCTAGCATTTGTAAGTGCAGCTCCCAGCGGCACAGAGACCAGGCCGCTGATAAACAGCGAGTTTCCAGCAGTAAAGTGACACCCAGGCTAAGCACTTTGAGCCAATTTTTGATCTGCAAGACAGACAAACCTCCGCATTCAACGCCGACCACAGGCGCCTATTTCCCCAGCAACAGCTCGCAGCCCATTTTCGTTTTGACTGAAGCACGGTTAAGCGGTTCCATTCCAAGCACCGCACCTCTTCTGCTCTAACAGCAGCTGCTTTTCACACCCACCAATTTGTTATTCGTCCAGTATTGAGCTGGTGGATCAATGCTGCACCTGCAGCACAGAACTGCTTCATGTCTTTTTTTTTTTTTAAGTAGCTAAACTTTATCAAACTAAAACTAGTCAAAAGTGAAAAAAATCCTGCAGTATTTAAAAAAACCGAAACTCTTCCTTTTGCTTCTTAGTATCACCCCTATCTGCTACTATTTTCAAGATTTTTCCTTTGGTTTAGGTTTGGAGTATTGGAACACTAAGAACATGAGGACATGACAATAGTTCTTGATTAATTTTAGGGCGACTTCAATTAGCTTTAAGAAACAGATGACACATAACAAGAACTCCAGAATAGAAGGATGGATTCTTTTTGTATTATGAAATCCCAGATTTATCATAACACTTGTTTAGAGCAAAGACTTCCAAACTTGTTTGATTCTGCCCAGTTTTATGCAAAACATCTGTTCACTGATCATTCACCAGCATATTAAATAAACTGTGGAAATCCAGATTTCCCCGTGGTTATGGAAATCATACAGAAGTTAACAGAACATCAGGTTTGTTTGACTCCTGTTTCTTATTCAAAAAAAGGAGCTCCCTCCACCTATTTATTTTGATCCAGTTATGAGATATACTTTATATTCTGACCAGCAGCTTCATTTTTAAACATAAGTAGAAATTATTAATGATAACAGTACTGACTGCTATTTTCAAAAGTGTTCCCACTATCCTTACCCAGATGTTGAGTTTCTCTGTGAAGAAACACTGCAGTGAGCCAAGGGTTTCTGGTTATCTACTTAGTTTATTTATTAACTTACAAGTACAAAGTTGCCACAAGCCTCAGGAGTTTACCCTGCTTGTAGGGATAACAGCAACACCAACATTGCTGAAGCCCTCACTTGAATGCTCGTCCTCAATATCCACAATCACAGAAACATCTCCCTTCAGTCAAAATGAATCACATTGACACTGAGAAGTGAAATATTTTACAGGAAAACTCTTGTGTCATTTTTGAACAATTTCACTATATTTACAACAACTATATTTATTGATATTCTGAACTGAAATGCTGACATTCATTTGAAGTCTTCTGGGGGCAAAATATAGCAGCATAACATGTACAAGCTTGGAAGTATTTTATATCAAATCTGTAAAAGAACATATTTCATTACCATTATTTTAACTGAACAAAAGTATTTTAAAGCAAAAATGCGATTACTAAAATACGTGCTGTACTTTGACTAGACCTTAACAGGCAGATTCTTCAGACACCGTTTTATAACACTGCTAAAGCTATTTCCCCCTCAGCTACATTTAGTCCACATTTAAGAACTCTCCATATTTTTCAGAAATGTTTAAAATATATTTCATGTATTTTTTTTTAAATAAACAATCATTTGTAAATCAAAGTAAAACTATTACAAATACAGAGATGTTTCTTACTTTACTGCCTGGCCAATACTTAAGATCTTGTAAAGATCACTTTCACGTTATCCTAAATGACAGTATAAGGAAATATAAACAGATCAGATGCTTAGCCTGAAGTTTACTTTATTCAGAGACATCCAAGCTAGTTTATTGTAGAAACTATATAAATGCTCAGGAACAAAAAAGAAAGAACAAAGCAAACAGTATTAGATAAAACTGGCACTTCCTCTCCCACACCACCTTCAGAATTACACCAGAAACCATAAGAAGAGTCAAGAGCGTATCAATTTCTCCCATAAAAGGGATTTTAATATTCCTAATGTCCAAAACAAAAGAGCACGCTGACTGGACGTGTCACAACCCACTGAACAGCCTTCAGTTCCCTTCTTCACTTTACCTCTCGTTGCGCTGGAACTTGGCTACCAGCGTCTTAAAAACTCCCATGAAATGAGATCCTCCCCTGGATAAAATCATAGAAAACTGCATTTCTACACAAAGACTCTTGGGAGTGAGATCTAATTAATGCAGGAACTAATTCCTGAATGTGGGAAGTCTGAACTAAGAACAAACACATGCAGGGTGAATCTAGGAAGGCATCCAAGAGCTTCTGGTACGATCTTTCTTGCTCTGACAGGCCTGAAGGTTACATAGCACTGCTGCAGTCATTTGCAGTTCCAGTAATTAGGGTTTTTCTACCTGGTACAAGAAGTTAATTAAAAACTTAGGCACGAGTAGTTCATATTTAAACTATTTCCCATCTATTTTTGAAATAAGCAAACGCAACAACAGAAACACTGTTCCTGCGAGGCTGTTCCGCTGAACACTCGGCTTCTGCTCTCGCAGCTGCAGGGGAAGCTGTTCGGCAAAACTCTGCAGGGGTTTCTGAAGCTTTCTGCATTTTTCTTTCTCTCAGCACATTCACGCTACCCTCTGGTTTACACGTGGACCTCGACAGGGTTGGTAGTGCCAGGGATTGACACCAAAACTGGCCTGGGTGAAAAGCACTAAAGAATTGAAACCCTAGAGGTTCAACAAAAACGTGCCCAACTAATAATGCAACAGTGGACTTCAGCTACTCACCTATAAGCAGATCAAATGGCATCATTAAATAAAAAATTTAAAGTGGCAGAAATCCAGAAATTACAATCTAAGAAGTAACCATTCAAAACAGAGAAAAAGCCATATATTTCAATGAAAATGGAATTAAACTATACAACATCGATAAAATCCCCAAGTCTTTTGATGGTGAAGGAGGAAATGAGAAGTTCTTATGAACACTGCGCCCCAACAAAATACAAACTAATAATGGACTTAAGCTACAGCCTAAAATCTGACCTGCTGGTAGTTTCCCAAAAGTTTCGAAGACTTCACAGTCTACATGGAAGCACAAGCAGCAAAATACAGGGAAAGCGCTCCACCAAAACCCCCGCTAAGAGGCACCTTGGGAGCAGAGCTGGGATTAGAACCCAGGCTTGGTATTAACAGCTCACCAGCCAAGTCTCACCTGGTAGATCAAGAAGCTCCTGCAGAAGCACAATCACCCATTTAATTAGCGACACAGCCACTTCCCTGCTTTTCAAAATTCTGATTACTTTTAATTTTCACCGAAGTGGTTTCAGCACAGTTTAAGAGCAGGTCTGAGAACCAAATATTGCCAAAAACCCAAGAACGTTATCTCAACAACCACATCCTGTGTTTAAAGCGTAATAAATTCCAGAGGTATTTTTCTTGCCTGTAATTCCGTCTTTCCACCCTGCGCAAACACAAATCCTCAACACCGCCTGAAGCCCTGAGCCCCTGTATGAGAAGGACGACCACTGTGCTTAAAGCAAAGAACTCAACCACATTTTCTAGCTTCTGGGTCTCCCATGGATTTCTTGCTGGCTGGCTCTGAGTGTGCACTATCCCTTTTCTCTCTCCCAGAGGAACTGACCTAATACCATCATCCACCCACAAAAAGTGCCAGCAAAGTAAACGAATACTCGTGAGACGCTTAAGTCCAGAATTATACTACTATATTCCTATAACAATGTATTACAGTAAACATCTTCATTGGCACTTCAAGCTTTTGTTGGATTTTAATCTCATACTTCCAGAAGCCGATATAATCCCTGGAGGAGAATGTCTGTTCAGCTGTAGCAGGAAGCACAACACTGGGCCTTACATATCCCATAAAATAATAATTAAGTTATTGTGTAATACTATTATATTTTAAAAAATAAATATATAATCGAATAAGAACACGACGTTAAGGATAGCAGAATGTCAGCCCTTTAACTCCCACCAACAGACACAGCTATTACAAAACCAACACAGCAAATTAGTGCTGTAAATTTGGTTACAGAAGAGAGAGGAATCTTTCATTTAACGCCAGTTTTCTCAGTAGCAAATGAAACCAGTATCTGAGCAATGGCAAGACAGAACAGTGGATGAAATCGTGAAGTTCCTTTCATTCCTTGCACACAGTCTGTAACACAACCGCTACTTTTTTTACATTCAGCGCAAGCTGACACATGCATCATTACCATCACTTCCTTACTTCTAAAGTACAACTCGCTGCTCAAGCGAACAAACCCCAACATAACGGAGGAAGGGCCTACGTGTAAAGCCAGAGGTATCACTAGCAGGGATGTATTTAAATAAAAATATCTTCTGCAGCAAATGCAGATTCAATCACCACCCTCCCTGCGCACAGTTTAAATTAGCTGAATGACCAGAAATCTGGAGAGGAAACTTTTGCTGCTCATTTTAAACACATAAGCCCACAGGTCCTGGCTACAGCTCTGCAACGAGGGCTCCTCTGGTCATATCTGCTCAATGAGTTTCTCTACCCCTTCCCCTTCTCCCCACCACTCACTCCGATCTCGCCACAACACCGCACCATTCTTTCACTACGTGCATGTGGCCATTTCTAGGCCCATGCACAGACCAGCTCAAAAATAACCATTTCAGTCGCCTAGTTTTTGCCTGTTTCGGCCTAAGAGGCAGCTGTGGTCAGTGACTGTGGGCAGCACAGCTGGCATTGCGGAGATTGCACGGGTGCAGAGCGAGGAGGGGACGGCTGCCTTTGCTGAACAAGCAGTCAGGGTGGTCTGTAATTCTCTATTTTAACACCTGACAAAAGCCATTAACAGTTTAGTTATACCCGGTCCATAATCTCTGGGAAGTATTACAGAATTTAAAGAACAGAGACCGATAAATATACACAAGCAGGGAAGACTCACCCCAGTTGGACTGGCTCACGTCACCTCTGAAAGCTGGAGCTGTGAATGAGGAGATCCAAGATGCTTTCCCAGAGCAGGGAGGGGAGTTATAATTGCATCTTTTTCTAGATGAGCAGTGTCAACGATTTAGGCTCTGAGTCAGTTCTGAGCCAGCCCGTGCCCCGCGGCGGTCCCGGGGGCACTGAGCTATTACAAGTGATGACTTTCACAACAGGAGCCGAGCCGACTTACACTTATTCAAAAAAAAAAACCAACAAAAAAAAGAGAACTGCTACTTTATTTTTCAGTAAGAGCAAGAACATACTGCCAGCACTTTGGGAACCTTCCAGCAGCCAAATTACTGTAAATGTCCATAACACTTTCCACTTGTGTCTGGGGGCCTCCGAGATGAGTAAATAAAACCTCATGCACTCTTCTTTCTATCAACACTTTGCAGAAAGAGCCAGAAAAAAAATCTGACTTTCTGGAATCAGCCAACGAACACAATTCACATCTTTTGACTGCCAGGTTTATGCTTCTACCACGACATCACACTCCAAGTTTTCTGCCTAAAAACCCAGTAATTTCATGGGAGAAATAAACAGCAACATACTTCTAACTTAAAACTGTTGCACGGCAAGATGTACAACAAAGTATCTGTATCGAAGTGCACCAAACAGGGCGAGGATTAATCACAGGAGTTTCAAGATAAAAAGAACTATTGAAAAAGCTCATACTTTTAGTCAAAAGGGTGTTAAGCACACAGACTGACAAAATATCAATAATTTTGTGACCAATTTGCCATTCATAATACATATTTTACATATCTCATACATCTTCCCTAGGCAAATCTCAAACCCAAGTATTTTTGCATTCGATTGCCAGTCCCAATGAGGAAGAAAAAGCCACAAACATGTGTGTAGAGTTTCTGAAGTAACACACTCCTCAAATATTTAGAAATCCAAACCCCACTTTTACACTAACACTTCCCTCAGACATTTCTCTTGGTTTTACATTAAGTCACTTAACTGACTTCCACAAACTTTCACTATGAAATACCAAGATGCTTGAAAGAGAAAGTGTCTCAAAGGCAAAAATTCAAACAAAAGAAGTAGAAACCACTGAAATACAATATAATGCGCAATATGACAAATGCTGCATTCATATCTGTCCCCGAGTCGGCCCGTTTCATCCAGGAGCAAAGAGCCACGTGTTCCAGGGTAAGGAAAAAACACAAACCATCTGCAACCCTTCAGCAACCTAAACCATGCAAAAAACAGGCGCATCTACATTTTTAGCTACTCTACGCATTACACACTGACATAAAAATGCTGTAATGTTTATTTAAATCATAAAACATTGGTTTACACACAGACTTTTACTGCTTTATTACCATGTTAAGCCTGGGCATACAGGCACCACAAGTAGTCAGAAATGAGGAAGGGAAAGGACAGAACAGAAATGAAAATGTCTGGTATGTATTTTTGTTAAAGAACTCTAATCGACTCCTTAAAATGACTGTAAGCAGCTACATAAATCATGAAACAGTATTCAGGCACATACAAGTTGGACTATACCAATAATTTCATCACTGTCTCTTTGTTAAGTATACATACAAGCATATTCAAACACACAAAAAGAAAAAAGAGAAAGTAAGTTGAAATTAAATACAAAGAAATAGTCAAAACTTAAGATTCAAAACACTATAGTTGCTCCCCAGTGTTTTTACAAAAAGGCACACCTGTTTGAATACGTTCCGTGACAAGCACAGAAAAAGACTTTCACACAAACTCTTGGCTTTCAATGGAGTTTTAAAAAGGGTATGTGGGGAGATATAGCAGATTTGCAAGAAAGGTACTAACAGTTCAAGTGATGTTCCAAAATGTGAGTAAGGGAAAGAAGAAAAAAGCATCTCATTGGGAAACGAATTAAATACTGTGAGTAGCAGATATCAATAGCAAATTAAGAAAGGATTAAGAAAAATTTTTCATATTTAGACAATAGCTAGGGACAACGAATACAGAAACTAACATCCACTAAACTCTCCACCTAAACACCAATTTATGAAATCCTGAATTCTTAGACAGGATGATGCACAAAAGAAGTAACATGAAATAAACCTAAAGCTCAAAATCAGGCACCCCAAATACAAGAGATATTTACACGTACTATGAATGCTAGGTAGCTATTTTATCAACATCAAGGCTGGAAATAAATCCATACTGTGAACATAAAGGATTCAAGTCACCCACAATAAATGAATATTAAGACTTACAGAAAATTGTATTAATGACAGCAAATATAATAATTAAGACATCAATTCTTTCAAGTGTGCTCCTCCTCACAGGCTGCAGTGACTTCCCCAGCTTGTCCTTCTTTTGTGACCCTACAGAAACGGTCCCGAGGAGCTCGGCCTAAGGAACAGGGACCATTCCGTGAATGACACACCAAGGAACTCAGAGTGCACGGTAAACACAGCTCAAGAAATCCCAAATCAGAAAAGGTCCGGTCCCATTCTGGCAGAAGTCAAACAAGAGACCAGCCAGGAAACCCACCAGTCAAAAGAGCTCTTGTGTGGCAGTTCTGCCGCTCCCCGAGGGCTGCACCTCAAGTTCTCGGTCAGGAATCAGTCTCTTGCACAAACAAGCTAAAGTACAAAACCAAGGTAACTGCATCAATGCGAAACCATATGGCACATTCCAGAAGCACAGCATATAACCTTAGCCATATATCCCTTCATTTAGAGCCCTTGAAATCTAAATATTTAACTATAGAGAAATATATATAAAAACGTCAGTCACAGGCCCAAGGAAAGTGCTTTAAAGTTTGCTCCATCAGGAAGGAAGTTATAAGAATGATTTAGCTCACTGGCCCACAAGGTTAGTGCTTTATCAGAATATTAACGAGCGCAGACATTTTTAGCAGACACCAAATTTCAAAATTGTGTTTTAAACAAAGCTTTTAGCACTTGACTGCAGAGAAAAACTCAACTTAGGCCAAAAATAGATCAAAATTCATAAGGTAAGTGAAAGATGAGCCTCACAGTTTCAAAATGCCTTTTTTTTTTTTTCTCTCTAAATGACTCACAACCAAAAGCCGTGTTTGACAATATTGCAAGGAGGGTGCTCCCCTCCAGGTTACTACCTTGTAAAAAAGGCTTTAAAAAACACAAACAAAAAAAGAAGAGAAAGGGCAGGTGGGTTAAATAAATCAATCACCGTTGTCTACCTTTCCATCCCGTTAGCTATATATCAATATAGAAGAGAATTAACAATACTGAATAGTGGCTGGGAATACAGGCAAACATCCCAAGCAGCTTAGAACTACATAAAACTACATCTGGGGATCACTCTGACACAGGTATTACTTCCAATCAAAAGGCATACAGCGCAGTTTATGTTCTACAGTCTGTCCATGTTAACAGACTATCAAGCTTTTAATTTTTTTTTAAAGGCTACCACAGTACAGAAAACTAAGTTACACAAATAGATTATTACTAGATCAAATAATACCTGAGGATTAATAGCAAGTAAAATCTCCCATAGCCTCCTGCAAAGGAAAGTAAAATAACCCATCTCACATGTACTTTATGTAGGATATCATTATACACAGGTAATAACTAAGGCCTTTAGCTTGTTCCCTGGCAATATTTTGTGTGGCCACCCTCTCAGGTTAGAATGCAGACCTGTCACCTGCCCAGTTATTGTCTAAAAACTAACGTGGCCATAATTACCAAGGTGCTCCCCAACGTAAGAATATATGTTTCTGTTAGAAAACATAGATGCAGCCTGACCGCATACACTGCTGGAGTGGACAGGGAAACAATGCCACTGTCAGCAGCTCTGCAATCACAAATCCCTTGTGGCTACCACAGGAACCTACAGACATTCTGAAATTCAGCTGGACATCACTAACGCTCTTTAAACATTTTTTGGTTCTCGTTCAAGCAGGAGAACACAGTTCGGAAGGGCTGGTTGTATGGCACCGCACGCAGGGAGGAGCGGCGCTCAGCCTCCGCTGCTGAACGAGACATCATTAAAGACCATCCACAATCACCTGGCCGTTCCCCAGCAGAACAGGTGGTTAGTGCCTATAAAAACCAGTTTTTCAGGTCTGAACTCAAACTGTGCGGTAACCACGCAACAGACCACCCAAGGGTTTGCCACTGAGCAGAGGGTCACCCAGCAGCGGAGGAATGGCAAGAGAATCGAAGCCTGCTTGGATCCTTCTCAGGGAGCAAAGAGAAACCTGAACTGGGGGTGTCAGGAACACGGACATGGGAACCCTGGGGAGCATCAACCCGATCCCAAAGAACACTCCAAAGAAGGGAGATTTGGGGAACAGCACACAGTATAGTTTGTTTTGCACTGACCAGCAACCTTCAGCATCACCTGGAAAACCACTTAAAAAATTCCCCAAACAACTAGCTATGTGTCTTTGTGACTGTCAGTTATCTCGTGCCTCCGACATTGAAGCGTTAAGCAGATGGGACTCCAGAAAAGTTTGCTTCAAACAGACGCAGCAATGATTTTAAGGTCCGGGGCAGCTGTTCCCAAGGTCCAGGCTCAGTGAGCGAGCCCAGAGACGCAGCACCCAGAACCCCAAAGTGTTTAAAGCACTCACACGTGGGGCAGACACAAACAGGGCTCGCTGGTATCGTGCAGGGAAAGCACAAATCGGGGCGACAACACCACTAACCAGCATACAAGAAGAGAACTTCTTAAAATTCCACCATGACACCAAAAGAGGGATGGAGGTGTTCCCCACCCGGAGCCTGCACACTTCCCCTGCCCGCTGCTGGGCTGCTGCTCGGAGAGGGGGGTTCAGGTCACAACTCACAGGATTTCTGGACAACGTGATCTCCAGCACATTTGGTAGCTGCATGCAAAAGTGCTTTTAAAACACACCAGGCTTCCAGAAGACATACACTGCCTTCCCCAGTTTTGGTAGCTCTAGGGTCCCCATCTCAATGTCATCACTAACCCAGCCTGACTCTGGGTCAAGCAAGTTTTTCCCAGGTCCACTACAGTAGTATTATACAATATATTAATAATGAGGCCTCCTCTGCCTGCCACCTACAGTTAATCCACTTCTGTGAGGGCAGTACCACACTTAAATGCTTCCTTCTCCCCAATCTCTTGAAAGCCCCTCTATTTCTACTGAGAGCGTTTTCACAGCATGTAAGAACTGCAACACCTCACCCTCTTTCCAGCTACTCCAATTAAACACGACGTTATTCAGCGTGCTGAAAGCTACACTGAATACACCGCACCGGAGATCTCCTGCCTCACTCTTCGCCTAAGTTTAAACGAGAAAGCGAATTTACCAATTCCTGATTTCGCATACTTTATACAGCAAACACTCCTCAGACTTACCAGCAAGTAATAAGTTTGGGTATTCTGGGCTTTTTTTGGCAGGTGATTCTTGAAACACTGGTTACCCACTTGTAAATGTACAAGCCCAAAGAATGTTGCCTGGGATACTGATACACAGAAAATTATGAGAAGCCAGCCAGAAAGATTAAAAAAAAACAAGCACAGTGTCTTTTAGATTCTGTGGTCTCCAGAAACGACACTTTAGTCAGTCTTCTTTATTTATACATGTATATGTATCCTTATATATACATATACATATTTTTATTGGCAGCAGAGGGAACTCCAAGAAAAGCCTAACCATCACTGATTTCAATGCAGTTCAAAAGAACTACAGCAGAACGCATTTCTAACTACAACAGTCTGTATGAACGTAGGACAAAAATTAATTCAACATGTAAAACAAAATGTCTAATGCCACTCTAGCAAACCAGGTTAGCTACAACTACATCCAAATTCCCTGTATAAACATGCTTGATAAACAGCTATGGAACACACAGCCAATATAAGAAAATAATTCTTGCCTAAATACGCCCAGAATCTTGAAAAACAAAATTTCCCCCTTTATTCTTACAATATATTATTCATGCCTTGCAACTCAATCTCCTTTATCTAGCAACATTGTTAATTTATTGGTCTGCACCTGACCAGAAGCAATTAACACCCACATGCGGTTCTGCTCACACTGACAACCCTTGTCATTAAATCATGTTCTACAACCCTGCAAGGGAGCTCTGAATGTGCCAGTAATCAACACGTCAGCTCGCTGGGGAAAATAAAAACTGCCTGTGTGGAATTTTGCCTATTGTGGCACTATAAAAAACCACATCAAAGAACTATAGTTTGTTTTTTTCCTTTTTCTTTGAAAGCTAAACATGGTGCTTATACTGTTATCAAATCAAATCCTTACTTTCTCAGAGCAACTAGCTTTGACTACCTTCCAACAGCTATGAATTCTGTATTATTATGCTATGTGCAACAACACTTCCTTAAGCAAGTTACAACACATGCCACACAATTGTCACTATAGCCCTGCAATGCATCTTCTGCCTTATTTTAAAAGTGCAGCATCCTGAATAAAAAGGGAGTTGGGGGCTTGTAACTTATCGTATTATGATTAGCAGACCAAAAATATAAAGCTAAAACTACTAAATGCAAAACAGGATACTCCTCAGGAACTTGCAAAAAACTAAAGGTGATTTTTAAAGAGTACTACGGTTAAATATTTTCACATTCATTTCCTGCTGTACAAGCAAAGCAGAGGAGCAGAGCTCTTTCTTAACAAGTACTGAAAGTGGGGTAGCAATTCAACTGGCAATACCTCAAATCAAAACATAGCCCAGGTCACTTTTCCAGAATGTCTGCAGAAGCATAACTTACTATGTGGATAACCAGGAGCACAGTTTTACAGCACAGGCACCGCTGAAGAAGGGGGAACCGATCCCACGTGTCTCTCCAGAAGTTCAACAATATGTTCTTGCCACTTCCTCTAGCCTGGCTGTTCTGTTTCTACAGA
Organism: Pampusana beccarii; assembly: GCA_013399365.1. Lineage (NCBI taxonomy): Eukaryota > Metazoa > Chordata > Aves > Columbiformes > Columbidae > Pampusana > Pampusana beccarii. Next base: position 195,192 of record VWYH01010137.1, read on the forward strand.
GGAAAAAAAAAATAAATTAGACTTAAAAAACGCTGATCCTATTTAAAAAAAGAGCTTTTGGCCCATTTATTTCCATGAATCAGCTCAGCAGGAAGCGAGATGAGCAGTAGGAGGGTGGGAGCAGCAGCACTGCCCGCTCGTAGCGACAGCTGATCCTCAAGCCAGCTCAGCTACACCATAAAAATCGCACTCCTCACCGCATTTACACCTGCAATTATATTCAAAGTCATATATTTGTAGAAAAAATAGTATTTTATGCAGCCATCATTAGTCATTTTTACATAAGTAGTGAGCCGAGAGGAATTTAAAGTTGCCAGGACAGGACATTCCCAAAAGAAGCTGCGCCCTCCTATACATACACAAGCCCTTGCTGGAAAAAAAGTCATCAAATTCATTAACTACAGGGATACTTCTCAACAGAGCAAAATCAGGCCCCAAAACCCCAAACCTCCATCAGCTCACAAGACTGTGAAGTGACTGGAAGATTATGTGAATTCTAGAGGCAGAAAAAAAGATCTGGGGGTTATAAAGCCACGGCCAAGGGTTCACATCCACAGAATAACACAGTTATAAGCAATATATAACCCACAGCAGTATCCTTTGTCTCTGCTTTTCTCTTGTCTTCTAATAAACTGCACGAGGCCTACATACACTAGTATATGTATGTACTACACATAAAATAAGCAGGAGAGTAAGAACTTGCACAGTTGAAGTATCAAAATTGATTCACTGGCTTTATCTGTAGTAAGAATTTTTAAAGTATTTTCACCTTAAAACCCAGTTCCTGATTAAAATGTGCTAGGAATGACTACATACATTTCTCACATCTTCTGCCATTTGTTTTAGTTTAATCCAATAAATGTGCATCTCTCAAATACATAAATGCTTTTTTCCTTGGCACTGACACCACAGCAAAGGAGGAGCAGAAGATCAGGCAGAAAGTGCCAGGAAGCGACAAAATTCTGATAGCCGTACCCCAGCTTCCTTTCAAATGAGGAAACTGAAACCAAAATTCTGTTCTGCTACCAGAATTTGTATTTTTGATTTAGTGCCACGTAAGCTCGGTAGCAGTAACAAAGACATAGACACACAGGAAAACCCCAGCACAAAGTTAATCCACTCAACTTGACCCAATCTGTTATTTTTTCCCCCCCACAGCCAAAGTTTCAGCTTGTTTCAGCAAGCAGGTCCTGCCTGAAATACCGTAACAGATGGACTTGGGTCAACATGAGCCAGGTGCTAAGAATACCTGGCATTTAAATGATGAGAGTTTTATTGCCTATTTCCATTAATTTCAGCTGGCTTTGAACAAACCTCAGTGAGCTCAGTCCGCTTGAATCCACCTTTGGCGGCTCCTTCCCAGCCACGCTCATTACCCAGCCCTTCCATGTGCTTTGTCATTCTGTTGGCACCCTTGTTTCCTCACCATTTTGGTTACTTGGATGGAAAACAGTCACTGAGTAAGAATTAGTCACTGCTAGGTGGTTTGATCATCAACTAGTTCTTTAAAAGAACCCCCTAGCATGAATGTATTACATTTTTATATAAATACATCAAGCAGAAAACTTAATGTTACAGACTGGACATTAAGTAAATAATGACTAAAACCCAGGCTATATTACAAATTAAATATTTTGGTCAACTCATTGAAATGCTAACTAATCACTGTTAGTCATGACAAAACTTCATACAGTGAAAAGTAACAAATTAAAAATGAAGTTATACAGTCACATGTAAGCTATTTCTACATTTATTTACCTATAAAACACTTACTTATATTGTCTCCTTCCTTGAAATAAAGCATACACACTCTTAAGACCTTGCAACTTAATCAAAGTCCTTTCAAGACATTTTCATAGTGATTATATTACAAGAGTATGCTTGCAGCTTTATAACCAGCCATTTACAAGGCAGCATTATAAAAAACATATATATTATTTTATTGCTATACTTGCTGAGCATCTCTGGAAAACACCTTCCTTTTGCTGTGGGCTGAATGACAGCTCGCGTGTCCAACAGGACTCGTTTCTGCATCCCACAGAAATTGTACAAAGCCCTATCACTGCTCCTAAGCAAATGGTGATGCAGGACACAGGAGAACGAGGCTGAAAATTATCTCGTTCAATTACCTTTAGCAGAAGGCTCTGCAAGCTCACTGAGCAGAGCAACCATATACACCCTAAAACGAATATACAGCACCTGGACTCTTCAGGGAGGCACTGCAGAAACAACCAGCCCTGTCCAAATAAACTGGTCACCTTTCTCTGCCTTACTCCATTAGTTACAGCCTTGGTAAGCTTTGTTATTTCTGTTTTTAACTTGAATGCATTACTTATTCACTTAGTTTTGCACCCAGAAACAGAAGTGAAATACACCCTGATTGTTCCTTCTCTCTAACTACAGACCAGAAGCTTCTTGTAATGCTGAAAGGAAGGTTGCAGAACAGCTGTTAAGGACAGGAACACTTTGGCCATTAACTCTTAGGAACAGTGGTACGTGCAGCCCCGTGTCACAGGACAGACGGCTTCGAATTGGTTTAAAACACCAACAGACCTGAAGCCTCTGAACTGCAGGGCCTGTGTTGTAAAAACCCAAACAGCAGCTCGGTCACCACAGAAAAGAAGGTTTATTAGATTTTTATAAAAACGCTACTGAAACAAGGCCACCCAAGTAAGCTTGAAGGATACATTTTGACATAAAGTCATGTCATAACTCCAAGCTACTGAGGTAAAGCAATGTCTTGATTAGAAAAGAAACACCAGCCCCCCATCCTACTTCAATTTTGCCACTTCGAGTAACCTAGACAAACTTACTTCACTGTTTAGACTGAAGAAATAACTGAAATAACACTCAGCAGTAGCAACCGGCACATGATGTGCAAGAAATATTATTACAGCATATTTACATTACTGCCTGTCATGCTTATTAAGCAAAGAAAACCACTTCCAAAGAAAAGATGTGACACGTTGCTCACTGTCCTGCTCAGCACCACATCCAGAGCCCGGACCCCACCGGGGGTGACTCACCAGGACAGGACGGTACAAGAGGCAAAAGGCAAGAAACAGCAACGCGCAGGTCTCTGCAGATAACAATTATAAAGATTTTTATTATGAGATAAAAGTGTCATAAAAAGTGTTATAAAAGTGGTATTTTTTTTTAAGATGGCATTTTTTTCCAGGTGAAAATGTTGCGTTGTTTGTTTTTTTTAAATAAGAGCACGAGGAAATCCCAGATCAATGCCTTCACTCTTTTCAAAATGTAAAATGTATCTTTTTCAGCAAACACAAGACATTGAGTGTTCATGAAGTACAGCACAACGATCTAAGGAAGGAGCTGCACTTCCTTATTTTAATACAAGGCGATCTAACTGCACAGCGGTTACTAACTATTTCACACTGTAACATCCTGTCAGCTTAGCAAATAACTATCTCAAAACTGCAGATGCTAGTTTAATAGATTATCTCCCTATTCATGCAAGATTCAGTCTTTGAAAGAACAGGTTAGCTCTTCAAGTGGTGATTTACAGAGACTGCATTTAAGGATTTGAACGCTGACGGGGCAGCTCTGAGCAGCCAGCTCTTTGGAACGATACCAGTTCCACTGGCCATCAGCTCTTACACACCTCCGCTTCCAGAGCAACTTCTTAGGATCAATAAAACAATCTCCAACTTACACACACACACACAAAAATATATTTGTAAGTCCCAAATGCCACTTTCAATATAAAAGCCCTGCAAGATGCTTAGTGAGTTGGACTATTACAGTTTGTTAATCTGAAACACCAAACAAATCCTTTCAAAGCATCAGGATGCTTTTCCAGGGAGATTAAACATAGCTTCAATACAAACCATGAGACTGAAGGAGGAGTTGCTGGGTGAAGTATTTTAAGTGAAGTGTTTTAAAGCCTTCATAATAAATTAAAATAAGAACGAGTCATTTTGATGAATTCTGTACTGTTAAATCCAAGTCAAAAATGTAATCCAAGAAATAAATCCAAGAATTCAATTTAGAGATTTTTTTTTTTTTTTTTTTGGTAATTCCACAGGGGAGAGTCTTTTTCCTTTTTTCTTTTAATCTAAGACCAACTGGCAATCACACAAGACTCACATTAACAGAAGACAGTGATCATCTGTCTGGAGACTAACACCTAAACTAATGAGCTCTCAGCCAGCACCTGCTCTTTCACTTAGCACAAACCATGAGAACCTAAATATCCACATACATTAGGGAATGAAGTACCTTCCTTGTTTACTCTTAATGGTGTTGACATTAGCTTCATTAAGAAAAAAATTAAGAAGTTGATTGGCTGCTTTACAAGAACCCCCAATGACCCTAATTGCTGTTAGTAATGGCTTCTGGAAGCATAAATAACACGCTATAATGGCCATTAGAAATCAGTATTGGCTCACTGTTTTCAGAGTGCTGTTCCACATGCTTCTCCTTTTCCATTCTACATTTCTGGACAGACAGAAACTGTCAATGTGTGTTGACTTTGGCAGATACTGGTTTCAGTGTTATCTGCTGCAATTCAGATTTTTTCTCAAACATACTTAGTTCGTTATACACAAACATATCACGAGTGCACTGTATCACAGGTCTTAACACAGACAATCAACACATTCATCTTCCACCTATAGGGGATCATATAAAAACTCCCAAATCAGAACTTCAACATTTGAAAGGTCAGGATACCTAAACAAACAAAACACACACACACACACACCACCACTCTTTATTTTTTTGTTCCTGACCTAGACACAATCATTAAACCTTCGTAGAAGCTTTCTCTTTCTCACCTGGAATCCTGCTTGCTTAGAAGAATAATTAAAAAAAAAAACAACTCCACATTATTCTTATTTTCAATATCTATAATTTATATTTATTAAGCTATACAATTTCTTTCTGGTACTTTTCCTTTTTAGAGATAAATTAAACAAGCTCATAGCCCCCCCCCTTTTTTTTTGCCTTAAAGGAGAGCTCCTTCTAAAGTTCCTCTCTCCTTTTTTAAAAAACAAACACCTAAAAAACACAGCACCACGAATCTCAGCACAAAGCAGTAAGGTCGCCAACACAGGCACGTCCTATTTCCCACCCTGAAGAAATCTTCGTATTCTAATGTCCAGCACAGGACACTTCACTTTATTTCCCATAATAAACAACACCTGTCTCAGCATCAAACCCAGTTTCCAGGTGCATTTGCGTGCGTTTCCCACCGTGTATTTGCACAGCACGGTCTTGGGCCACGACCAAGCGTAATCGGGCACGCAGCAACCCAAATAAACCATCACACACCTGACCAGGAGGAAAGGTGGCTTCTACGTGAGCCAAACTCAAACATTACACCACGTATTTACTTTGCGTGTCCAAAGCCGCTGGGGGATCGCTGCTGACCACAGCCCGGCCGTGCTCAGAGCAGCCCAGGTGCAACAGAGCTCAGGATGGCCCTGGGTCACTAGTGGTGATATTCCCCTGCTAAATGACACACTTCATCCAGATCTAGGTGCCTGCAACCACGATCAAACACTGTACCTTATGTATCAAAGCGTTTTAATCCCTTCACTAGTACAGAGCACTCACTTGTTACAGAAATACCACAACGCATCCCACCGAGGCCGGCAGTCACTTACCTGCTCAGCAGCAAAAAAAGGCACGAACCAACCTGCTGCAGACGTTTCAACTTCTCCCTGGATATTTGAGAACCTCTTCCAGCAATTTAAAGCCCTATTTCGTGCTTTAAAAGGATCCCAAACAGTCCGCAACAAACAAGCTTTGGGGTTACCAAAGCGAATAACTTCTCCATTCAGCCGGTGTGCAGGAACAAATTATCAGGCCTCGCAGCTTATCAAATCTGTCTATTCTGAGGGGGAAAAAAAAAAAAAAAAAAAAAAAAAAAAAACAAAAAGAAACAACGCCCCNAGTTTAGGGACCTGAACCTCAGCTCCGCGCCGGGCGGAGCGGGCCCACCCGCGGGTCCCGCCGCCCCGGCCCGTGCGGGTGTCTCACCTGCGGCCGGCGGAAGAGGCGCGGGCGTTCCGCCTCCTCCCCTGAGGTGTCCGTGGCCCCGCGGAGCCGCCCGGCGCGGGAGGGCGGGACGCGCGCGGCAGCAGCAGCAGCGCCCCTCCTGCCCCCTGGCGGGGGGTGGCGGGGCCGCCGGCCCCTCAGAGGCGGCCGAGAGGGCGGCGGGAGGCGGGAAGCCGCACCGCTGCTCTCCTCACCGCGGGATCGCCTCAGCCCGGCCTCGGGCACCGGCCTTTAACACCCCCGCTCAGCGATCCTCCCCCTCAAGCCGTGGGGGGGCGCCGGGCAGGCGCTGCAGCAGCCTGTCCCTCACGGGGCTTGGGGGTGTCCGTGGCGCCCCGTGCCTCGTTCACACAGGGAGAGGGAATCCAGGCTGTGGAGGTGTGGAGAGAAACTTCTGCCCAGAATGCTGAAAAATACGAAGATTTACAGCTAGCTTTTTTAAAAATCTGACCACTGTAGGGGTGTTTTGGCAAGACTCTGGAGTTCCCACAGCCCGGGCTGAGTTCCTGTCCTCCCAGGACACCCTGCAGCTGTCCTGCAGCAGCCGTTCCCCGCTCGCAGAACCACAGAATGTCAGGGGTTGGAAGGGACCTCGAAAGCTCACCCAGTGCAANACCAGGAAGAAGTTTCTTCTCAGATTTCAGTGGAACCTCCTGTGTTCCAGTTTGCACCCATTGCCCCTTGTCCTGTCACTGGTTGTCAGCGAGAAGAGCTTGGCTCCATCCTCCTGACACTGCCCCTTTCCATATTGATCCCCATCAATGAGGTCACCCCTCAGTCTCCTCTTTTCCAAGCTCCAGAGCTCCAGCTCCTTCAGCCTTTCACTCCTCCCTTTCCTGACCGCTTCAGTCCTCTCCATGTGTTTTGAGTGAGTTTCACTGGGCTGGCAAAGACTCCTCAGCGTATCAAGCCTTGAATATCTGTCCGCTGATTCAGACCAAGCCTGGCTCTACCACAGTTAGGTCTGTTGCGAAGCTCATTGCAGACAATAGAAAGAATTTAAGATTTCTGTGGATTTTTGGATGGTACCTGCAGAGATGTCAGCCAGAGGTGGCTGCAAGCAGCTGTGCTGGTGTGTGCCCAGCTACCTGCAGCTACAACCACCACAAGTTATCCATGGTCGCACCATTACTGCGATAAGGCACTAGTAATTAAATACAATTTTTATTTGGGAACTGCAAGCCAGCTGTTATTTTCTGTACTCTGGTCTGGAGGCCTGAGCTATGTGCTTGAAATGACTCTTGGAGGGAGCTGTGGTTCAGCACAGACACAACACAAGGACAACGGGTCCACTGGACCCTCCAAGCTCCTGCTTGAATGTTGGTGAGCAAATAGGAAACGTTGTATTTTCAGAGGCTGCCCAGCTTTTGGGCTGTTAGAACTGGGAATCCTGGGAAGGAATTTAAATCCAGTTTCAGCAATTTGGGAGAAGTCTATCAGGAACAGGGCTGGAGAACAAGCTGTTACACACCGGAGGGGCAGGACCGGGCAGGCACTGAGCTGGACCCTGCTCCCCCATCCCTGCCCTGGGACAGTTCTGGGTGAGTCTTGGGCAAATAATTCAATCGTACCTAGGTCTTCCCGTTCCTGGTTTGGACATTGTGTATCTGAAAAGCAGTAGGAAATTATTGGAGCATTCAGATGGAAGCAGTGCATAGAGTACTCAGTACTTTCACTGAAAGTTGGATTAGATAGCAAGATTTTTAAAGTGCAGGAAATGGAAAATACATTTTTCTGCTGAGATCATAAATGGAGTTGTTTCAGAACAGATGGACTCCATTTACCACTTCATCAAAGTTTTGTGGACCTTCCGAATACAGAGATTGCTTAACATCATTTCTGTATACCCACAAATATTTGCTATCCCAGACTAAGATCTAAAATTCCTGCATGATTCAGTGTGAGTGACACTGTAGCGTTTTTTTTAACGGCAGTGGTTCCAAAACACTAAGTGCTGTATGTACCCTGTCGTGCAGATTACTTTTAAACTACTGGTAACTATAACACATTTCTAGCAGAATGGATGTAAAAGGAAAAAAGCAAAATATGGAAGTTAACATAAAATAAAATGCTACACACTGGCTGATAAAAATCTAATATAAGAAAATGAAAACTGTTTTTCATTTTTCTGTTTAAATTATTTGTAGATAGGGTGTTTATACCCAATCTACTTGCAGTATCATGTATAAACTGTTGTAGAGCATTACAGAAGTCTGTTTTGTACAATTCAGATATCAATGCTTCAATGTAGATTGCCTTCGCACCCAGTGCTGCGAGTCCTTATGAAAGAAGAAAATATCTCCATTTTCAAAAAAGCAGAAATAAAAAAACCCCATAGTAATCTTCAAGTATAAATTCTTATGTTGGCAGTTACATTTTCCTCAACTGTAGGTTGAGTCTGTCTTCGGTATATGCATGCTTGTACTACTCATGGTAGTAAAGGGGATGAAAGTATTTGGTCTCAGCAAGTTACTTCTAAATAATTTGCAAAAGGTTTCAACATTCAAACTTTCAGCGGCTCCCACAAGTGGTCAGCTAGGACTCAGAGGATGGTTGTTGGCTAACTAAACATGTGACAAAAGCAAATCAGAAACGTAGTTATAACCTCAGAAAATATTCTTCTAAATCCTCGAGAATAAATTGAAAATTAATTTGTCTATGGGTTAGACAAAATTTAAGTAGCACAATAGGTTAAGTAGTACTTTTAAAATTAGCAGGTAGACTTTTACATATATTCACTCCTTTTAAATATTCCTTTGACATCCTGCAATACCACAGCAGATGGGATTTAGGAAAGCACAATTTATCATGCTGCCTTTTCGCAGTTCCTCAAGTACCCTGAAAGTGTGACCAAGACAACCTACCCTTCTGCTTTTCTTCACTAGCTTCATGATTCCAATTCAGAAGCTGGAAGTGAAATATTGTTTAATGAATGCTACAAAAGGAAGTATTTATTAGAACAATTTTGTTTGGTTTGGATGGGATTTAGCATCTATTTACCAGTGCGCACACACACACACACTACTGTGTTTGGCCACTAATCAATTTAGAGAACAAGGCAAATAACTTTGAGTAAATTATTTGCTATTTCCTGTAAATTTATGAGTTCAAAGATCTCTAATAATAGAACAATCCCCAAGTGCTAGGCACTACATACTTAGGAAGGATGTAATGAGAAATTATTTTGAGCTGCTGCATTGCTATCACCCTCAATTACAGGACAATATTAGAATCAATTGCTGAAGACCATTAAGTTGATGCTATGAAATGCAGAAGTCCCTTACTGCCTCAGCCAGGCTGAAGAGCAGGTAAAGTTCCACCCCTGCTATGCAGTTTGCATTTCTAGGCCCTCAGATCAATTGAAAACACTTTTGGGGATCATTCATTGCTTTTCTGTAGATAAAGCAATAAATGCCATATATGTTCCTTTATGGAAATGAAAAGCTATTCAGGTCTCTTGTCCTAATTGTTATTTCTTTTAAAGTTGTCCAAGAATCTAACTGACTTGGAACACAATCGTATTTTCTAGCATTCCAGATTTTGTAAAAGTCAGTGGAACTTCATTCTACAACAGTTATTTCTCCAAAGAAAACTTCAAGCCCAATGCAAACTCACAGCACTGTGAAATGATAGGAGAAATTAGCAAAAATACCAACAGTCCAAAAAAGTATGTGACGGCAGAGCCAATATGCTGCTTTCTAGAGGAACTGAAGGACTCAGAATTCAAGTCCCACTGCCTGCAGCTCCGGAGCCGGCAGGGCTAGGATGTTTGGTTTGATTAAGAATCAGGAAAACATCTGCTCTGTTACTCAAAGTTCTTTCTCCAGAGCAAGAACATGCATTGTGCCTTGAAAAATCAGTGTCCGGCTAATTGCTTGAACCTTTTACCTGGGCTCGCAGGTGTGATTAGGACCGCACCAAAGGCAGCAGATCAGACTTGGTTTAAAATCTTTCTGTATACTCAAGTTGGCCTGTATTAAAATGGGACTTTTTCTCCTAGAAATTGAATTCCTCCCAACAATGCTGAGTGACAGAAGATCGGGTCTGTGACTTCCTAGAAAACTGTTCCGATGGTCTGAACGAGGGTCACTCTTTCTTTTCATTAATTGGTAAGTTATGCAAGCAAAGAAAATAAATGAAAGGGGTAGTCGTTTCTCTGTTAGATACCATAACACTGCAGGTGGAGTTTATAACAAAATTGAAGATGTTATTGATTTACAGAACACAGAACAGAACAGATCATTTTATTTTCACAGTGAATGATGAAACTATTTAGCTAACTGTTTTCAATTTGCACTTCCAATATCTTTGTGTTAGTAGCCAGGAGGGTGTATTGGAAAGGAAAGAATACTTTGGAAAAATCAGTAAGGAACAAATGGACCACGTATATTATTAGGGGAAAATGGTTTTACGTAAATCAGCATATTCTAGAATAGAAAGATCTTAGAGAATCATGGATTTACTAATCATGGATTTACTTAAAAAAAAGTCTGTTACAAAGCAATTTTAAGCCCTCTCCTTATCTTCTCTTATGCTGAAAAATGGACTGTTTTCTTCCAAGTCGTCGGTATTTTCAAACAAACCGATATAATAACAATCCCAAAGCTGAGGGGACCAAGTTGGGAAATGCTTTAGTTTCTTTCTGTCCTGAGATCACAGTTACTCTTCTGATTGCCTTGGTTTCTGACATTTCGTCTGTGTTTTGAACTGGTGTCTTCTAAACAAACTTCAATTGACGCCAAGTCACTAAAGGGTTAATGGGTGGTCCAGAACCGAGCAAGACGTCTGCACAGTTCTAATCGCTCTACTGATGTATATGCATTTGCTTTTGTCTAAAAAAAGTTCAGCCTTTGAAGCTTTGAAATCAAGACATTGAAAAATTGGAGAAAAAAAGAGGGTAAAATTGATCTCACTGAAATCAGTAGGAAAACTCTCCTTAAACTCAACAGAACCAGGCTTTTCGTGGTAATTCATAGAGTAAGGCAAATCACTGACCTCGTGTTTGCAACAGCAGAAATTTCCCTCCTTTGCAATAAAATCTAATAAATTTATTGATATAGTAAGGTCGAAATTGTGTTCATATTGCACCTTCACTATTCCAGTACAACACATCATTAACTGAAATCAGCTGGGATGTGATTTATTTCTGGATAAGGATTGTCAAGTGCTTTAGCAAGTTCACATGATAGTGGGTTGTACTGGTATTGTTATGATGAAATGTTTCCGTGTGGACAGGCTACAAAACAGGGGAGAAACTTCAATAGTTTCTATCATGACTGTATCAAAAATGGGTACTTACTATTCTCTAACGGTGATCCACCCAGCTCTTAAAATTAAGTCTTAACCGATGCCAGCAGCCAGCTTACGATACAGGCCAGCTGTGACCTCCTGTGCTGGCCAGATGAGGCACAAAGGTAGAAAAAGCGTATAAAAATTGAGACATTGACGAGGACACAAAGCAGGAAATAAAAATAAATATCTTTCTGACATCAGAAAAGTAAACAGCCGTTCTATTTTGTGTCCTTTTAGTATTGCATCAGCTCATCACAATCGTTAGTTGTAGTTTTCCCTTACTAAGCAGCACCAGAACATTCAGACTCTCCCAAATGTATAAATACAGTAGAGTTCACAACTACTGTTTTTTGTGGACAGATTTTTATGTCCAAGTGCTGACAACTAGAAAAAAGAAGAATAATACAGAAGCTATAGAAGTAGCATTATTTGATTAGTTGTCATTGTTTTCTATCGCTTTTACTTCAAAAATACTCCTCAACTCACCACTCTAATACATTATATTACTTTATTTGGTAGAAACCAAGTGCAGTAATGCAATTTGAAGATTTAGGGGTTGTCTTGGTTTGTTTGGTTTTTAAAATCAGACTTTCCACACATGGTAAAGTGACCAGACCAGCACTTCTTGTAATCGCGAAATTCAGATTCCTTCCCTTTTACATTAATGCTTTCAGCTTCCCAATTCCCACCTTCTGTATTTGCCTACGCTCTCCGAGAAGCTTGTTCTGGCTTTGATAGACCAACATGTGACTTTGTTCTGAAGAATTCAGAAGTACTTTGTTGTTAAACTGATTTATCCCAAGCGCTTTGTGCAGGAAAGCGGGTCTGGGTCAGTGGGAGTTGGCCAGGGTGTCTCTGGGAGGAGACGGAGGGGCCGGGGCAGCCGCTGCAACAGCTCCTTTTTGTAACAGCAGGTGCTTCTCTGACCCCCTTGGCTTTTGACCCTACTAATATTGTTTAAACTCTTTTTCTTTAGGCCACAAAATTCCATTTTCTCAGCTATACCCTCAGAGCAGTGGGATTCTGTGGGATTTTGGATGCAGGCAGTAGCCCAGCAACACCAGGTAAGTTACTACTACCTGAAGGTGCTAGTTACTGCATACAAGGGACATTACAGAAGCCTTCATGCTACCTTTCGTAGCTCGAATACATTGCTTAGGCACTGCACAGAAGTCATTCACTAGATGGCACACGCTCCGGCTCTGAGATACTCGCAGCTTCCAGCAATTAGATTGCTTTTTTATGTTATCTTGAAGGATAAAAGCTGATAACATAGATTTAGTGAGACACACTCGAGGATGAATAAAAATCTTATAGAAAAGATTACATTAAGTTACTCCTCCCTTGCACTGTCAGAAATTTTGAGAAGAAAAAGCGAACAAGCCAGCATTGCAGGAAGACAATATGAAAGATTTCTACCTGCTGTTGGGTTAGCCATTGATTTTTCTGACTGTGAATGTCTTTTCATAGTTACTGATTACCAGGCAACCACAAATGACTTTGGTTCAAGATCCACTATAGTGAAGAGGAAAAAAAAAAAAAACAAAACAACAACAATGCCTTAATCAGTCTTCTACTTATTGTAAGAATGAACAACAGTCTTGTTTGGAAACAGGACACAGAAGGAGGGAAATGCAAACAGCAGCCACTAATGCATATTCCACCTAAACCACATAATGTTATTGTTGCAAGAAAAATATTTCTCCATACTCTTGGTGCAACAATCTGTTGTATACAGACCAGCAAGGTGGAGTTATTTTGTGTTTGTTTGTTTCGTGGTTTTGTTTTAAGATGTGAGTTTTAAACTCAGGGAAGACATTGCTGTGTTACATTGCCAGACAGCAGAAACAAGCAATTCAAACCAGGTTTATTTTCAGATGTCACTGTCACCAAACCCAGTACAGTAAATGAACTTTAGACCTGGGAAAATGCAGCTGAGAGCACAGATTACTTTCTCCAATACCTCCTCAGAAGCATTTGATTGCTTAATCACCTTCCAGCTCAAGAGTCAAACATTGCTTCATACATAAGCAAAAGTTGGTTTATAAATCTGTACAAGAGCATTTTTATTTTTGAACAAGCAAAACACTCACCAAATCCGCCCCGTGGTTCCTCCGACTTCCTCCAGCACCACACCAATGCATTTCTTACAAGCCAGCTCTTGCATGCAGCCGAGTGGTTTCTTCCTTAGGTGTTTCATACTATAGGAAATTAGGACTTAATTATACAGATGGATTTTAAAAAAAAAAAAAAAATTAGCCTAGCATCCAAGCAGTAGCTTGTTGAATGATTTGCACAGAAACTACCCTCAAATATGTATGTATGAGGGTTAGGGGGCCATATTCTTACTTTAGGCTGCTCAATTAATGAGGTCTGTAGTTTTCTTTCTTTAAAAAGCAGCTGCAGCACCAGGAAATATCTTTTTAAATATTATCAGTCGTCGTCCCCTTCCTGCTTCACTATAGCCTGTTGGGCAGGATTTGATAAATGCCACATTCACCACAAAATCTCTGGGCCCCAGAAAACAAAGGGTTAAAGAAGGATTAGGAGATTCAATTCAGCAAGTTGAAAATATCAAGAGCCATCAAGGATTAAAAAGACCTCTTCTGAAGGACTCCTAGCAGAAGGGAGCAGAACCAAGACATACCAGAGTCAGTCTGATAGTGATAAACACCGTTGCAGCTACTGAAACCTGCAGCACGCTTGGACGGTGAGCACGCTTGGACGGTGAGCACGCTGCCAGCTCAGGTTGTTCCATACCTGACAAGCAGTAATGTCCCAGCACTCGGACTCACCAGAAGGGCCGCAGCACCTCGTTGTTCACACATCTCAGAAGGCAAAGATGGGATTCCTCCAAATGGCTTTCATGCAGAGGACCTCCCAAGATTTCTCATCTTCCCTTACTTAAGTGATTTCCAGGATCCCATCAGCTTTTACCAATTAATTTACAGCAAACTAAAGACTGACACCCCATTTTTCCCCAGTTTCATACATATGCAAGTTCACCAGCAGTTGCACTGCTATATGAAGGAGCAAACGGGCAATTTCTGCTGCCAAGAGACAGGCTCATTGAACTGGGCTGCCAGGGAACGGGCTGACTGAGCTTATGGAGTTATTTGCTATACTGCTTCTTATAGAAATTGGCTAGAAACTGCTTGTATAGAATTCTCATAGCATGAGTTAGCTTAGCGTAACTTCTGCAAGCTGTGAACCTTTGAACTCTCTGCTTCGTTAAGTAAAAAAGGCCACAGAGTCTTCAAGCTCGAAGATAAGGGGAGCTGCGTGCTTGGAGATAAGGAACAGGACGGCATCTAACAGAACAACATTTTGGCTGTTACCAAGAACTGCTGTGGGAAACCCAGAGAAAAGGAACTTCTCTAACAGTACAGGCAAGGGGTCTAACACAGGTCCACGCTTCTGTTAAGACGTTTTTGGAGTTTACAAATCGACAAAATGGTCAAGATGGGGAAATGGCTAAATAAACTAAGAATTAAAATGTAAGATGTTCAGAATTAACTGATCTAAATTTCAGAGTAATCTGAAATGCAGATTAATTTGATCTAGCACTACCACGCTAAAACGCACAAGTAACAGCCACTTTCTGGCTCTTTTATTCCGATTTCACGTAGATAGCTAACACAAACTTGGGGCTTGTAAAGACTCAACAAGGCCGTTTGAAGTTTAATTCCTGTGTTACTCAGGATATCGTTCATGAAGTAACTTGCAAAGGATTCTTGGTGTTGGATAATTTCCCTGGGACCATCTCAAACACCCTACCACAGTCAACTTTGGAAGATGAGTTAATAAGGCTCACAGCAAATTACTACAGGGAGGAGCCCAGTAACTTTGGCACAAGAAAATCTACACATGTGATTTAATTAAGCACCATGAGAACTGCAAAGCTGGTTTCAACTTCTAGATGAAGCCATGAATACGTGTCTGTCAGACCTGCTGGTAGACGACTCCTGGAAATGCAGTCAAGACACATTTACATTTAGGTGACTGCAACTGGAAAACATTTTTAAGGAAAACTTGTGGGAACACTACAAATTAGCTAGAAAATAAAGCTCTCAAAATCTGCAGTTTCAAGACATCGTAAACTTGTTTCTAAGAAAATTATTTTGCATTGTTAAGCAAAAGAATGAAGTTCTAGCAGTCAGGAGAATAAAAAAAATCACTACTTTTTGTGCTTCAGCAATAGCTGGAATAATTGTGGTTTTTTCTTACAGCCCCTATATAGGTAAATACACTCCCCTCTCAAATAATTACATACTATATAATCTGCTATAGCTTTTATCTTCAGGAAATAAAGCTGGAGTCAGACATTCAGTTTGAACATCTCTCATGACTTTAAACATCCCTCAAGATGTCAAATGGCTGGCTGCTTTTATTTGCCATACATTTCCAAGATGAGACTATTTTCTAATCGGTTGCTCGCGTGTTATATTTAGGATGCGCACATGATGACTCCAGATATAGTATGGAGAAGGTCCATTTTGAAAGCACGTAACAAAAGAGAAAGTTTCCACCAGCCATTGGACTACTAACTATTTTCTAAAGATTAAGTTCTAGGAAAGCAAGTTTATTATAAACGTTTAAACACCCGAGCTGTAAATTCTGAAGCAGCTGCACAGAATACGCAGGTCAGTGAACAGAATCACATCATGTCTCACAAACAGGAAGATTTACTTACATTTCGCCTTCTTTTCTGCCACAAGGCAGCAGACTGACAAAAAACCCCTCTGCAAATACACGGATTTTAACTATATACACCATCTGTTCTTTTAAAAAAAGTAAAAAACCCTTTAACAAATCAATCTAATGTCCAACAGGAAGATATAGAAACATTTCAGCTTCTTTATGTATTTCAGATGGTCTGTGGTATGTTTGTCACCCTGCCGATTTTGGCAAGGAAGGAAACCGAAGTTAAGACCGTACTTTAGTAATGTTGACCACGCTTCAGGAGCAATGCTGAACACAGCTTTTAGCTAAAGGTAACTCAAATTAACTTCTGCGTATTTCTACAAACTCTAATTAAATTTCGCATATTTCTCCAATGCCTGGAACAGCCGCTGTCCTACCCCGAGTCCCGAAGGCAGAGGAAGCGGGTCCTCGCAAAACCGTCCTATGTATCGCGCAGAGGAAAGTTAGAGAAAAATAATATATTAAGAACCCTTTATACATTATATTCTTTCACTTAGGCTCACAGACTCCGGTTCAGCTCTGCTGGAAGGAAACGCAGCCCACCAGCCCCACTGGAACAGAATAAGCTCCCAAATTCCGGGCAGAGGGGCCCAGAAACTACGAAACGGCTCCGAAGCGCCTTGGGGAGTCTTTTCTGCCACGGTGCTGCGAAGGGAAACAGGGTGAGCGGCAAGAATGGGGATGAACTGCAGTACTTAGATTAAACATTTATTTTTCATATATTCACAAAAATCTTCACAAAAGTATTGAAACTCAAAAAGGAATTAGACTTGAGTCAAATACAGAGATGAAATGTACACGACAAATGAGCAGGCAAACTAAAAGGTCTTGAAAGTATTTTACTTCAGATTGAAAAACGAACAGTTCAACTGTTCTGTTTAAATAAAGATTTGCAAGATATACAGTATTTTATGAATACAATGCTGGTCATTTGAGGCAATGTAAAATACCTCAATTTTTCCTTCATGCCTTTTTTTTTTTTTTTTTTTTTTTTTTTTTTTNTTTTTTTTTTTTGCTTTTTTCTTTTAGAAAGATACTGTTTACCAAAAAGAAACTTGAGCAGTCCAGGAAAAGCTATTTTCCATTAAATTTATGAAAACCATAAATTGAGGCAAACCTAAGATTCCCAATGGAATCAAGATTATCTTCCCGCTACCACCACCTTAAAATTATCACATGCTTATTGGAACACTAATATCTGCACCCTAAGAGTACATTTGCTTTCAACGATGAGGGTGATTCTTTTAAAAACACTTCAGTGTGGTAAATGCGATACAGATCTTTGCAAGTCTTAAGTTTTGGAACAGTTTTGCTAATAGCAGCTAACAATACTGGATTAATATAATTTATAAATAATTGTTCCCTAAGCGGTGAACATAAGTCTACACATTCACAATAACCTAAAACAAAATAAATACTGTGATTATGCATAATGTGGTACAACTTTTACTAGTTTCTATGAACAGAAGCTCAACATCTTGCTGATAAAATCATCTGATCAAATCATAATATGAATCTAGAAATTAAAAAAAAAACATTGTCAAATTAACATCACTTAAGCTTAGTGTCTGAGTAAATGTTATGACTTTCCATACTTTTGAAATATAGATATTTTCCTTTTTTTTGAAGTAAAACACTTTTAACACATTGAAAATGTTTATTAATTTAAGTGACGACATCAGTTCCGGTCTTATTGTAGCATTACTTGACTTTAAAAACCATTGCACTAGTGAGTGCCCAATAACTGTCAGGTTGGTCTGTAGTATCTGTCAATGGATATTTAAAAAAGGACTTTTTATAAAAGCATCGTCTCCAGAGCAGCCGCATTAAATACAGCCGCGTATGGCGAGCACAGACTTTCCTCTTTACAGAAATCCGTGGAAGGAAACGCCACTTGTCACCCTGCAGTGTCCCCGCTGTGCCCGCCCGGGTCACCGCTCGTTCCACTCGCGCTCAAAGTTCCTGCAACCTCGACCTGTAACGCAACTGAACCAGACAAACGCGGAGTTGAAATCAAATCACTAGGTCACTGAAGAAATACTATGAGATAGTAAAGGTTTGGGTCTTTAAGGCAATATAAAATATATTTCATTAGTTGAAGTTGTTTTAAGTGTAAATATAAAAATGTCTAAGAGGGGAGTGAGAAAAAAATACTTTAATTGTAAAATTTACTTAAAGCTTCAACAGTTCTCGTCTCCTACAGGAGTTAGCAAAAATATAAAAGACAAAAAAACCCAGACCTGGAAGGGGAAGGGAAGGCACAAACCAAGAGGCATGGGATTGAAGCAGCCCAGGAATGCAAACGTCTGTAACAAACTGAGTTCTGTTGTTTGAAAACCGGAAAAAGAAGAAAACAATCACCACCACCAACCGAAGAAAAAAAAACCCAAGTGGCTTTGTATTTCTTTTAAAAAAAAAAAGAAAGGACCAGGGAGAGACCACTAAGGGGAGGAAGAGAAAGATGCAACTAGAAAACCCCATTGCCTGAAATGATGGCACTCGAGAGACAAGGTGAAGGTCACTGCTCCGAGATGACCAGCTCAGTGTCTACACAAAGTACACGGACACTGTACACAACTGAAAAACTTCATTTGCCACCAGCAGCCTTTCTTGCAGAGGAACAGCTTTTGCCGATCAAATGTTCTATTAAAACTTTTCAATGCCAAGGAAAGAAATTCTGAGCAACGTAACTAGTAATGTCTCTTTATATGGATGTTAAGATGACAATTCAGATTATTTTCCAAACTAATCCTGAGAAAAAATCATGTTTACAATTTAAACAGTAATGTTATGTAAAAAGTATTAACAAATCCACTATTACAAATGTCAGTTTTCCTATATGGTCATCTATATATACACAATAAAATGGTAAGTATATGCAAAAATAATAAAAAAATCATGCACAAATTACTTTCACCTTTAAAGGCTGGGTTTCCCTCAAAATACAATTTTTTGCCTTTTTTTTTTATTTTCCTATATTTTTGTGTTTTATTTGTTTGTTACCACCCCCTAGACACACTGAGTACTACCTCTACAGGTCAGCATGAGCTGATGGGAAATACATTTATTTTACATTCAAGCTTTTATATCCTAAATGACCCTGTTGTAGCATATGACTTATCAAATGAGCAGCCTTTTTCCTCTTTTTTTTAATTTTTTTTTCTTTTAAAATTTTTTTTCTTTTTTTTTTCTTTTTGTCCTTTTTTTTTTTCTTTTTTTTTTGCTTTGATCAATTTTTATTATCCTTTCCGTGGCGAGCTGGGAAAAAAAAAAAAATGCAGTTGCTAATCAATGTCTGAACAGTCTGAAGCTCCGGAAGAGATCCAAGGAGTCACTATCAAACTATCCCGTAGCATGAGATCATTGCACACAGAAGAACAGTCAGAAAATAGGCAACTATCTACAAAGGTCTGAAAGGGCCGCGTCCCTCTTGTGTTTCCTCTTCTTGCCGTGGAAAAACTGGTGGTGCGATTTGCTGCCTTGATGCTGTTTGTTTGTGACTGAGGTACCGTGGCTTGAGTTTGTTGGACCTTGGAAGCCTTTGTTAGAAGAGCGAAATAACCGTGCAGATCCATGCTGTGAAAACAACAACAAAAGAGAGAACATGGTAAATCAGTGCTAAAAAGAAGGAGGTGTGGCAATTACACAGCCCTATTTCTGGATAATGAGGACGTTAACTCATCAAAGTATCACAGAATCACAGAATATCAGGTTGGAAGGCACCACAAGGATCACCTGGTCCAACCTTTCTCGGCAAAAGAAGCGTTACGCTTGAAAAAACGCCTGTGGCAAAGCAGCGCGGCCACTGCTCGGACAACAGCAGCGCCACCGATCTTCCCCTCTTGTGGCTGCAAACAAATGCCCGTCTTTAGACCCCAAACCACACAGGTCAAGAGAGTGCAGAGCACTTTGGATCTTGAAAAGGATGGAACTGTTCTATTGCTCCTGTTTTGTAGCCATCAAAAAAGGGTTTTACAAAGTCCACAATCCAAGAGGACAGAAGAAGATTGCTCAAATCTCATCTTCTGCTCAAAATTAAGACAACGTGCTTTTAAGACCAGGACTAATTTTATACCACATCTTTTAACAGATGTAGAGTATCTCAGATTGTGCGTGTTCACATTAGCTCTGTGTGATAACACAAACGCACGTTTCTCGGTGCGACCAAGGCCTAATTCATCAACTGCCTCGTTACTGGCCAGAGACAGATCAGCAGCAAGTAGGAGGCAGCAAGTCACCACAACTACTTTTCAGGAATAGTAGTCAAGAAGATTCCAGACTATATTTTACACATTAAATTCTGAATAAGAATTTAAATTGCATATAGAAGCATATCCAGCTGACTCAGCTGTCATAGAAGCATTCCCCAACGTGAGAAATTCCCTAAACGTGCAAGTTCTGGTGGGTCTCATCATAAAGGTGTTTGTCTTTAAGGGGAAATAAGAGGGAATTTCCTCTATCAGTAAGGAATCTTCATCTCAACAAGTATCAACAGGTAACAGAGCAGCCAGGCAGAGTTTTAAACATGTATTTTTGCTTGCTGTTCTTCACTACGTGTAGACAAATCTCATTAGTTCTCTAATTCTGCAGTAAAGACTGGACCAACGCGCTTTTTGCAAAAAGGCAATGAGTGCAACACGGCCGTATGTACTTCTGGCCAACCTAGATTTCCCAAAATAAAATCAATCCAGTTTCATCTGCTTGAAGGCTGTAACAATCAAATAATCGGGGCGGTTGTTCCTCTCAAGCGTTTCACAAACCTGCGATTTGTTGGTGTTGCTGGATGTATTGGCTGTTTGGCTCGCTTGTGTTTTCCCGCTTGGCTGGGAGGATTCCAGTGACACTTCTTGTGAGCCCACTCTGTTTGTGGCAGACTGACGACAACTCAACTGTTTAGAGGTTTTGCAAGGTGTTCCATCAGAATCCTTCGGGAAAATGAAAAGTATTAGTGAGTTTTTCTTAAGAGCGAGTTTTTCTCCAAGCGAGTTCTCCCTTGAAAATAAAGCTAGCAGTGGGCAAAACTTAAAATGTGTTTATTTTATTAGGCATTAAAATTCTTTCAATCCAGAATTCAACAGACAGATTAAAAAACGTATTGATGCATGATTCTGATTTGGGGATTCCCATTTTATGTTTTAAATAGAATTCCCAAACAGATTTTTTTAAGCATATCACTTAGGACTACCAGTCTTTTTTTTTTTGAAATGCAGTTTTCCCAGAGAAAAGAGGGCTATGTAAATTTTTATTTACTGTATTCACTTTCCACACGTGTTGTATCAAAACTACACCGCAATGTACGGGTGTAGAAATCGCACAAGAGGCAACATCTTACGCAAGTTAGGATTCTGGATGAAATAACTAACTGGGATTCCGAGCTTTGAAAACGTATTCTGTGGCACTACAAACCAGGATAAAAACCCAAAGAAACTGAAAGAACAGAATCAGAAAACCTCCAGTACTTACTACATCGCTAGAGCTGGACAGTGTGGACGATGATGATGATAAAGGACCTGATGAAGAATTTGAAGAATGTTTACTAAGTGTTTCTGAAGTTTTATTTCTAGGTTTTCCCAGTGCTTCGTTCTCTTCAGCAAGATTATTGTTGCATTTGTCTAGCTGCTGAGAATCTACTATCAAGGTTACCCCATTACCTGTTCAAAAGAAAACAGAAGCATCACCACGTTAACTGTTAAAATATGTTGCTTTTTTCTTTCTTTTTAATACCCTTTTTTAATGTGTAGGTACTGCCTACAGTAACGGATGCTCTGAAAGCTAGCACGCGTTCAAGATGGAAATCAGGTAAGCCATGGAAGGAGGAGTAACAGAGCTCAGATGCGCTGCTTAATAACGTGATCAGATACGTGGTGTAAATTCTGTTGCTATAGCCAGTACTCAGCGACTCCCACTCTGCTGCTGCTGGGGTCGTGAGAACTCCAGGTACATCTGGTTGCTTTGTACGACACCCTGCACTGAAAATACGAGATACAGAACTCAAATATCTCACCAACTGCTACCTGAATTTAACACACACATCGCAGGAGGCAGCGAGTGTCACTCTGAAGCTGGTGGCACCGACCCGGGCTCGGCTGCCGCTATGGGGGTGCAGAGACAGCCAGGGAAATCACCCACAAAGGCTTTAAAACCTCAACACGGGGTAGTTGTGTCGTCATCCCTAACAAGAAAAGGCTTCTAGCAGCTAACATTGTAAAATTCATTGGAGAGAATTAAAATCAATTTCAATTTGCAAACTTCCAGCCAGCAGATACACGTACACCACAGGAGGGTGGCTGGTGGAGTCAGAAGATGGGCAGTGAAAAGAAGATTATTTTAAAGGACATTTCCAGCAAGTTCTCCAGCTAGATTGTGTGTGTTTCCATTTGTCAGTAACAAGAATCACAGCTGATATTTCAGGATTTCTCTGTGTTAAAGGCTTATTTCACTTACATAGTCAATCCTGGTTTCAATATTGCTTCCGTACGCATACAATATACGAAAGTTTAAAATGAAAAGCAAAAGAGCAATGGAGGCTAAGGATTTAGATTTAATCCAGCATTCCCAGTAATTCTTTTAAAAACCTTGTCCACGTTTAAATGACAAAGGAAGCGACGGTAACAGCACGTGTAATTTAAACGGGAAGCTTTTCCAAAGCCTCCCTTGGCAAGCCAGCACTCTCTACAGACCAAATCTATTGCAGCACAAGAAACATGGAGTGTGGCCTTCTTATTCTTGTACAAATCTCAATTTCCTGGGCGAGAGCACGAGGAAAAGTCCATCACCACTGAGCAAAATGTAAATTTATATCAAGATGCACGCATTGCCATATGTGGGGCAAAAGCAACAAGAAAATTCAAGCCAAAATAGGCAGGAATTTCCCACCATCCGCCACGTTCAGTGAAAACTCACCGTTACACGAAGACTCTGTCCTGCTTTGCGTCCCCCACTGCTTTGATATCCAGTCTCTGTACGTGGCCACTTCTTGCGTTACTCTAATTATTCTACCTAATATACTGTAAACCATGAAAAAAAAAAAAGTCACCACAACTAATACTTAGGTACACAGAAATAGAAGCAATTAATGTCTGAGATTTAGACTCGAAAAATTTACCTTTCCGTTTCGTTGTTAGGATAATATTTAGCTATTGGGGAAACTGCATGGCTCAAAACAACATAGGCATAATCAAAAGCCTGTTTGACTTGCATGGCACCATAGGAACTCCTCCCAACATCATTACCTTAAAATAAGAATATAATTACATAAATCAATGAGACTGCAACCGTGGTTACCTCCTCTCAGATAGAAGACAGTAATATTTTTTCAAATTGGCCTGAAGTCCCAACTCACTGCAGTTACTTCTTAAGGAACAGCAGAGGATTAGTGAATCATAAATACTTGCAAAAGCTTAACAGACCTATAGATATTTACATGTACAGGAGTCTAAAATGATAACTCTCTGGGAAAAAGCACAATACATGAAGAAAAAAAATATGCTATACTGCATATATTCCCCATGTAAGCGTACTATCCTGGATGACAATTTTCTAGATCAGAAGCATGTTAACTCTATGAACAGCACTTGACTCCCCATGTCAGCAGCCACCCGCTCAAGTCACCGATCAACCTTAACGTAAAGGAGACAGTACAGAATGAAACCTCTGCGTATTGATGGGACTTCACAGACTCACACAGGTGAGCGTGCCCGGGGCAGGGACACACTGTGCGGGGCACGAGCTCGGAAGGGACCAGGTGTCCTGGAGAAGTGACCGTCCCTGTGCTGGGCTCTGAGGCCAAACCTTGAATCCTGGGGGCAGTTCTGGGCCCCTCACACCAAGAAAGGCCTTGAGGTGCTGGAGCGAGTGGAGAGAAGGGAACGGAGCTGGGGAAGGGGCTGGAGCACAAGTGTGATGGGAGCGGCTGAGGGAGCTGGGGGGTCAGCTGGAGAACAGGAGCTGAGGGGAGACCTTCTGATCTCTGAACTGCCTGAAAGGAGCTTGGAGCCAGGGGGGTCGGGCTCTGCTCCCCAGGAACAAGCGCCAGGAGCAGAGGAAACGGCCTCAAGTTGCACCAGGGGAGGTTGAGGTTGGATCTGGGAACAATTTCTTCCCCAAAGGGCTGTGGGGCATTGGAACAGGCTGCCCAGGGCAGTGCTGGAGTCACCATCCCTGGAGGGTTGGACAGACGGAGATGAGGTTCTCAGGACATGGGGCAGTGCCAGGGCTGGGTTATGGTTGGACTCGATGATCTTGAGAGTCTCTTCCAACCAAATGATTCTCTGATTCTATTATTTGCTTTAGCTCTTCTGGATTAAGCATTCCCCCAACTTATTTTCTTAGTCACTAGGTAAGATCTTGGTTTATAAGCATACCTGGCTGTAAGGGGTCTTCGATATACAGCATCGATGGTCTGTAGCCATCCAACATGCTTTTTTGCACTTCATCCTTGGCAACGTAAGAGCCACCATCCTTTATTCGGATTCCAGTCTTCAGATAATTGAAGTGACGTCCATATAATTCAAAAAACTCTATTAAAAGAACACCATAGTTGGCATTGGGCATACAGGCATCTTCCCTGGGATGCAGCTATTAAGAAGAGAGAAAAAAAATCATTGTCTTAAGACCTCAAGTTCCAAGTCCCTTTAAGTGCCTTTTATTTTTCACAGCAAACATGTCTAAATACAATAATAAATAATAATAAAATGTACTATATAAAGTAAACATGTCTAAATTATCCCCTCTGCTGTTACAGATGCAGCCTGAGAGGTTACAAACAAGAGCCGCTCAGAACTGTGACAGGTAAAAAACCCGACCTCTTGTTTTTCAGGAGCAAATGGAAATGCTCTTAGTCAATATTTGAAAAAACTGGGGTTGGGAGAGATTGTGGTTTCTCTCAAAAGGACCCGATTGCTGCCTTCACTGCTTCTGTGCTCAGGGCAACTGCACCAGTGCTTGGCAAAGCCTGAGCGCCAGCTCAAGGCTCGAGTCTAAACCTGACCGCAGTCTGGGGAAGTACAGACACACAGCTACACAAGCACATTTAGTGCAAGATTCATAAAGCCAGCACTTGGCTACTTCATATTTCTACAATATTTTTCTCTCCCAAGCACAAAAATACAGAATTAGCTCATGCATTTTGTGCTCTTAGATTTAAGAGAATGCTGTAAAACACATTTATCTGGTACCAGCTTAAAAAACAAGATAAACATATAAAATTCTGTTGTGTTCATTAAACACACAGAGGATGTATGAGCTGGAAAACAAGTGTTATGAAGGACACCTGCATCTAACACTAACCTACACAGATTGCTCCCAATAAGCTACACAATAGTCAAGTTATTTCGTCACAAATGACACCCGTGCCCGGTACGGATACACCAGGGGATGTTCCAAACATTTCTGACACTAAAAGTACCAGAATGGGAGAAAGAAGACAGGTGGGATGTGCATGTTTTTATATGGAAAGCATGAACAGGCTAGCTTAAATGGCCACATTTAAAGATTGACTCAATTCCCCCTCAATGTAATGTCCTTTTGCACCAATGGCATCACCAGATTTCATGACGCTTACCTGAAGGAAACTGACAGCCATTAAAAAAAGACTATAAGAACCGATTCCACCTGTAAATACTTCATTAAGGTCCCTCTGCAACAGGAACTGTTTCAATACTAAAACTAGATAGGGTAACACAGGATATTTCTGAAAGAGAAAAACAAAGGGGTTGGGATATTGCGATGTAGATGTACAATTGATGCTAAGAACGCACACTGAAGCTGTTACATTAAGTTTCAAAGCTAGGTATAATTCTGACTTCTTATTTTTAGTAATGGGGAGAAACCAAGTGCTCTGCCTGTGACCAAGACAGTGATTTTACCTCTTCAACTCCAGTGGCAAATATTAACCTTAGAAAAACACTATTAAGTCATAAAATCAGAACGATTTTGTTTGAACATATAAATAGCTTCGCTTTTCTCACACAAGTGAAAAGGAAAGCAAAGAAGACCCACGGAGATCTCCACAGCTGTAACAACACCTGCCTGCCCCAGCCAAGGGGCCATCCCACAGCGGGCCCAGGATCCCATGGGATGCCCAGAGCTCACACCAGCTCTGCAGGACTCCGCCCGGACCACGCTGCCAGTACTCACCGCTGGGTACCGGGTCCTTCCTTGGGATCGTCCGCAGGGACACGCGGCCCTCGGGGCAGCGCGCAGGCCGGGCTGTGTCTGCACAGCGGACACCCCCGGGTGTAAGGGAGGCTCCATAATATCGATAATACCACTGCTTTCATCAACACAGAGCTAAAAAGGTCCCCAGTGCCAGAGAAGAGGTGTGGACAGCTGATCTTTCGAGGCCCCTTCCGATCCCTAACATTCTGCGATCATGGTATCCGTGATTGTAAAAGATTCAAGGCAAAGAAGCATTTCTCCAAGAACTTCTCTGCACGAGTCTCACGGTGAGTACTGGGACCCTATTTAACCCAAGATCACCTTTCTGAACTATTAACATCTTACAGTCACAAGCTGAAGCGTTGAGTATCAGTATGTATCAAAATGCAAAGATGGGGTTTTTCTCAGGAAACATCAAACCCCGCAGCTCCCCGCACTGAATAAGGAAGAGTGTAATGATCCTTCAAAACTTCAAACACAAAAGCTCACTAATCCTAATAAAATGATCCTATATATTAAACAAAAATAACTGTATCTATGATACAGGTAGTAGTGAATCTCTGAACAATAACTTAATAAATTTAACTTATTCTACTTAACTCGCATTTGTATGCTGAAACAATATTCAATCTAGAACAAAGATGTTCCTACATTCTGCGGGAACGTGTCGTTATCACTAATTTCACATTCAAGGAACCACGGTTAAATGAGCAGAACATTTAAGACAGGTATTAGTGCATTTGCCTTAGTCCTTCTATCATTATAATTTTCCCATTGTTTCTTTGTACATTTAACAATCCACATGCCTCTTAGGGCAATACATCTAAAACCTAAGAATGCCACACAATGGTATCAGCAAAAAATAACAGAGTGAAAGCTATCTCTAGTCAGGATACAAAGTAAAACAGAAAAGCAAATGAATGAGCTCTGTAATTCTGTTATAGCGTTGCCTAACCTTGATAAAATCTTTGATGAGCTGGGCTGCTTTAACCCCGTTCTGTACATTAAAGCTTATATCAACTTTTACTTCAGTGAAGGAATCCGTCAGTTTAATAATAGGTACCTGCAAAAGAAAGACAGATTAAGTCAATACAGATTTCCAAGATACACTTTCTTTCATTCATACTTATACGCACCAGTAAAACTGAAACATTTGATGAATTTGTAGAGAGGAGGTAGACAGAGAAAACAGGACTCCTGTCCATTGATGAACTCAGACTGCCTGCCAGTCTGTTTACATCAACTCTGCTTTTCTAACTCATAAATGCTATTTTCAATTTACTGTCCTGTTTAACAGGATTTAACACTTCAAGTTCGAAGCGACTCATTTTAAACTGTTTTCAGTCCGTTCCTGGTGCAGAAACACAGTTCTAGTGGGAACAACAAACACCAGAGGGAGACAAACGCTTAAGAAATAAAGACAAATGGTAACATATTCTAAAGGAAAGACACACTCGTGTCATTGCGGGCCATTGATTCCTCATCAAAATTATCTTCAAACAAGAACCACAAGACGCTGAGAGCACTCTGACACCTGGGTAGTTTCCAAATCACCTCTCTCTACTAATCACAGCCATCAATTAGACACCTATTTAAACCCCAGCACACTTACATACTCTTACAATTAGCAAAAGGTGGGAAGTTATAATGGAATTAATCCTGTCCTGTGCCAGGCATTCCATTACATGTTTATACAAAACTGTACTTACTGCTTCCATGTGAAAATATATTACCTCTGCTTACTTGGAGTAACAAAAAATAAATCATCTACTTACATACAAACTCAGTCCAGAAATTCCCAAGTCTAATCACATTAGTTCACAACAACAATTAGTACAATGTCACTTAAAAGCGAGTGTACGTTGTGCAGAATGGAAAATCTGTCGATTTTCCCTGACAGAAGAAATGCTTCTGCTGGAACACTGTCAATTATATTGTCAGTAATAAAAACCATACTAAATTAAAAGGTTCTATTGGTTCTATTTCAGATTTACATATAAAATAGTTTCCACTTACGAAAATTCATCCTTTTGACCAAGATCTTTCTTTGATTAGAAATTTAGCTTAGAACAAAGAAATACCCTCTTCCCCCAAACTTACAGTTGCTTTATCTAAAACCTTTACTGAGTTTTCATCTGCTACATTGTGCTTTCTAAGAGCTTCTTCCAGGGTCCAAAGAGGTAATGTCTCCCATTTTCCAAACACAACTAGATCAATATCGCTGAAACGGAAAGAAAATATAGAGTTATTCAAATTAAAAGACCAATATCGCCCCCAGACCTACTGCCCATCTCCTCCTTTGGTGTTTGTCTAATCTGCAGCAAATCCACCCAACATCCTCATGGGCCCTCTTTAAAAATCCCCAAACACTTCTAGGGCCACTTCCTGCTGCTTTGCACCTCAGAGCTGGTTTTTGGGGTGACGGTAACAGCTGCATGCGGTGCCGAGAACACGGAGCCGGGAAGGAGAGTGGAAAATGTGGCAACTTTGACTTCAGGAAGCAACGAGTTGTTAAATAAATCAAACCATCTAATTAACGTCGCTCATCACCTCAGCTCCTTGAAGAGGTGGCTCCATCCCACTATGCACATACATATTTGACTCCACAGGAGCTGGCACCCTAATCCACGCCTAAACTCGGGCTCAAAGGTGCCTGGTGTCCATTGCGGGATCCCCAGCTCACTCCTCCTCGCAACCCAACCTCTGCCGTCATTTCCCAGCTTGGCTGGGAACACGGTTTAACTCGGGGATATGAGGCAAATTCTAACAGGGAGCAGCAGAATTAAAAACACACTGTAGGTCTTTCCGAATCCCCAAAACTGAAATCTTAATTAACTATATAGTTACTGACAGGTGGGGAAAACCCATGGCGAAGGGAAGCTTAGATAGAAGGCAACAGTGAATTGATTACCAACACACAAATGCTGGTTACTAGGAAAGTTTGAGCAAAGGAGGTCAAGTGCAAACCCGATGCGTATGTGTGCACCTTACTGCTGACTGCCCATCAGAAACCGAGAGATGCAGCTTTCCGCAACTCCTCAGGCTAAAGCAGATACTGAGGTATCTGACAGACACTTTGCTTTTCAGAAAGAGGTGGAACACCACCTCGGGTGTCCCTCACTTGCTGTCAGTACCAGGTATTAAAGCCTCGTTCCTCAAGTGCAGAACTCGATTCAGGCGTTAACCTCAGACATAATGTGCTCATTCCCTGCAGCCATTGAGAGCCTTCATTCTATTTCTGTTTAATTGTCAAAAATATTTACAATTTCTACACAGAAGACACTGGTGTCACTGAGTCATGACTTCTCTTTCTGAAAACTAGGAACAGATCTGGAAAAGGCAGAGGTTGACTATAGTACAGATTTCACAAAAGACAACTGAAAGAGAAAAACAACCAGCTCTGTACGTATTCCTTTCAGTGTTAACACTAAGTAATGTTAAATGTTTCAATTTAGTTGTCTGTGAAGATAAAATTTAGCTTTTCTTTTGAAGCCAACCTCTTGTTTTGCTTTAGTCATTTAAGGAAGCCAAATTACAAAATAAGCCTTTTTTGACAACATGGTGATTCAGATCTTTTTCTGATACACGCAAAATCTAAATAGACACCTGTATTACAGTTACCAGTCTTCATTACTACACCTCTGTACACTTTGCAGATTACTAATAGCTTAACACATCTTAGTACAACAAGCATACACACAAGGAACACAGATGCTGGGACAGCAGCTAAATCACGACAGAGGTGCAGGTTCCATATGGCTTTCTTTCATCTTTTATACAATTTACAGCAAAAAAATCACTCACCTTGTAGGTAAATATAAACCAGTTTTAAAACTGCCAAATATCTGCACCTGAAACACAAGAACAGGATACGTGAAAAGAGATTTTCAGGCTTCAGAAGCTGGACCAAGTTGCTTGTAAAGGTTACTGCTTCCCTCCATCGGCAGGTTTTGGTATTGCACATGCACACAAGTCCTCTCTTCTGTTAAGGTATTTCTATCTTCAGGGTGGTGTAAGAGGCAAATCTTCACTATTAGCCATGAAACATTAATAACTTTGGAGTTTCCTATTACAAAACCTTCTTTGTAATGTAAAAATTTTCATCGTGACAAAATTTGGCAACGCCCATAAACCAAAGGATTTTTAAACACTTCAGAGTGACAGAACATAAAGAAACCCCAGTATCAGATCCATTCCTTTTTTGCTTTCATATCTCAAGGTATACCCTTCAGTTTTTAAATGTTTTGTAAGTTTAATATATTTCCGTTGCTTTGACTACTTTAAAAAATATACACATATCATGATCCATTTTTTTTCTGAATTACAGAGCAAGTAGCACAATTTTTGTGTTTCTTGTTTAAGCCAAAATAAATAAAAGTTCCAGAAAGCTTCCGATGCCCCGGGCGCAGGCGTTTGTTCTGGATTCATGACCAGGGTTCCGGCACAAGCTGTGGAAACCGCTCTGGTCACAGGGGCTGCGGAGACTTCAAAGTCAAACCATCCCCACATTTGGACTCATTTTCCAGCACAGGCTTCTGATGTGTTTGCTGGAGCCTCCTGCCCTAATGAGTCTCACACACCAGCTTGATCGCCACCTATTTGTATGTCAAGTGACCCACTTTTTATGTTTTTCTCCTTCGGGATAAGGAAGAGGGAGAGACAGGAAAACATGATGTTTTGCAAATAAGTGTCTTGGTACTTCAGCAGACAAAGAAGTAGCGAGAGCGCTTCCTCCTGATTATTTTCTATCACTTCACTCTCTTTGCCCTGTTCCCAACAAAAAGCACATGATTTAAAAGTTCATAGCTTTTCAAACTAGAAAAGACTGCAAAGAGATACCACAAAACCAGCATCACTATTGTACTAGATCTTGACAACAGCATAAAGGCATCCCAAAGCTAAGAATGTAATAATTATTATGACTATTTTTAATCCAGGATAACAGCAAAGGCATCCTCTGTGAAACTGTTCGGGTTCAGGCAAACCAGGATTTATCTGGCTACCAAAACATCTGAAAAGTGCTTTTGCACAACGAAACAACCACTGATGGGTTCAGAAAATCTAAATGTGCTTTCACATTATCGAACAAAATAGTGTGTTCAGCTGAACAGCAAAGAGAGTCTTTATTGAATAAACAAGCCTGAAAGTATTCATAAACTTACTGATACAACATATATGACCTTTACCAAAAGGAATGAGACAACATCTGCTGTTGTACAATAATTTGGAGTATGAGAAACACTGAATTATTATATAAAAACAACCCACACCCACGGTTCAATCCGTCTCCCATCAAATCCGGAAAGACGGAAGAGTGGAGAAATCAGAACAGAAGTTTTAAAGGATTTTGATTTATTATCGAATCGGCATTTAAACTGTGGAAGCTCTGTAGCCATGTTTATATTTAAAGCATCCCAAATCCAGGACACTACTATAAAGTGAGAGATGTGAGCGTTAGCTTTCGTGGTGCCAACGCTGCTGACTATGTTTGTATTCTCTGTGGACAGAGATCTGTATTTGCACCCGTAAGATAACTTCAGGCTTCACAGTACTGCATCGAGTCCTCCTGCTCCTGCATGTTGCTGTTACTGTTTATCCTGGATTTCTGCAAACCCGTTCACATTAAACTCCGAAGTTCCTGAAGGAGCTTTAATTACAGTGTGTGTCCAAATGCGTCCTCACTGTGCACAACACAACTCGGAAACCCACAAAAACTTGCCAAGTCCTCGCTACCAAAAATCCCTCCATCAAAACCAAACAAATCTATCCATAGCCAGTTTAAATGTCTGTTTCTTCTACATCATTAAGCAGAATTTTCAGAAGTCTGTCATCTTTCTATTTCCGTTCCCAATCACAGTATTTTCATAAGTGAAGCTACATCACCTCTTTCAGATCTACAAGGCTACATAATACTCGGACACCAAACTGAGGACATTATCACAAACGTATCCTAAATTCCACTGCATAAGGACTTATTTGTTCAACAGTCACATTTTCATGTTCAACTGGTAAGAAAAACGTTGTCTTAAAACGCTTTAGTTCAGTGTTTGGGGTGGTTTGGTTTCAGTGTAATTAAAGCCTTTCTTACGGTCCGAGCCTTGCTGATGCCAAGAACAGTTCTCACTTACTAGGAATGTTTCCTTCTAAGCACATTCCCTTGAGTAAGAGAGCAAATGACACAATTGCTAACTTCTATAAATACCATAACAGTGCAGGATACCTAGTTTTACGCCCCTCCATCTGCATTTTCAGCCTTTTCCTAAGTGGAGCAGGAAAAAAAAAAGTGCACAGACACATTCCACATGTTTTCTATACATTTAGATCCACGAAGCCCGACTTTCCTTTTCTTGGTATCTAGCTTTTATAGAGTATGTCTTATGTCCTACCTATGTGTTCAGTGAGAAACTGCAAACCAAATGTGTATGCTGAACTTAAAGCTTCTTTTAGCTGGATTCACTACATCTATGACTCAAAATGAACAGCTTAAACATTAACTTATTGCTTTACACTATAGCGAAAGCTGAGGACATTGGACCGGATTAACACTCCACCTTCTCAGAGCGTGTACTCAAAACTTAAATCTTACAAGTAGCTAAACCAACACAGATTTCCAAAAAGTTAGTGATTAACTCGAATGACTGAAAAATTACAACAAAAGACTGTCAAAGTTGAACACAGTGGAGTTCAGCAGTTCGGTTCCTGAGCAGATCCGTAAAGGAAGCATTAGAAATACAAGGTGACAGTAATTTCCAGGTTGCGGCCTGGCGTGCTGTTGTCACCGCTCGGTTCCCTTCTGGCCCGCAGAGAGCACAAGAGAAGAATTCTCCCTCGACATTAACAGCAGCAGGCAAAACACGGACTTAGGCTTGGAAAAGCAGTGACTGACGTGAGCAAAATGAACCGACATCTTCTTGCTCTCTTCCATTTTCAAGAACAGCGAAGAAAGACGGTCAGGGCAGCTTTAACTGGCACTCACTGAAAGCGAACTTCCGATTTCGGCTGCTTCTCGCTCCCAGCAAGGCTGAGCCGAGCGGTCGGCTCTCGCTGGGTCGTAGGGCTTGGGATTTGCTTCCCCTTCTTTAAAACATTATGGCTACAAAAGCCAGTTTCAGCAGCTTAAAGAAAGACTATTTTCTCAAGGACCCCAAGTCATATATACATACATACATACATATATATACATATATATATATATATATTTAATATAAAAGACCCAGCTTTTACAGCTCAAGCCTGTCCTACAACAGTGTCTCTGGAAGCACTAAGCTCTTGTGCCCCATTCCAAGTGTTAGTGGTAACAAAGAGAGATCCCCTGGTAATAAACTCACTAATCCCATTACACTAGTGAGGCCTGCAGCACACAAACCTGCCTAGGAAACAGCAGCACCTTCTCCAGGCTGAAGCGATGGGTTATTTGGTGGAATGCCCTCCTACACGACTTCGGCAAGGTGTACCAGAGCAAGAACCGTTCCACACCCACGCTGTCTCCTGTACTATCACGTGTCTTACTAGCAGCTCACTACTCCTGCTCGTGATTAGGGTCTACAACACCGTTTGACCAGGTTAGAGGAGAGCTATGCAATACCCGTGAGATACTCCAAAGCCTCTACACAGTGCCCTTGGAAAGGCTCTTGGTTTTGCTCAAAGAGAACGTTCCCAGCCCCGTGTGCTCCTTCCATCTTATACGTCACTAATACCTTGGTCATTACTACAGAAACTATCTTGAAAATGTGAGTACATTACCCACAAAACCACACACCGCATACATAAAGCTGCGACAGAATTAGTATTGTGTCGTATTCTGCCAGCTTCTAAAACCAAATTCCACAAAACAGGTTAAGAAGGTCTGAAATGAACAGCGAGTTTAAGTCATTCACGTCAAAACACTATCTGTTACCGTGGTAGGATCAAAGAGCATCCTCACACTAAAGATTCTGTCGTCTGGATTGGGTTTGCTATTCCAGCTAACAAGTCCTTGTTTTCAGCTACCATTAGCCACAGATAGGTTACTACAGCTAGAAACCTGCATTCTGGAAACGAACACCATGCTACTACAGGGATACAATTAAACTAGACTCAATCATGCTAAAAACCCAACTGTGTCCCCATAAAACCATCTTGAGTTGTAAAAGCAACTTCTCTAGCTTGTCTTTAATTCAACCTTTATTAAAAACAAATAAAAAGAAACATAGATCTGCACTGCAGAAACACTTGACTGAATAAATACTAGGAAAAACCTGCCTTTGGTGGAAAGAGGCGTTAGAGGCACTATATATCTAATATATATATGTAGAGAGAGAGAGAAAGGGGGAACAGATCTACAGACTTGTTTCTTCCTGGTTCTTTTACATTTGTAAGATATTTCAATTTAATTTAACTGCCCATTAACAACAGCGTGGTCTATGTGACGTGGCATTGCTGGCATTCCATCTTAATAGACTTGTTCAAGACCTCAGGTCTTTGGACCAGAAGCCCCACTACAGATTTTTCAGTCAAATCACGAATTTCAGAATTTTTTTTTTAAACGTAATATTCTATAAGCATGCATGCCTGATATGTTCCCATTAATCTCAGTAAATAAATATTAATGAGACTAAATGTTGCCACTCCTCACGCCCTTTCTTTGATGACAGTAGGTCTAGCTTACCTTTGTTGCTATGTGTGACAGAAAATGTTGACCCGTATTATTCCAGAAATAAAGATCATCTCTCTCATTTGACCAGAAACTCTTTTGTTGTTTTAAATATTGAAAAATAAGCAGTATTTTCATGATTCAATACTTCACAAAGTAAACAGACACAAAATGCTGCTTTTACATATTAAGAAATAGAACAGTGTCCTACTCACATCTGCATTAGGCCAGAGCTCTTTTATAACGTTTTCTATCCTGTTCACCACTTCCATCCGCATTCTCTCTTCTTCAGGTCTGGGAGACATATACTTATAAAAGTCAATGATTTCTTCATGAAGACTAAGAAAGAAAAAAAAAGGAACAGAAAGTCAGGAAAAACCCACAGGAGAATGAAATACCAACTACTCTAATGAAAAACAAAACACGCTTTTTGAGCTCCTAGTTACCGATTAAGGGGCAATTTAAGAGTAGCATACAATTAAAAAAAAAAAAAGAAAAATCAGATTCATAACCCCAAGTAAGCTTGGGAAATTCGGAGGAACCCTGGCACAGAGTAGCTAAAATAATTTCATTTGTCTCCTGCAATGACCATTACAGTAATAGCTAGTTATTTTTTTAAATGTATTGTTTCTAGTTACCAAGCACAACTGCATCTCTCCTTAAAGCTCTGAGGGACCATCAGAAGAGAGCGATTTATTAAGAGCAAGCCCTTAGATGAGATGTGGAATCTAATAATTCCCCACTGCACACACACTTAAATCAAATCTTAATAACTGGAAGTTGTTCACAAGTGTCAAAAAAACAGGTATTTAACAGGGACAGAACTCTGCACTATGTTCTTCAATACTGCAGCATTATGAACAACACAAGCTTCTTCCTCTCAGAGACTGAGGAATAAAACATTTACATTACTTTTCACTGAGAATTTACGGGAATTTCCCACACATATGGTTAGGGGAATAGTGGAGAAAGCCAAGCAACTTGAGGTGGCCATCACCACAGGCTCCCTATAGCTAACGCAAAGAGGACAACTCCTCTGACGACACCCTTCGAAGGGAGATCCAGACAGGTACTCGATTCAGCTGTTCTAAAGCAACCTTTGGAGAAGCTGCTCCTCCTTCGGCACCTACAGAGGGAGCCTGACAGATGCTTAAATTAAAAACTAAATTAAAACAACCCGCCCCAAAAGATTTCCTGCAAAAATGCAAGGTGCTATCCCCCCCCACTGCCCTGTTATTGCCACACTGGCACCAAGCCCTCTTCTCACACAACATCTCGGGTACCAC
The DNA here is from genome assembly GCA_013399365.1 of Pampusana beccarii. Lineage (NCBI taxonomy): Eukaryota > Metazoa > Chordata > Aves > Columbiformes > Columbidae > Pampusana > Pampusana beccarii. The sequence continues at coordinate 231,285 of VWYH01010137.1, forward strand.
ACAGATGTTCTGAATAACACAGCTGCAACATTCATAGCAAGAAATGGTGTTTTCAGCACTTATTTTGAGGTTGCTAGGAAATTTCTTACATCCTCCTACGGCTGCTTAATCATTGAATCATTTAGGTTAGAAGAGACCCTCAAATCGTGTCCAACCATACCCCACCCCTGGCACTGCCCCATGTCCTGAGAACCTCATCTGTCTGTCCAACCCTCCAGGGATGGTGACTCCAGCACTGCCCTGGGCAGCCTGTTCCAATGCCCCACAGCCCTTTGGGGAAGAAATTGTTCCCAGATCCAACCTCAACCTCCCCTGGTGCAGGGAATGAAAATACTCTGGGTTTTGTGGTTGTTTCATTGCAAGTATAATACTGTTACTGGTTAGGTACAGTGTACTTTCTTTGTTTGAATAACTGTGATTTCATTTACTGTGCTGTGGTGTACTGGATGTAGTTACCGGTGTGTTCTTCACTGCCATTCTCACACCTCCTCACAGCTCTCTGCCCATTGCAGAAATCAAATTTGGATGAGAAATACAAGTTGAGCACTCCAACCACCAAGTTCACGCTCTGGCCCCACCACCAGTCATACCGGATGGCTCATTTAGTCTCTGCGCGCTTAGCCATCAAGGTAACATTCACATACAGGAGCAACAAGGAAAATAGGCCAAAAAAGGGTAATCAGACTCTAGAAAACACCGATTATTTCTCAACTGTAATTTGCTGAACCAGCTTGCAGGAAGACCTGGGAATCAGGTGCCATGAGGAGCAGCACGAGATGTGCTGGGATAACACCGAGAGTCCCGGGGAGAAATTCACGTGTGGGACAGCACAAACCAGACTGCTCGTCACCGATGGACCTGGCTGCTCCCGGTGCCGCTCCACGGGAGTCAAGTGTTCATGGGCCCATAAGAGCAGGGCAATCAGAAATGAGGTCCCCAAAGCGCACAAAGGGCCAAGCCACACAGACACCGCAGCTCTCGGGGCACTTGTCTTTATTAACCCCACTGACACTCTTAACTGGGATAATGGTACCAACTGGTGCATTCTTTAGAAGCACACAAAATAATGATGTGTCATCAGAACTAGATGTATTTCTTCTTCTCCTAAATGCAAATAACATACGTCTGCATCTCTTCAAATGGGATTCTCCTTGCTCTTGGGTAGTCACACAAAGCCTTATGGTAAAACAAAAAAAGCAGCAGCACGCAAACACACCGACACTTCCATTACACAGGCACTGAATGTTACTAAACAACGCACACGTAGAAAAAAAATAAAATAAAATCTGAACTTTTTCAATGATAGAAGGCTTAAAGACTTTTCAGTCCCCATCAGCTGGAAACACCACAGACACCGCTGGGTTTCAGCTGCTCCCGCAGCACGCACAAGCTGAAAAGACTCACAACTACACCTGGAACCGCATTTCCCTGCCCAATAACGGCCGCTGCCAAGAAATAAGAGCACGATTAATTAAAGCCAAGAGAAGCAGGAGCGGCCGCACGCAGGATTCAGAGCAGTGCAACGCGACTGAGAGGCGCGACTCCAATTAACGCGGAGTTAACTCAAACTGCATTGAAAATTAAAACTCAAGGTTATTCACTGTCTAATCAACACCTATTCTAGTCACTGCTGTTCAAAACAATTTGTTTGGATTAATGGAGCCTGTTTACAAGAGTCTCCAGTGGAATTTTATATCTTTAGCTGAAATGAAGATCAAAGAGACCGGGAAGTTATTTTTGGCATCATAACAGTATTTTATTATTTAATGCCATTACATTCATTAGTTATTTTAGATAAAAGCCCTTAAAAGAAGCCTTGTTTTTAGCAGGAAATTACACTGTGATAAACCTGGTTTCGCTACAGAGCAATATTTCATTTATATTCACAGTGATGCATACCAATAGCCAACACCTACTGAGGATGCATGGTTTTGAACAAAATTGTACCTGAGGTAAAGATACAGAGAGCCCAATCCTCCCGTTCCCCCTCACAATTTTACTCATTTATTTGTTAATATTTATTTTAAAAGCAACACACTCCACAAGATGGGGAATCCAACGGCTTCCCAAAATAACTCCATTTTAACATTAATCTCCCACGAGCTTAATACAATGGTTCCTGGATTACTACCACCGTCCACACGTGTTGAATAATGAAGCAGGAACAAAAGCGGACACTGTGAAGATCACAGATTATTTTTCTCACCCACAGACTCAAGCAAAACCAAACATTAGAGTAGTGAAGGCAAATTTAAATACGAAGCATCTGCTGACATCCTCTCCCTGCCACCTGAGCCTCGGTAGCAAACAAATTCTTTTATTATTTACTAGGTTTTAAGCTACTAAAAAACCACCTAACTGCATCTGAAGGTGAATTAATGCACAGTTAAGTCTTACAGTGATTGATACATCAGTCCTCATAAGAAACAAAAACTGTGCATAATAAAGCAAATAATTTTCAAAGGCCTCAGAGACTTTGACTGTCGCTTTTTATATCGTTAGTTACCGGACCATATCGATATATCGTATGTGACACAGTAACCATATTTTGAGCCACATATGCCCTGTGGAAGCTTTAAAATTGAGCATCCTGAAAGGTGTCCGTGTTAGTAACCTGACAAAACACGGAAATCTTAAGGAGCCGGGTTTTTGATCACACACAGTTTTCCTCAGTTCACCCACTTGAAATAGAGCTTCACAGAGCATCTTTTCACAGCTTACCTAAAAATACACATGCAGAAAAAACAGGTATTCCACTGCCATATGATTACTAACCACCACTATAAGATCGGATATCTGCTGTATAAAGCAGTTTCCTAAGACACAAACGAAGAACCCGACTTTGCAAAGAGCTCAGCAAACAGGATTTCCTTCTGGCCCCTTCAGTTATAACGCAGGGTCTGTTCCACCCCCCGTGACCAGCTGTGCTGGTTTGACTCCAAGCGAGTTCACTTCCTACACGCGGTTAGAAACCTCCCTTTCCCACAGCTAGCTCAGTCATCGTCTGGATTTAGTTTGAGAACAAGATCGGACCCCAGGACAGAGTTAATGTTTTTCTTCAAGTGCACTTTCAGTGGTTTTGAGTTGGAACAAAGAGAATTTAAGAAGTTGCTGTTACCTTGGCTGTAGTCTGGGAGCCAAGGCCTGCGTGGGCTCAGTCCGCACACGTGGGACGGACAGACAGACCCGGACTGACACCCAGCCTGACCGGTGAGGACAGTCCATGCCATTCTTTGTATTCACGGAAAGCGGGATTTCACGGCTAGGGGGACAGAGACCCGTTCTGCTCGGGCTGAGTTCCACCTGGGAGGTTTTAGCTGGGCCTTGTTCTGCAGGGGCCTCGGGGCCCTTCTGCCTTTTTCTCTCTTCCCCCAGGATCGGCTCTTGGAACCAGGGTGGTCTGCGAGGAATTGCACAGAGTATCTTTTACTTTATAGTCTAATTTCCATTACGTATATATATAATAATTAGAATATATTAATATTATTTTGTTATTTTATTAAACCGTGTCTAACTCAACGCACGAGTTCCTCCCTTTCAATTGGGGTGAGTGGCCACCCTGGCTGCGTTGCCAACAGGGGTTAAACCATCCTAACGGGATCACCCCACCCTCCCTAACCCAGCCAAGGTGAATTTGGCCAAGTTAGGTCCCGTCACCTTTGCCAGGTGTGATTCAGGAACCCAGATCCTCTTTTCAGGACACTAAGTCTCAAAACGCTTTTCTGAATGGAGTTAATTCGTTCACTTCAACACTTTATGGTGCATTGATTACATGCATTTCTTCAAATGCTGCAGAGCAAAGAAAGATGACACAAATATATATGACAAAGACCTAAAATTTCTATCCTGTGCAAATATTTGAAAACACAGAGTATAGCCCCTTTTTTCTTCCTCCCAATCAACATCCACTCCCTTAAACCCCTAAAATTAATGTCACTTTTTATTTGTGTTCTGGATTTAACATTAACTTACTGGTTTAAATGCATCATAAAAAGCACTAACATAGCACTGTCTTATGGAAACAGCCAAAGCGTAGTAGAGACATATTAAAACACAGGAGAAAGCAGCAATGTGGGCAGTTCTTTTCAGTTATTTAAAACTTCATCTCCATATTTATTATTTTTAAGTTTTCCCTTTTTCTTTTTTTTTTTTTAAATTTTTATTTTATAGACCCTTTGTTTCAATCAGGATGAATGATATCTTCTCTAAACTCATCCAGGTTACTTCTCATTAAAAATCCCAACCATATTCTTAAGTCAATATGTAAGAGACTCCCTCTCCCTGACAACATCGAATTGAGCAGTTTTTGTCTGTTCATAAATGGCAGTGTGTGCTTTGTCTAAGATACACTCAAACATACTAGAATTCTTCCTACAGAAATCTGTCTTTTAAGAGGAAAAAAGCCCTACTGAACTTCAATTATAAACCAGATGCTCAAATGAGTCCTACCAAGAAGCAATCTGAAGTATAGCGGTGTGACTGATCCCCTGGCTTTCAGACCCACACATCCGCACACTGAGTCTCGCTTTCGATTTCCCCAGCAGTTCCAGCAAAAATATCAAATGCCAACTCGAAAGAACATTTTGAGAAGCACCCTTATTTCCCACTGCCTTGTTTTTGGTTTTTAACCCTCCTGTACACAAAAACAATCCGGCTGAACCACTACACGTGTGGGAACAGCCCTCTGTTTTTTCCCTGGAAAGTATCTCAGTATCATCCTCCCTTCCCACCTCTGCAAACACGGGCTGTTCCTGCCCTTCTCCCAGGCTATGGGTTCCCAAAGGAAAGCAGGCACTTTGCTAATTAACTGGAAAAAAATACATTAAGAGAAACTGCTACCTCAATTGAGCTAAAATAAAAAGTACTAACAAAAGAACAAGATGAAGGAGAGAAAGGTTTTGTTCAGTGAAAACAAAGAGCAGAGATAGGAAATAGCTGTTTTATCTCATAATAACAAAAAGTCTTCAACTCTAGTAATAGCTAATTATCTTGAAACAAACCAGTAATTCCAACATCTCCTATGCGAAATAGTACCACAAGGGGTTTTTTTTAGCTCACTTGTAGAAAAGTATTAGTCTGTTGGAACAGTTACATAGGCAGACCAGCAATGCAACCTGCAACCTCATAATTTAAAATACATTCTAAAAAGTGTTTAAGTTTGAAGTGCAACTGTCAGCATGCACTTCATACATTTTCTAATTACAGCTTGAGGTAAATCTCCAAACAGCTAAAACCACTGAGAAGTTAAAGGTATCTATTTCCTATAGCGGGGAATTACTAATTCCTCAGCCTGCCAATTGCCCTTGCTTAAAACGCTCTGACTCAAAACCACCAAACAACACTTCATACATTTTTCTTTTAAGTAACAGCTTAACAAGAAGCAAAAGTAACTATCAGTATCATTAGCAACTCAATTTATATTAGCAGAATTTTCCCAGTCACGCAGTAAGGTTTGGGTTTGTATTAGGATCGTAACAAAAGCTCCAGCCAGCAAATCCCCACAAGGCCTGTGAGCAGGTCTAACCCATTCTGCACCCGCACAACAGGTAGAAGGGAGTTAAAGAGCATATTAGATCGGTTTTGCAAGTATCCCCAGTGGTACTACTATTAAACCAGAGCAGAGGCTAGAGCAGGTCAGCTAACACATCTCCCTGTTTATCTCTGCAAAGCTGGGCTATCAGGACAGTTCTTCATACACCACTGGTACGTTGCTACTATTTTGTTAGCGTAGTAAACTTACTATCACATAAGCAAACACGCTGGGACCTGCCAATAATCGACAGCACATGGTATCTGGGCAGAGGCGAGACGAACAGCCTCCTGCGGCTGAGCTGCACTTCCCAGGGGTAACGTGTGCTCGGAAAATCCTCCGTCTGAAGCCTCCGACGGGAGCTAAAAACACAGCACGGACCTCGGTCACCACGTAAATGAAGCGGGGCAAGCCTCGTGCGGGGCTCAACACAGCGTTTGCCGACGCAGAGGAGAGTGGGGAAAAGTCCTCTAATTCCTGGCGAATACTCTTGTTGTTATGATTTGATAAATTATTTAACTTGAAAGATTAGTTCAATGAAAGGAAGGAGAGCAATGCAATTATTAACTCCCATCTCCTTCCGTCAGAGTCAATTTAAAGTTTCCAGCGCTCACCCCAACTACGCCCACAGCAGTCCCTGGGAAGGAAAAACGCTACTACAACCCCAGCTTATGCCGTTCACCTCTACACAAACTCAAAAAGCTGTTTGAGATTGAGTTCCTACCTGCAGGCAGTGCTTACACACCTGAGAGCACAGCCACCCCGCTCCATCTGTGCACAAACCCGCTTTCCGGCTGCTAAACAGGCAGAAGAACCAGGAACAGAATAAAATAAAAATACTTCTGCTTCAGTAACGCATTGGATCAAACTCCAAGTGATTGAATACAAAAATCCTAAGTCAAACAACTACCCACAGCTGCAGTTTGTTAATACCTTCTCGGCTCCAGCATAAGAACATTTTCAAATTAAATCTGGAGTGTCATTATGCTGCCTGGAAAATCAATGCAGATTCCTAAAGCTTTCCAACGTTTTCTAACATTCATGGGTTTGGGTGGCTTTTTTTTTTGAGAGGGGAATATTACACAGCATTTTGGAACATTCGAAGTTCCACACATCACTTTTTCGCATCTCCTGTATGAGAAGCATTCAAAGCTTCTTACTACAAGATTCAAAGCTAGCACTTACTATTAAAACCACAGTACTTTAAGCCTGTATGTTAAATTTATATTCTTCAAGCAAAACGGACAGTGACCCAACTTACCTGCTTAGCACAGGTTCAGAACCAGCTTCTCACCCATTTAAGACTTGTTCCTGCACTTTGGTGACACCCAGCTACAACATTAATACAAGTGTAGGCGTGCTGCTGTCATATCCAGACAGAATTCAAACCCCAGAGGTAGTTCTCCCTCTCCCTCCCAAATGCTCAAAAGGCACTGAAGCAGGTGCATTTTGCAAGAGGAGGAAGAAAAAGTCACATATACTACGGCAAGGTACAGGGAATATTTCAGGTAACTTTCTACATCGACAATTTGTTATCTTTACAGTAAGGGTGTCCGCAGTGAACTGTGTTCAGATTAAACACCACAGTATTCATTTGGGGGCGTGTGATGCAGTAATATGCTCCCTTAAAGGTACATATTAGAAATCATTTATTCATATTCCAGTCTGTTGTGTTGTACTCAGATACTCCCACTTGCAAGGCAGGATGCCTGGGGACCAGAAAAATCATGGGACCCAAGGAGGAACACTCAACCCACAAAACCTTTTGGAGAGTCACCAGCCTCCTTTTGCTCTGCTCATCACTCTGAGCTAAAAACCTACCAGCAATAACCATCAAGAAAGGGCAATGCCTCAGCAGACCACAGAAGAATGTTTCCTGAGGACACCTCTATCTTCCCAGTGATAGAAATGCACACCCAAGAGCTTCAGTGTCAGGAACCAGTTTCCTCCTCCAATGCAGGTCTTGTCCTACAAACTATGTGGAGAAGCCAGTCTCTGACTAACCATGTGGATCTAACAATGGTTTTTGTCTTCTTGAAGCTTCAGCTAGTACCTCTGTCAGAAACCTACCGAGGTAAGTCCAGAAAACACTTCACTGCAATACTTCCCATGAGTCCAAAATCTTAAAATTCAGAGACACCAACATATGCCGAAGGATGACTTACAAAAGGCTTCATCAGCTACTGGGTTCTGCTTGGACGTATGGACAAAAGAACCAGCACATGGTGGAAAAAGGGACTTTTAACGGTTCCAGAGTTAAATCCTCATAATTGGCCCAGGTCTAACACCATGTAGGTGCAGGCTGGAGCCCACTCTAGGAGGGAACATTTGTGTTAACACATTTGTGCACAGTCTTCTGACAAAAGCAGCAAACAGAGAGCAAGGGGCTCCCAGAAACCCACTCGAGATCATCCAGCTCACCGAAATCACTCTCTCCAAATACTTCCAATAACAATCTGAAGATAAAACCGACGTGTGGGCGAGCGGCGGCTGCAGAGACCAGCTATGGGGGGCACGGGAGGGTCGCGGGGAGCTCTGCAAACCGCGGAATCCACAGCAAGGACCAAGAGCAGGTTTGAAGGCGGCTGCAGCGGGAGCTCCCAGGGAGCAAAGGCTGGGCTGAACTGTTCCCACATACAGCGCTCGGTGCCTTAACGCCTGCAGGCAAATACCAAGTTACACAAGAAACGAGAGAGGAAGTTTGTTGTAACACAGTCATTCTCTGTTTGCTCCAAGGTGCTGTTTCGCCTGGAGCTCACAGTGCTACTTAACTGCCATCAAAACGTTATTTTTCACTGCTTGTATATGCCCTGTTACATTTGGCCAACTGGTAACAAGAGCAGCTTCAGAAGATCACTACTTAATCCAAATTCAGATAGATTTTAGCTAAGAAAATGTTTGCAGCTGATGTATAATGTAATTACAACAATAAAAGCAAGACAGCTACGTCCTTTCTGCCTGATCTCAAAAACTAACCCATAAGAGCAAATCCAACAGCTCGATGAGGCAAAACTTCTCCTCCCGCGACGCTGGAGGCAGAGGTACATGTACAGAAGCTGCTTACTTCAGATTATGAACTGCGAGGCAAAAATCAACATGGAAATGTCCTCCTGTGAGTACCTGCCACGTATGATTACTGCAAGGAAAAATCCCCAGGGATGGATGAGAGTAAGACACTGAGTCCAAAGAACAACTAGACAGCTAAGTACATGCAAGATTCTAAAGCAAATGAGTTGAATCACCCAACCAAAGAAGAACATGACATAACAAGGCAAAGATTAAATAAAATAAACTATCAAGACCTTATTTTTTTCAGCCAGGCTCAATACTGACCCAAGACGGCGTGATGTGCAACCACGATCATCATTCAGGTGAAGACATTTCCTTCACAGCACTGTGTTGAGCTCAATACTCTAATGGTTGTGGAAAGCTTGCTGGCCAGGAGTACCTCTGAATACCTAAGAGACAAAGCCATTGTGCAAGGTGCAAGTCCAGAGCAAAACTTCACACAATTTTCCGAAACGATACGCATACCTTTTCTAGATTAACGCCAAAATCTCACTGAGAGAGAAGGGGGAGGAATGTAAATGCATATAAAGAGGCGTGCTTCTTGTAACAATCCCCTTGAAACGAAACAAAAAAACCCAAAGTCTGAAAAACAACAAAAGCTTTGGGTTTTTTTTTGTAATACACAAGAAAGTATCATCTGTTCCTAAAGTAACAGAGGAAGCGAATAGCTTTAAAATTAACAGAGTGAGACAAAAACTCAGGAAAATGAGACAGTCATGTTATCACACTTCCTCAGTGCAGATCACTCACAACATCAAGAGGGCAGGTAGGGCCAACAAGCTTTGATTAAGGCCTCCTTATATTCAGACTACACAGTGATACACGACAGCCAGATCAGCATCTCAGTCATCAGGCTACAGGAGATATTCCTGCACGGTGTGTTTCAGCAGTATTCTTACTCTAACTGCAACATGACATTTTACGAAGGGCTTATCTGTATTTGATATTTGTGACAGATTAATTCGAGTTCTTTCAGATTTTACTGAGTCCATAAACAAAATAATTTTAAGAAAGCATTTGACGCTTTACACTTGTGTGCTTAAATCTACCTGGAAGTCTACACTGAACGAAGACAACGAGCCAATGTCCCTACTCACCTACACACCTCTTCTACCACCCTCAGCTCCCCGATCTGGAAGTTTCTAAAGGACTTGAATGCTTCCATGTACCTGCTGTTATATCCCATTACTAGTAGAACCACAACACTAATTCCTCCATGGTGTCTAACAACATTTTCAATATAATATTGGCTCTTTTCCCCCTAATAAATCATGCTGACAAGATGGAAGAGTGGAAATGCACAGACACTTTGATCCTAAGCTTCTGCTTATTTGAGACTCTGCTACCATTTTTTTCCAGTAAAAACCCTGTAAAATGCAATGCAAAAGCCCCCATAAGATGCATGCAATACAGTATGGTGCTGCAGAATTCCACGCTGCGAAGCCCTCTCGAGGAACTGTGCCTCTTTAGCTGCACATGGCTTTCGAATAATGCAGATGTAGCTCTCACGCCATGGAGGACATTATAGGACTGTCAGAGAGGCTGATCTGGAACGAAGGCTGCCAAATAATCCTAATTGTCACCATGGGAGGAAGAAAATTAACAGATGTTGCTGATGAACCAGCGTAAGACATCGTCAGACCCAGTCATACGGCTCACACTGAGCTGATGTGCTGGAACCACCCTGGGACAACTGCCTCCTACCTGCCACCCACCCAGAGCTCCACGTCCCCAAACCGCCTTAAGGGTCACAAAGACAACCATCAGGAACAGCCAGGAGCAAAAGATCTGCACTGAACGCACCACCACTAATACATTATTTGCATTATTATGATACAACACAGGAGTATCACCACTACAGAGTTACTGAAAACATGTAAACAGGCTCCAGGGAACTGGAGGAGAGGTTTTCGTACAAACTTAGAAACAAGAGTTCTGCTGCCTTGATCCACATCTATCTCCTGCTTTGACATCCTAAGTTCATAGTACTCCTGGAAAAAATTCATGCTGTGTTATCTATTGTAGGTTAAAGTTCCAAAATGATTAAAGTTCAAACTGCTCCCTCTGTAAAGCTACCTGCAGCCTAGGAAAAATATCTGAAACGTGCATCCAGTTCACTGGTCTTCCTCTCTTGCTTATAGGAATATTTTCTTTGTCCCCAATTTCTAGACAAAGGGACAGAAAGCAATATTCAAATACGATCAACATCTTCAGCAGTCTTTGGCACTTCAGCCAACGAGATAATTCCAGAAGACAAACGCTCACAATTTAAGAAACCCCAGCACGCTCAAATAATGAATTAGCACGGCAACTGCTTACTAGGAACAGCAATAGCCTTTATTTGCCTCTAACATGTATCACGCAGGATGGTCCCTGGTTACACCGCCACATCACAGCTCTGCACACACCTGAGCCGGCTCTGGGCCGCCCTCCGCCGCTGCCAGTGCCGCCGGCCAGCAAGAGAGCGCACCCCAATTTCGGCATAGACGGTACTTTGGGATCACGTACCCCATGATGAGCAATGTATTCTGAACCGCCGTACAACGCAGCCAATTAAAAGAAATACGAAGTATTTAACGCGATTGCCTGTTTCGATGATAAAGTTGTGTAAACAACTTCTCAAAACCGCATTTGCGAGTTCTGCGAATTCCCAAAGTAAAAAACAGACCTCACAAGCCAATTTTAAATCAGTGAATAGCAACTGCCCAGGAACAAAGTATAACAGCAAGATGGCTAAAATAAATAAAATAAATAAATAATAAGGGAAAAGGAGAAAAAAGCAACAATACGCTTTCATGATAGGCATCCCCATCTATTTGCATTCCCCAGGATCAACAATATTATCTCAGACTTCCTAAACCTGATCTTATACTAACAGCCTGCCAATTAAAAAAATAAGAGCTAGAACCCCAACATGGTTTAATATAATACTGATAAAGATTCAGGGTGAGCAGACCCTCATTTTTCAAATGCATACTTGCTACAGAAAGCACATATCTGCTCTTGGGAATCAGCAAGCACACGAGAGGGAACGACACACTCTTCCTATTGCTTAATATAGACATCTCTATCTACCAAAAAAAGTCTGCCAAACTTGTGTTCCTTATATAGCCACTCCAAGGTAAATAGGTGTCCAAGTCCCAAACAGAAGATAAGAACTGGAGAAAACAAAACAGTTCACAAGAACACATTCACACGCTCTTTCTTTGCACGTGTAGAAACCAGTCCTCCCTAAATCGTTCAAACAAAACATGCCAAAATGATGGCACCATTCCAAAACCCCGCAAGCTCAAACAATACTGTTATACAATATTTACAGCATATTTCCTAAAGGTTTCCTCAAACTGCCTTCAGTCCAACATCTTCATCCCCTAGTAAACCCGTTTCTCTCTCGCAGCCCCTCCGCAAGAAGCCATTTCTCACTCCAGGAGCCTGTGGGGAAATATCCGGTTTCACTTCCATAAATCCCAGCCGGCCGCCGGCTCCAAGAGCCGCACGGGGCGCTGCCGGATCCGCGCTGTGCCGTGACTCAGGACCAGACGGGGAGCGACGCTGCATCTCCTCAGACGGACCCCAGAGAAGGATTTGCACTCCAGTCACATCCCTGCATCTCTGCCTTGCAGCTCGCATACGCAGCGAGCAGAGTGCTGTTCTAAGAGGTGTTCGCGGGAAGCAAATAGATGTGCGTCTACGAATTTTTCCTGAATAATCCGTTTTCACGCATGGTGCGCACGGTGAATTTTAACGTACATCTTCTCTAAATCCAAACCGCACGCAACGACTCTAATAGAAGATGTATTAAGAAGTCGTGCACACACCTCGTCGTTGTTTCACCAGAAATCAGAAGTCTGTGCACAGAAGCGCTTGCTTCACTTCTGTGAAGAATCTGCATTGAGTAACGCAACAGCAAACCAAGCACCACCCATGCGTTGGATTCAAGCACTAAAGAGTACATGATGAAAACCACCACAATTGATTAGGATTTTATCCTGTTTCCCCAAGGCTGGTGTTCGGTCTGGCTCGACGTTCTGCTGCAGAACGCGTACCTGCGTGCTCACACCGCACCGGGCGCCTTCTGTCCACGCTCCAGCCCGCGTGGAAATCGCGCTCCCGTGGCTGACACCACACAAGGGCCGGAGGAACACGAGCCAAAGAGAGCAGGGTGGGTTATCTCGGCCACACAGCTGCATCACCATAGCCACACGTCCTCCAGCCAGCTCAAAACCTGCGCAGAATGAGCTCGCACCCACCCCATTAGCTTCCTTCAAAAAAGAGATTAAAAGACTCCACAAGCTGACAAACTTCACATGAAAAAAATCATAATTTCCATAGCAAAGGCGTAACGTTTTAAGCTATTTTCTTCCTCAAGTAGTTCTGATTTTATTTCATGGTATCCTCTGTAATCACGGGCAACATGCTGGGAGCCCTTGTAACAAGTAAACTGGAGCTCGCTCAGTTCTGCGCCAACCAACTCGACAGCCCCAGGGTGTCTGCACGGCCCTGGCACGGGGTTCCCCCCATTCGAAGCACAGTGTCCATCAGCACTTGAACACAGTGTGCGCTCAGTATCCCCAAAGCGCTGGTTTCTATCTAACCCCGTTCCCCCTCAGGAGCGCACACGACAGATTCCCCTCCTCAAACTCACACGCTAATTGGGTTCTCACCTTTGGCTGCAGATTCCTGTGCAAACTGAGCAGCTCCCTACAGAGTCCCCAAATCCACACCTCCTACCTGGGAACTGCGTACAAACCGGACTCTTTCCTTTGGTACAGGGATCACAGAAACCTACGAAAACAGGTCAAACTTTATTTTGCGGTTATGTTACACTTAAGGCTTCTGGCTTAAGCAGTCCATGTGTCACCTTCTAGCCAGGCTCAACCTAAGCTCAGGGAAAGCTGTAAAAAGCCATCCCAGTATCCCAAGTGCTTTTTCTTCCTTTTTAAATTGTGACACCACTAACATTATTTACTGTTGCCCTCAGGACACACACAGAATATCCGCTCAAAAACCCCAGCCCACCCACCCTTCTACATCCCGGAGTTTTGCTAAATACCCTGTCCAGGCAAATCCAATTAAACTCTTTAAAGGTACATTACGCGTTAAGTCAACAGGAACACTACAGACATGCTGCAAAGCCTTTCATTCATTTTCTGTGCTCTCTTTTGTTTTTAGCACTACTGGCTGTTGACTAAGCCCAGCTGAACCCACCTGGTGCAGCAGCACTAGAGAACTCCTGTGCACTCACACTTCACAAGTCACTAACTTAAGAGCGCCAGAACAAGGTAGAATAACCGCGATGGAAACATCTACAGCATTAATAGAGCTGCAAGGCTGAAAACTTCAAATGTGTGAAAAATATTAAAGGTAAGCCAGAATACGAGGTACACAATAGCACTGTTAACACTGTGAAAACTGGCCACATGTTGAATGTCAGTATTTCAGTGTTGGTGGATGCTGGCAAATATTGTGTGTACTTTGTGAGAAATCTATCCTAAAACGAAAAAAAAAAATCCTGCTGTGGGTTATTGTTTTATGATTTGGTTATCTCTTATTGTATGTATGTATGTATAAATATGTAGTATGTATAAATAGCAGTAACCAAGAAAGTATGTTTCTCAATCAAAATAAAAAACATTAAAAGAAAAACCTTAAAGATTTGACTGAACAGATACTTAGTTTTTAACCAAAACCTCTCGTATTTCAACATGATTACCTCACCCAAATGTTCAGACAGCTAGTTACACGCTGTTATGTGTTTACATAAACTGTCCAACTAGCTAAAAATTATCGGACTGTTTTTCCAGAGAGCTGATCAATATAATTGCGTATTCAGAGCTGGTTTTGCACAGCCGTACACACAGTGACATCCTTGCACTGGAATATAAATGCCACAGGTCAGCTTTCAGTTGGGTCTGCCAGCAAGCCAGGCCTGATCTGTCTGAAAATGGGACTGTTCTGCAGCACTGCCGTGTTCAAAAGACTCAAAATTTAAACTGAATAAAATTACAGGACCATATACAGGGAGAAGTGTTGAGAACCTTTACTATTTTTTGTATCGAAACAATAAGGGAAGACAAAGATGCCTGTAATGCTATAGATACAAGGTATAGTATATGTACCCGTAATGCTCGGGTACAAGTAACGCTGTAATAGAACCGCAGGTGGCTTTTTTTCCCCGATAACTGTTAGAACTAGTCAACACAAATTTGGGAATTCATGCTGGAAATATTTAATTTAAAATATTTACTTCAGCAACAACCTCATTCGCAAGGTTACAAACCTCTCTATCCATCAGTCCTGTCCCATGTCATGAGGCCCAAGACAGATCCCCTACAACAAGAGTTATTAAAAAGAAACTTGTACACAGGGCGATGGCAGCACCTCAGCGCACACCAGGCAGCCTCACTGAGCTTGACAAGAACCAAGGATTTCCTCGGCTTCCCTAAGAGGCTTCAACGCTTTTAGAAATGGTTTTCACAATTTTTCATTCAAGATTTGTCAGCCAACTGCCTCTAAATACCTTTGGAATAAATAGCTTTTTAGAAGCAAACACCGCTCACTTCTATAATTTAGGAAAAGCAACGTAGGGGTGTATCTTAGAGACACTCTGCTTTGAACAAAGGAAACAGCTAAACCAGAACCTCCACGTCATGTAAATATACACCACAAACTAGAGAGCCAAGCCAAATGTACACCAACACATGAGTACTTTCTGAGTTTGAAACTGATTCAATCGAAATTCTACTCTATCAACAGAATACTATGGTACAGTTGTTGTTATTATTAATCCATTGCTGAAGCTCACCCTTTCCCCCCTCTTATTATTCTTATTATTATTCTCTTGCTGAAGCTCACCCTTTCCCCCCTCTTATTATTATTATTATTATTAATCTCTTGCTGAAGCTCACCCTTTCCTACCCCCCAGCTCTGTATCTTCAATACAGAGAAAAGGTTTATGGATTTACAAGACAGAAAGACACTTCTAAAAATGTTCCTCAACAACAAAAACAGCGTCCAAAAACTAACTCAGAAAAATTCAGTACTTGGTACGCCTTGCACACATTACTCTTAAGTCGTGTGAAGGAACTTATGGAAGGTTCCAATGTATAGTGGCTACAGAACTTAAAACAGCACACGTCCGCAGTGTCATTTTATGAATTATTGTAGCCCCAGCAGTAAAGGTAACACAGGAGCTGGCAAGAAAATAGGGAGCCGGAGGTGGTAAGAGTTTCCCTTCCAAGGCGACCAGCAAATTTGAACACTAATTTTGAGAAATCTCACGGAACTGCAGTTTCAGAAAGCCAAGAGGTCAACGCTTTCCAGTGGTGGGAGGCCCTTAGCTGCTGCTGCGGCACACAAAAACCGACACACCCAAATCACCACCGATTTCTAAAATGAGCTCTTCTGGGCCTCGGCCTGTCACCGTACACCTCCGCCACCCCAGGCCTGGGGCCGAGCCAGACCTGTTTGTAAAGGAGCAGGGCTGGAAAGGGAATTACACCTGCACACACCGCACCAGAAACCCACGCGGAACAGGTCAAACACACGTCAACGTGCTCCCGCCACGGGGAGGAGCGGAATGGTATAAATCAAGGCAAAGGTTATATTTTGAAAAGCGTGAAGTTAAAGAAAAAAAAAAAGCCGCAGAAGTTACCGAATGGCGTTTATCCAGGGCATCACCCGAATCAAAAGCCAGCCCTGTATTTAGAAAAAGGGGGGAGAAAGGGCTCAAAACAGTTGTCAGGCAAACAGAAGCCACGTCTGCCTGCCCTCGATCTCTGCGGGTTCGTGCAACACAACCCGATGGGACCTAAGCTAACACAAAACCACCACGGACAAAATACTCGGATCAGCACACGCATTCCACAGCCACAGACCCATGAAAACCATTAATAATCCCATACCGAAATCCATAACGCTCTATAGATGCACGCAAGTGTATTTCGGAGAGCGGGTGCCAGCACACACGCAAACCTTCGGTCGGGTCTTAGAAAACACACTCCCCGTGTACCCACGGAGCCCAGGCGCTTCCTTTGAACAGGAGCGGATCATCATTGTTTCACAGGTACAGCTGCCGCTCTGCACCGCTCCCACCCGCAGCACAACGCCGGCCCCGCTGTGCTGCCCGCTCTGCCCGCCGAGCCACGGCGGCCCTGCGAGGAGCGGCAGCGCTGCCACACACCCAGCAGCGACACAGCCCCGCGGGGCCGGCGAACCCGGGGGGAACACGGGG
Organism: Pampusana beccarii; assembly: GCA_013399365.1. Classification (NCBI taxonomy): domain Eukaryota; kingdom Metazoa; phylum Chordata; class Aves; order Columbiformes; family Columbidae; genus Pampusana; species Pampusana beccarii. The sequence continues at coordinate 248,117 of VWYH01010137.1, forward strand.
GAACCCGGGGGGAACCCGGGGGGAACACGCCCCACGGGCAGGGCGGTGACAGCGGCGGGGAGCCCCCGGGCAGCCGCCGCCACACGCCGGCACTGCCCCTGCCCGAGGAGCCGCCGCCCCGGCCCGGGAGGGCGCCCAGGGGCTGCCCCGCCGCAGNCTCGCCCACCCGGCCCGGCCCGCGGCCGCTCACCCCACGACTCCCTGGCTGTAGTTCCTCTTCTTCCAGGGGGTGCCGGTGTAGAGCGGCTCGGCCAGGCCGGCCTGGGCCCGGGCGGCCGGCTCGTCCCCCAGGGCGGGGGCCCGGCCCTGGCCGGGGCTGCCCAGCAGCAGGCTGTAGTTGAGCCCGAAGGTGCTGGCCTTGTTGTCGCGCTTCCTCTTGTTGCTGGCGGCCGCGGCGGCGGCGGCGGGCGGGCCCCCCCGTGCGGGNTGGTTGTTGGCGCTCTCGAGCGGCAGGAAGTCGGGCTGGGGGTCGGCGCGGGGGGCGCGGTACATGCCGGGCGGGGAGGCCGGGCCGGCCCCGGCGGGGGCGCTCTGCTGCTGCTGCTCCTGCTGCTGCTGCTGCTGCTGGAAGTAGAGGTTGCGGACCCCCTGCGTGGTCTCCCAGATCTGCATCCACAGGCGGTTCGAGGGGCCGAGCTGCTCTGGCTGGAACCAGGCGATCCGGGGATCCATCAAACGGGGACCCACCCCGGCTGCCTCCGCTCCCCGCGCCGCGCCGGCCGCCGACGCCGAGACCCTGTCACCGGGTCCCAGCGCTAATGGCGGCTCCTATGGAAGGGCAGCTCCGCGCCTGCCTGCTCGCTGCCGTCGCTCCACAGCCCCCGCCCCTCCTGGCGAGCGCGGCGAGGCGGGGCCCGGCTGGGCCGCCGGCACACGGGCCGCGCAGGGAAGGGGGCGGCGGCGGCTGTGGCGGGCCCGGGCTCCTCACCCGACCCGCCGGGCGCCTCCGGCCCGGCACCCGCCTCCCCCCGTGTGCCGGGGCCCGGGGGCAGGGGG
>VWYH01010137.1:249180-273580 GCA_013399365.1 Pampusana beccarii
TCCTCCCACGGTCCCGGTGCCCGGTCCTGGCCCTCAGCGGGCGCGGCTGCCGGGAGCGCCCCCCGGCTCAGGGCTGCGGGGCCGCGGCCGGGAGGACGAGCCCTGGGCCCGGCTCCCCCAGCCCCAGCGGCCGCAGGGTGCGGGGGCTGCCCCTGTCACCCCGGTACAGCGGACAAGGACATCGGGCACACCGGGACCAGCGCCCTGCGGTACACGGTGTCTTCTGCCGGCACGTCACAGAACCACAGAATGTCAGGGGCTGGAAGGGACCTCGGAAGCTCACCCAGTGCAATCCCCCGGAGCAGGAACACCCAGATGAGGTTACACAGAAGGTGTCCAGGCGGGTTTGAATGGCTGCACAGAAGGAGACTCCACAACCTCCCTGGGCAGCCTGGGCCAGGCTCTGCCACCCTCACCAGGAAGAAGTTTCTTCTCAGATTTCAGTGGAACCTCCNGTCACCCTTGTCAGCTGCCACTGCACTCCCCTAAAACTCTTTTGGGGATGGTTACAGGCACTTCTGGCTCTTCCTGCCTGCCATTCAGCTCCAAGGAGCAGAAAAGACAGCCCAGGTGCCATACTCATACAGCCAGTGCTTCTGCAGGTAGAAAAACACGTAACACACAAACACAGCAAACAGCCACATTTGGCACTACAAGTTCTGGGCAAAGTCCATTTTATTCTTAGTGTTACAGCCTTAAAACATCTTTTAATAGCAGGTAGAAAGTTGCCAGCACGCTGCAAGGAGGGCCCAGTGCTTCCCATAGTTTCAGAGCTGCATGGGAGAAGATTTCTCTTCAGGAAGACGGACAGAGAGGTTTTGGAATTTAAAAGCTGCATTTCAATTTTAAGTATGCCGTGGGGTGGACGCTTTGCAAAGAACAAGTCTTAGCGCCACATTTGTCCCCAGCCTTGCTCTGTTCTGTCAGGGTGTCTGATCTGCACACCCAACCGCCTCAAGAAGCCGGAGGGTAAAACTTGGGGTTCGAGTTGACAGACTTAAGTGCTTTGAGAGTTAGGATCTGTACCTAAAATCAACATCAAAAGCCAAGTGGAAACTGGTGGGACTCAAGCACAGCTTGGACGTGGAGAAAAACCACCCTGAATAACCCTGTTTTCCAAAACACATTCCTCAGTTATTCTAAGAATTATAAACAATCCAGAAAAAGGTAACTGGAAAATTACTCGCTTGATGTTCATCTTACATCGAAGATGCAAATAAAAAGGTTTCAATTAATAAACTTTTTTTTTTTAATGCAACACAGAAAAGTGCACGTAAATCTAATAAGGGATTTCATATTATCCTTAAGGAGATAACAGAAGAAAAACTACCTGTTGTTTTGGTTTTTAAAAACTAATTCTGCAAAAATCAGTGATTTGTTCTACACTCATGGCACATAAATGTGAACAAGTTTCGTGGTAGGACTGAGGTTTATTAATTTATAGGATTCCTCAGCAGCAACCCTAGTCCCAAGCAAATAAAGGCAGGACACAACACAGGTGGTGTGATACCACAAAGGCTTCAGATCAGGGAGTGTATCTGTGGGTATCAGCAAAACGAACAAACAAAACCCCCAAATCAACACCCCCCCCCACTTGAATATGGTCAAAGGGATTTTTTTGATCACGACTTCGAACTTTAACTCCTCTACTTACAAAAAAGAGAACTTTTCAGCAAAGGTCATTTAGAAACATCACGCATTTTATAGCTGAATCAGCCGTTCTGCTAAATTCTAGAAGTGCCTTTCACCCTCCAGCAAGGGCTGGGGAGGAGGGAAGAGGCAAATGCAATTTTCCTTAAAAGCTAAAAAAAAAAAAAAAATTCACATGCCAGAGGAGAAACGAAGAATCCACATGGGGATTTTTGTCAAAAAAGGAACCCAAACCTGGAGAAGGCATACTGAAATCCCAACGCGTGTTGAAAAGCGGAGCAGGTATTGATGGGAGCGCATCGGGACCCTCTGTCACGTTGAGAACACGGTGCAGCCGCGATCGTTCCAACAGCGTGCGGATTATTACAGTGCTGCCTCATTTCAGTTCACAAGCAGTTTGATTTAAGGCCTTAATGTAACAGTAATGCAAGGAGTTCCTGACACGCAGATTTGAAATTCAAAAAAAAAAAGAGACGCTTAGCATATCCTTTGTGTGCAAGTCTCACACTATGTTTTTATGTGGTCACTGAATTATGTCTGGCAAAATCCCTCTCACAAAAGCAACGAAATTATGAAAATAATACAGAAACGAAATTAGAGCGAATTGATTTAAATTCATGCTGTTTTTCCCAGAAGGTACAGAAGTTAACAGTTTGAATTTATTTGGAAATTAGTCAAAAAACCCCCCGAAAATACCACTCAGGTAAAAGCTTCTTCAAACCGAAAGGCTCACCGTGTTTCAGCCCTTGTGGAGAAACTTCAGGTTCCTTAATCTGTTGGGACTGTCAGAGTTTTCAGCTCTTGCCAGCTATCCTAATGTTGTATATCTTAGCAGTATGTCCAGCACAAACTATATTTAGATTGTTTGCTCAATTCATCTGTGCCAGAAAGGAACAATTACATTATTTTCAATTACCGCAACCATTGCCTGAATTTGAATTTGCAACAGTAGATGTACGGCTAGACGCTTCTATCTGTTCCTCTGGAAATGCTTTTACTGAAAATTACTTAGGAAGCAAACAGAACTTGAGTTAAGGTGCATTTTTGGTTGGCTGTTTCATGTCAATATTCCACAAGATATGCATTTCATTTATAATACCTAAACTATAAAAAGATTATTAATTTGTTCTCCAACACAGTTCTTGTTTTGTAATTTTACTGTGCTCTGATTTTTTTTTTTTTTTTAAATATTTTATCTCAAAATACAAATGTAAAACCAAGCCAAGTAGTACTGGGTAAAGTTATTCTTGTTCCTCTTAAATGACAATCTTATAAAAACCCATATTGTGCAAAAAAATACCTTCAACACATACCACAAGCTCCAAATGAACTATTGACTATGATATGATATATGGACATCTTCTGAATGTCAAGGCATGATGTATAAAAAATACCTCACAACAAATGCTTCTTTCAATCTTGCCACTTGTTTCTTTTCATCAGGAGCAAAAATAAACCCACATAGCGATGGGAACTCCTGATTCACACTTTCAAAGGATCGCAGCTCTTAATTGAGGCACAGATGATGCCTTAGGGACCAGGATAAGCCAACAAATTCAGTGCCAGGTACCTGTTTTGACAGCGGTCTTACCCGTGTGATTCCATGAACTGATGAAGATCACCTACATCTGTTTAGCATCTATTTGCTTATGCTGCACACCATCTAGATCAGACCAATTTCTGCCACCCTCCAAGGATCTTCAAGGTCTGGCTTTGCCTTTGCAGGCTGTCAAGGATCTTGTCTTTGTCTCAAGCTTACCCTAAACCTATTTAAATAAACCAGCACCAAAAGAGCCCCCAAAACATTTAATTTGCACCACATCATCACTTCTGCTGCTGCCTTAATTTTCCTTGACTGTGTCAGAACAACTTTTATAGCCTCAGTCTTACAGCTTAACTCTTCTGTATTTATAAATCTCATCTGGCTTTAGGCCCCAATCTGACACTGCTTTAAATCACTGATAACTTGCCTTGTCTTCCATAGACGAAAGTCTTCAAGAGTCTCCCGTGCTTTTCCTATTATCTTTTATACCTTACAAGCAGAACGTGCTCTCTAAATTCATGTACAAAATTATTACCTCTCGTTCGGTCACAAACCCTCCATTAGACACCAAGAGGATTAGTTTAGTTTTTGTATGTCAGGGGTTTAGCACCAACTCACCAAAATGCCTTTGCATGTCCTCATTTCTTTCAGCTATTAGCTAGAAATGGCAAGTATACCAGGGGATAGAAGCAAAGATTTTAAACACTAAAAATCATGTACTTCTGCAAGTGATACGGTTCATATTATGCACCTATCTTATTATGACACAAACTATTTTTTAAGAAGTTCAACTGATTAGTGCATAGCAAAAAAGATAATCCATGCATTCCTACTGCTGGAATAGTTTGGGATCTAAATGACAGTCTGTCTTTTCACGTGAAGGAAAAAAACAGGGTCTGACAGACGACATCAAGAAAATCAGGTTTCCTAGTGGATGCCCTATCTTCTATATAGTTATCTGCAACTTTCAGATTCATATTTGAGGATGAAACATTTCATTAGTAACTTAAAAAAAACCCAAAACAACACTACACAAAAAATAACATACTTTATTGTTCTACCAGTCCCCAGGAACCAGATTCTGACTGCTACGCTTGATGTAAAATGCAAAGTCCCACGTTTGGGACAGAGTAATCCCATAAAACAGAGCGGGCTCTGGATGGAATGACCAAAGAGCAGAGAAGGACCTAAGGGTCCTGGTGGACAATAAGCTGAAGAGAAGTCGGCAGTGCAGCCCTGTGGTGATGAAGGCTCACAAGTAACGGGCTGCATTAGCAGAAAACCAACTCCTTCCCTCTGTTCAGCACTCGTGAGATCACATCGGGAATACTGTGTCCAGCTTTGGGCCCCCCAGTATAAGAACCAGCAGGGCAGGCGAAGCAGAAGGGCTCCAGCTGGTCAAAGGGCTGGAGCACGCGGTGCACGGGGACGGGCCGAGGGAGCTGCGTTTGTTCAGCCCGGGCAGGACGGGAATATAACTGTTGTTTCCAGCTACCAGATGGGGGTTATAAGAGGTGGAGGCAGACGCTTCTTGTGGTGTGCAAAGGACAAGGGGCACATTTTGCAACAGGGGGAAGTCCTACTAGGTACAAGGGGAAAAAGAAAAACAAAAAAAGTGTTCACAGCAGGGCAGTCAAGCGCTGGAAGAGGCTGCCCAGAGCTGTGGCATTTCCACCCTCAGAAATGCTCAAGGCCTAGCACAGCCTGACTCCCAGGTAAACCCTGCTTTGAGCAGTGGACTGGACTAAGAGACCTCCAGAGATCCTTGCCAACCTGCATCACCTTACAATTCAACGTAGCACCCAGAAAATGAGAGCACAACTTTCTGCGTGGAAGTCCTTTTAAGTGCAATAAACAAATACTAACGCCTCTTATCAGGCTAATATTATCCTATCCTCAGTCACAGCAAGTATAATTAACATTGGGATTAAAATCCATGCACGGTGCTGCCTGATGCCATAACCCACCTCAGCTGGGACACTCCAGCCCTCTTTGCTGCCAGATCCCAGGAGAACCTTCCAGCTGCTCCATGCTCTTCAGGACTTCTCCTGGACTTGTCTAGGCCAGGCTCAACGGCCCCTGAGCCCTCCCCGTCCCACACTCACTCATTTGACTAGCAGGCATCGCATCACAGCACACATTTCATACAGCTCCTGCCAAGTACTGGCAATAACAGGACTTCCGGGCAGTATAGCTGCTTAAACGTGTTTTTTTCCCTTGCTCTGTCAGGATTTCATAAAGTCAGTCATTTGCAAGTTAGCCAGTCAGTCCCTGAGCCTGGTCTCCAACCTGAGACTGAAATCTAACAGACGGAGCAAATCTGGGCTTTGTAGTTCCACACGTAACACCATGGGCAAAATTTTGCCAAAAGCTAGATGCCTGTGCTAAGGCAGCATGTTAAGAGGGAAGAAAAAAGTCCCATTTCAAAAATCAGCGTAACAAAACCCTTTGGTGTTTTGTTGTGGGTTTTTTCCCCTTTAAAAATGTGTGTGAGAGGATCTCATTCACGGAAACAGAAACAAAGCTTTTGGTATATGGAAGTTCACATACAATCTTCATGAATCAATGATATTCTTTGAAAATAATTTCTGTATTTTATAGCTTAAAAATCTCTATCACAAATACATGAAAAAGAGTATTTTAAGCAATTATAAAGTTACTTTAGGTAATACCTCAGTATAAAAAAAATACTTTAAAAGTTTACTACCTCCCTGAATTCAAATTCATCCTGATGTAGAAGTACAAGGAAGAAAGTAATTCAGGAGACTCGATTTTCAGAAATACCAATCAAAATAAAGTAAAAACAGGGAGCTGCGTAAAAGCGTAGGATCCTCTTACACTGATTTCCACAGCAAAAAGCTGTCACACTTAATTCATCATAAATGAATCTGAAACATTTTCTCTTTGATCAAGCTCATGAAGTAACAGACAGTAATCTACACGCTTGTCACACGCTCCTCTTGGGAAGCTTGCTCTAAGTGCCTGTGCAATTTTAGAAACAGGTAAGAGCAAATCCGAACATCCTGCCCCTGCTCAATTCCCTGAAAAATATATTGAGCTTTTACAATTTTTTTCTTGATCTGCCGCATAACCGAGAATACTCTCTAAATCACTTTTTCGTGCAGTTAGTTTTCCACCAGGATGCGTGAGGGTTTCTGAACAATGACAGTGGTGCTGTGTACAGACCTCAGGACCGCAAGAGCACGTTCTTATCACCGCTAACACTTGATCTCCAAGTATGCTGTGTTTTTTTTACACTGATGTGACTTTCATACTGCATCAACCCAGAAGTATAAAAATACTAAATGTAAAAAAAAAAATGCAGTATTAACAAAACTGCTCTGCTCAATAAATTTTCAAAGTTCAAAATGGTTATATTTTTGGAAAACATTATTCAATAAGGGAAACCTTAGTGAAAAGTTCCTCGATGCTTCAAGTTGGAGTTTTCCCTAGTGTCTCCTGATATGCAATGAATCTTCTCAAATTCATCTTCACATTGTCAAGCACACACAGTTGATCTGTACTATATTGTCCTTTGCCTTCTTTTCGCATCTGTAAAACCAAAAAAAATACATACTTTACTAATGGAAAAGTTTCTCCTTTTAGATCACCTAAAGTTTATAGTAATTGTATGTATGTCTTCTATCAAGGCGTGCTACCCGTGCCTCTTGAGGACTCCAACATACTCACATGTGCACATGCGGAGCCAGCAATTATTTCTACAAGTCAATTTGCTATAATACATCTCTGCCTAAATCTAGACCACTATTGGCATGCTATTTCACTCATAAATCTGAAACGCTTACTTTGTGTAGCTTTTTCTATGAAGGACCTTGCAATTTAATTAACCGAACAACAGCAGCACTGCCAGGTGTGTATTTTGTTTGTATAGTGCTCGGCTTTAAGACACTGAAAGTCAACCCTCAGCCTTCATCTGACTAAAGAAACAACATATTGAAGGTCATTCGTTAGTGAAGACAAAGATGTGCTTAAAATTACAGTTTAGAATTTCAGCCTTGTGATTCTTAAAAATATGGAATACATGAGCTATTTTAATTAACCAACAGAACAAAAAATGTCCACCTGCAACTACAGCAAGCTAAAACCAAAAGATGTCAGTGTAACTTCAGAGGGATTTCTCTCCCACCAGTTTAGCTGTTCTCCTCCAGAGACACTCGCAAGATTATTATGATTTTTTTACAAGAGTTTCAGAACAATATGGTGATTTGGACATCAGAACACTGAGGTTGAGACGCAGATGCTGCGCTATTACCTTGCCAGTTCCACGACCTGCAAGGCAAGTGTATTTGCTTTCCTCAAAAGCAGAATATCAGGAATACAAATATTTGTTTTATCTTTCTTAGTCAACTTATAAAGCCATATATTCCTGCTTAATTTTATCTTCTATCAGCCCAAACGTCAAAGTTTTAACCCACGTTGTGTGCTGAGACCCTGAGTTGGCTGCATTTGATGCCTACCCTCATTTTGAACACTGGATGGAATTCTTTCAGTGCTGGGAGCAACTTGATTTGTACCGCGGCCTTTTCTGCTTCTTTACCATCTGCAAATACATCAAAAAGTGCATCCAAGGCTTCCCCTGCCACAACAAGAGAGGATTCCTTCATAGCAACCTCAAGAAGAAATTTTCCAATCATCTGAAATAAGAGATAGAAATTGATTTTTCCAGCAACGCTTACGAAAATTGAAAAAAAAGTATCAAAACTGTTGTAGGCTTGCAATGCAAAGTTTGCTTTTTCACCTTTAGTGTTTCAGCTGTATCTTGTCCTTTTGCCAGGACGCTGCCAGAGATTCCAAGGATGCTCACGACGTTCACTCTAACACTGGCGTTGCTGCTGTGAATACCAGCTTCGCATAAAGCCAAGAGCTGCTCAGGAGTCATACACTGTTTGGCAAGGGGAAAAAAAAAGGCAGACAGACTTATTTACATTTTCATCAAAATTTTCACATTTAGATAATTTGCTTTTACAGCACATAGGCAAATTTGTAACGGAGAAACACAGGCCTGTATTATGAAAACTACATGAATTCCAACAACGTAACTGGCAAGAAAACAGTTAAATTCTCCCTTTCAACTTCTCAAGGTGTTTTTTTCCAGAAGATAAGCAAGGCTGGTACGAAACTGAAGAAAAAGTTCTGAGACCAAAGGGATTTTCACAGACTTAACTAGCTCAATAGCTATTTCCAAGTCATTACAACTTATAGTATACAAGCTCATTTTTCAGTTTAAAGCCAGAAAGGACCAGCAGACCATGTAGTATTACAGCTTGTATAACAAACTATTGTGCTTCATTCCTACATTTAGCTCACTAATTCACGTCCAACCAAGATTCCAGAAGGACAACTAGCTTCAACTAGATGACATCAAGAAATAAAGAATCCACGTTTCTAGGCACTGAATTACCAAATGTTTGTCATTCTGTCCATCTCCTAATGATACCACCTGTGCCTTATCGCTGTTTTGGTTTTGAAATACCTCTCATCTATTTACGTTAAGGAGGAGATACATAAAAAAGTATTCCTGGTCCATTAAAAATACAAAGAGTGAACGCTACTAAATCTGTTCTTTCGGTGTTCACAGTCGCTGAAATTTAGCACTTCATTTAAATGGTTTTTCTCTCAAAAACTTTCCAGCACAATCTCACATGCATTTGAACCTACCAGAGCATTTGAGTTTGAAAGCTCTTACCTGGGAGATGTTCTTTGATGCCATTGTTTGTAGGAGAGCCCTCAGCGCACTGGTTATGGCTTCCAGGAATTCTGTGTCTGCAAGGAGTTCTGTCCAAAAATTGAACCCAGAGCCAAAAGTTAAACAGGAAGGTGAAGGATACAAGAAGCAAAGAAATACAAATTCTTTAATCCCTTAATTGTTCCTCCAGGTACTACCACAAACAGGAAGAGCTGGATTTTCAGTGACTGGTCTTTGTAGGCTGTAACCATAGTGATTTGTTTGAATTCAGCTGCTCCTCCTTTTCAGGCACGCCCCTGGTTAAGACACTTGTGTGACCGAATGCGAGGTACAAATCACCGGCAGCACAGGGAGGTCATAACGCAGCGACTGAGAAAGCGACAGAAGCTGACTGTGTACTTTAACTCCTTTATTCTGTCTTCTAAGCAGGCTTTTTAGACACCCAGAACACTGGACTCTTTCCAATTCGCATGAAGAGCGCATTTTCCGGTGCTTTAATAACCTTTCAGAACTGTATGATTGAAGCACTGCACCATTCTTGTTTAACTACAAATTCATCGATACCAGCCAACATCTTCAGTACGTGTTCTGCACTACTTGAAGCTTTTTATTTTCCTCTAATGTGTTCTTATTTTCTGGACTACTCCAGATGCAGAAACACTCAATTATTTCAAGCGTATCTCCTCCTTTCCCGTATAAGCAACCAGACCTTTATGCCTCTTCTTCACCCTGTAAACCACAGAATTCCTTCTAACCACATGTTGGTATGTTATCAACTCTATCTGGCAGCTTCCGTTACATAGCATTTAACTATTAAAACCATAGCCTGTTAACAAAAATGTATGTGGCTCACTCATTAAGCTAATTTATTAACACCCTCTGCCATCAGCTAGCCACTTTTCCAGTTTCATCTAGGGATATTCTATTGCAAAGCATGACATGTAGACCCCGAAATCTTGCGAGTCCTGCTGTTCAAGCATGAGGAAACTATTTTACGTGAACTTCCTCGCATATGTCTTCATATTTATTTTCAATTCCTGCATTTTAGTATTTCGAGAACTACGGTCTCAGTAAGTGTTCCCATGGACTGATCACATGCTTTTAGTGACATTGAGAAATAACTGTGTTTTGCAGGCAGAAGCGTTTTCAAGCATTAATGCAGTGTCATACTATGCAGCGAATAAGAACTACATACACCTCATTTGTGGCTACAAATGACGACGCTTGGAGGAAGGGAAGAAAACGGAGCTTCTCCAGCTTCTAAGAGACAAGAAATGACAAATCCATGCATATGCTGGACTTCAACTGATCTGCCTTGGGAAAAACGTTTTCTGACAATTTTGAGAGTTGGAAGGCTTTTCCAGACTCTAAGAATAGCTCTGATTTTTTGAAAAGCCATCAACAGTAACCTTAAAATGAAAACAGATTATCAGAATAGTCTTAATGAGGCAGCCCATCAGGGAACCAGATCACCAACTTGAAATAATTTTTTTTTCCTCCTTTTTTTGTTGTTTGTTGCTGTTGTTTCGTCTCAGTTCAGCTTCTCTTATTAACAGAAAGATCATAGCATAAGTGGTCCAACAGTGTTACTGGAATGATGCTGATGTGATGTATAACACTACAGGAGGCAGCTGGAAATGCTAACTGCTACATATCTACACTAGAGCATCCAATAATACTGATAATACCAGCAGGTCTGTGGGGAAACCTTCACAGTACCTGTACGAAATAACGCGTCTTGGAGAAACTACAGCGGATACATTACAGTGTTTATCAGGATATACCTGATTTTCTATAATAGTATTTTTAGAAAAATGAAATTTATCGCCTTCTCCATTGAAATTGCACCACCACCATAACAGGATGTTAAGCAACTTTAATATTTAGTCATAAAAACTTGGCATATTTTCATATTATTAATATATTTTCAATAAAGCTGTGCAATCACATGCATAAAGCATGTCCTGGAGACAAGGCGGCTGCTGTCTTGCCTACTGTAATAAGCATATACATTCTGGAGATTTTTGCAACAACCACTTTTGCCACGATTTTGTAAGATTCCTAGAAAAAATTAAGTGAAAGACTGTGCTAGAGACCCTTCTTTTCACATGGCTATTCAGGCAAGTTTGCACATTTAAAATGTAAACATCTCGTCTTCTTCATGGCTTGTCTGATTGATGACAAATTGCTATGATCACAAATACAGCCAAGCAAGCAGTTCTGGTCTCAGAGGATTCATGCACTAACTTAGCGACTTTCTGCAGGAACGCACAGACATGAAGCGTCAAGATGCAATTTGAATAAACGCATCTTATCAGGATACACTGTTTCATCAGCACATTTCTGACATTCAGTATCCTTATTTTGAAAGACCAAAGGGATAAAATTAGTAATAAAATTACATTAAAACTTAACAATGTACGTGACTACCTTAAACCTATATGCAACAGGTCAGCAAGCCCCCTTTACAAACCATCTTACCCGTTTTAGAAAAAACTAGCTGCGAGAGATGCTGTGCAAGGGACTGAAGTGCAGAAGCTCCTCCCAGACAATCCACGTCCGACACCAACAAAATGCTGTGAAGACACGTCAAAGCTCGGCACTGCACGGCATTCAGCCTGAAACAAACACCAAAGGCACTTAGCAGAGCTCTTGGAAAACACATCTCAAAAGACAAAGAAGAATCTAGAAAGAAATAAGGCTGTGATCCAGTGTTCAATGTACATAAACATTTGTATCTCTTTATTCAAAATCACGTATCGGATCTGCCATTGGCCACATCTTAAAAGTAACCCAAAGATGGGCAGTGCTTCTAAGAGTTCAAAAACAACTGAATATACATGAAAAACATTAAGAGAGACAATGAAATTCCTACTTTTTAATTAATGGTTTCCAAGACGGATTGTGCATACAGATGTCTAGAGCAACACTGTTCGGAAAAGCAGTTTTTTCAAGAATCTGGAGAGGGGAAAAAGAAAGATTTAGCAATAAAGCTTTGTGGGTTTTTTTCTTTTTTTTTTTTTTTTTTTTTTAAGGTGTGTTTGGGGTAAGACTGACATTTTAGCTTAACATCAAACAGATACTCCAAACTACATCTTTCAAAACTTTTCAGGTAGCAAGTGTCTCACCTAATAAAAATGTCAGAATCTTCCTCAATCATCCAATGGTGCAATTATACCTGGGTTTAGCATAGCATATTATAAGTATCCAACTGTACTGAACAAAAGTGATTTTCTAGGTCTCTGCTATTTTTTTTTTATTTACACCTTTCTTCTTACAGATTCTGCTACCAAATTTTCAGACAGCTGCAAGTCTAAAAGACCTCGCCACAAAACTTAGACCGCTTGGTACTGAGTACAAAAAGCCTCCAATGCTTTCATCTTGCACCTTGATGCTTTGGGTCATAATTCTATAATACCACACTGCTGAAATAGCGTAATAACTGATTCAAATGATGAATTCCATCTTCACAACCCTAAATAAGAATGAGCAAAACAGCTCTGAAACAAGCACATTCGAATTCTTGTCTGTGTCAAATATTGTACTTCAGACACTGTGTATAAAACAGGTGGAAAAAGGATCTTGCACTTTTTTGGTGCTGACTTCTGCCATTCACATGCATTATTTCCATCTCAGTTAATATGGGAATCTGGGATTTCTTTTGTGTCCAAATCAAGGAATAACCACCTTTGTATTTTTGGAAAATAATAATTAAAATAAGCACCAGATTTCCAAAACACACGAACCTTCTATTCCCACTTACATGAGAAATTATTTAGGTCAAGACAGCTCATGTGATGATGCTCCACCTCTAGGCCAAAAAAAATGAAGCTAAACTGATTTTTAAAAAATATTCTTTTTCTCCAGATGGATTGGGATAACTTGCCTAAGCTGCAATATAAATCAGGCAGAATAAAAAGACTGTACCACGTGTTGGAAATAAAATGAAAGACAATACCTTCTTTGGAATGAGGTTGTTCAGAAACGCTGAGTTAACCTCATCAGAGAGGCACAGGGGTGACATTAGCAGCCCACTCCCTTCATTGTACGAGTTTTCCATAAACAAGTCGCTTTCATCACTGCTGGAGAGCTCTTCCCATTCATCATCTGAGGGATCTGAGAACAGAAGACAGACTTGTTCACATAACAGCACTGATGCAAGAGCTATCCTGCTTCTCAGTCACCCTTGGCTCCACCTCTTGCTTTAGGAGTCTTTAAGCTCTCGGGCTCTAACGAAGTCCACGCAAACCAAGTGCCATCAAGCCACAGTTCTAAATATTATACTACTTCCATTTAAGTTGTTTTATTAAAAGAAAAAGTATTTATTTTGTATTCACTCAGGCAACAAGCATTCTTATGAGAGAGGTTCTTCACACACAGGTACTTCACCCTCTGGTATTAACTATGCTTCACTTCAAGATATCAAAAAAGGTACAGAGGAAACATTTTGTAAAGCACTTACTAAAATTTTAAGATTGTACCATTTAACTTTTTGAGGTAGGTTCAAACATACAAATACACCAGTCTAAGTGAACTTGTTTACTAAGTGCAGTCAGTTTAAGGCACCTGTTTTCTCAGATGTCCTCTGACCAGGCACAAATGGACCGGATGAAGATGCTGCTGTCTCCACAGCAAGTAAATTAAACTAGGTTTACAGTTATAAACCTGAACTAGGTTAATACTCACATGATTTACTCTACTACAGATGTGTAAGGGGAGAGGGGCTGAGGTGGTTACTGGGGGCACAGCTACTGCAAAGTGAATCATCTGCCCATGGCTCATGGCAGACTTGGCCTGACAAGCACAAGCTAAGTCTATCATTTGTATTTAAGCTGATACATCTACATCCACTGGGTTTACACTGATTTATCTCAATTTGTTTTAAAGTTGGTTACATTTTAACGGGTGTGATACCGGTGTTTACGCAAGTCCCAAGTCTAGAGGTTGGATGGATCCTCGTCACTAAGAGGTGAAAGCTCTGCCTGTGTGTGTAGCTCAAGATATTTAACTACTATGATGAAAAAATATCATAGGATCATAGAATAGTCTGGGTTGGAAGGGACCTTCAAAGCTCACCTAGTCCACCCCCCTGCCATGAACATGGACATCTTCACCCAGGCCAGGTTCCTCACAAATCTGGGATGAAACAAGTGCCCAAGTAATTTTGTCTGACAACACAGATTCCCATGAAATCAAGGTACTGTAAAAACCATGCTAATAACCATGCATTTTCTCTGTGGCAAAAAGTAAATTCAGCCAGTTAAAATACAGCAATAAAGGTCTGCAGCAGGGGTGTCAAACTCGTGGTCACTGGGGGCCACATCAGCCTCGTAGTTGCCTTCAAAGGTCTGAATGTCATTTTAGGACTGTGTAAATGTAGGAGCAGTTACATTGACACAGTCCTAAAATGACATTGGGCCCTTTGAAGGCAACTGCAAGGCTGATGTGGCCCTTGGTGACCAGGAGTTTGACAGCCCTGGTCTAAGGAAGGCACCTGCATTGTGCAGCAGCTGAAGAATTTATTTGAAGATGACAACTACTGTTTATCTGATGCAAAGTAACTCATCAGGCTGTGGCAACTTGATCACATGGGCATCTTCTTTTGCCTATGGTAATGTCCAATTAATTCTACAGCCATAATATGCTAGTGTTAATAGCCTTTGCATGAGAAAACAGTTGTCATTTGTGCATAATCAGCCCACAGCAGCAACAAGCACAAAAACAAAGCAAACATCCCCCTTTCAGTCTCTTGCTTCTTGTAAAAAAAAAACAAAACAAAACAAAAAATCCATCTGCATCTTTACAAAACAAAGCAAAATCTCATTTGAAAACTAAATGATACCTATACGAGCTGAGCATGCAATTCAGCAACCACCAAGACAACAGTCGTCGTGTGTTCGCAGGGCAGAGCAACTGGAATCTGGAACATTAGCCCGTAACTAAGGTCAGGTTTCTTGTAATGTTCTTGGAAATACAGAAGTATTTCCAAAGGAAATCCTACCTTAACTAGCGCTTGTAACCTACAGACCGGACAGCAATGCTGGGGTCTCCTGTCGCTGCTGCTGCTGCCAGATGCCACCGGCGCTCAGAAAATCCCGGCTCCTGCCAGCCTGGTGATTTCCCTCAGCTCTGTGGCAAGCTGAGCATTTATGTGAATGCAGCAGAATGGCTAAAGCTATTTTAGTCCTCAAATAACTCCAAAATTAAATGAACAGCTGCCTCTGGATTCCTCTTAATTTCTACAGACTGTGTTTCTTTCTGTCCATGAATGGGTAAAGTACTGAAGTGAAATACAACACAATCAACCTTACATTACGCTGAGTGAATGGCAGAATATGCAGTTTATCCACAAGAGATTTTCCAATTAAAGGGGAGAGCTTATGAATTACAGCTCATTAGATGAGAAATACAGTTTTGAAAGGCACTTCATATACTAGGTGCAGAATATCCCTGCGCTGCAAGAGAAAACGAAATCACCATTGGGAATATCTGGGTATTGCTGCAGATTTTATTAGAATCTGAAAGATTTAGTTAGGAAGTTATCTCCTACACAATTACTTTAGCATCAGGCTTACGAACTATACCAGCAATTACAATTTTCAGGTTTTGGAAGACTTTTTTGGGTTTGGGGGGGGTTGTTCATTTTAAACAGAATTTGAGAATCATTTATTTGTTTTCCTAAGGATTTGGAGAAAAGCTATCAAAACTGAGTATCAGAGTTCATAGAAGATATACAAGATTTATTTCCTACTACCCCCAGAGTAACAGCCTCTTTTTCTCCTCCAAAAAAGCACACAAAGGTGGAACTCTGAACAGCCTGAATCCGCACTGCTGCCAGATCTGCATCAAAAGCTCTCTCCTTTCTTTTGCAACAGTTGTAGCTATCAAAACTAAATCAAAACTAGAAGATTTATCTGCTTAAAAAAAAATCATGTCCCAATCCTGCAATAGGATTCACACCTATACTGTATCAGATGAACATTCAGATGATGATCTAACCGAACAAAGAATTTGCTGTAATACTTTTTAGGAAATATCTCTTCAACACAAGTTTGTTCTTAAACGTTGGCACATGTAGTAACATGCAAAAAAAAATATGTAAGTGATAGAAATTACTTAAATGAGAAGAATAACCACTTAAATTAGTAATAGAAATTACAATCAAATCTGCCCCCTAGATGATGGTATGAGCGACAAGTCTATGTACATTCACCCTTATACGCAAAGAGCACCAAACAGCAAACTAAACATGACACGTTCCAGAAACAAAACGCACCACAACACTTGCAACGGAAGAGATTCCCACAAACCTTCACTGCAGCACATATTAACAATGATTTCTAGAGCGGTCTGCTGCGCCATCAGTAAAGCTGTCACTTCTTTCAGTTCCCACTTATCAGACTAAAAAAAAAGAAAAATACGAACCAATTTTAATTTTGTAAAACATTTCGGCACAATTTAAAGTACTCGAGCTGTCAGTTAAAAATACAATCCAGCCGTTTCCTCTTCTCACCCCTCCCCATTAAAAAAAAAAAAAAGAAAAAAAGGCAAACAAAACCTATCACCTGTCTGCTGGATGCCTCAGAACGAATTTTCCCTTTAAGAAATGCCGCCTGCACTAAAGTTGTAATGGACAAGATTACCTAATGTTAGCTAAAGCCTCAACAGAAACACATACTTCTGTTATTCATTTAATGTACGCAATAGTGAAGGCATTCGTTAACCTCTGTGCCACCTCCTCTCGTGACGGGATGGTTACAACCACTACAAGTCTCACCCTCCGCAGAGATCAGAACTCCTGCACTAGCTACAAGTGTCAGACAAACCCACACCTTCCACTGGAGGAAAAAAATGGAAATGTGCTTTCCTGACGTGCCGTACAACTTCCTCACATCTGAACAAGTTGGGCTGAAATTCTCCATGCTCAGCTTTGAAGTTTTAGCTAAAATAGTCCAGCCATTTGGACTGGTAACACCAGTAGGTAGCTACTCTGGCTTAAGGCTCAGGTAAGCCCAGCCCAACGCTCAGCCCAACACGCCGGCCGCCCAAGTGCCAGCCCCACACTTACTGGAAGCAGGTCTGAAACATCGTTTTCTCTTCTGACTTTCCCTTTTGGTACTTCTTCCATGTTATCATCTTCACTCAAAACACTGTTGTCTATAACGTCACTCATGTTTTCCTCAGTTTCTGCCTCTGCAGCAAGTTTTAACCTGTTTTTTTCAGCTTCGTGCATATGAATAATTGTTTCACCAGCGTCTATTGCTAATGCTTCTGAAAAAACCTTCAGGATTGCATTAACCATGCTTCCCAGGCTGCCTGGTGGAATGGAATCCTTGATATTCCAGATAGTGCCTAAACACAAGATAGTTGAAATATAAAATCTGTTAAAATACTCAATTCCCAGCTGTGTGACAGTCATACCTTTTGCAAGGACACAGCCTCCACTAGTTAAAAATAATCACTGCTTATATTTCAGTAAGAATCTTCAAGTCTTTTCTCTACAGACTTGTATTTTTTTTCTGTTTAGCATTTCATACACTAATTTGTAAAAATTAAGCTTATGATGTGGGCATAACATAAGTAAATTTCAGCATGTAAGGATACAAACAATATTCATGACAAGCCACCTTGGTGACTTTTTTTACCTGTGATAACAAATCCACATGAGGTAACCATTTTCTAAGGATTCTCAAAATTAATTTATGACACTCCAGTATCAAAAATCGCCACATTTAAGCATTTGAGGTGAAAAGAAGAATGTGGGGTAGAGAATCTGAGGTAAAAATCTACACCTAAGATCCAAATAATTCCAATTCTGTCCTTCCCACCCTTGTTTATGTGCCGCGCTCTCCATCACGAAGCCACGGACGCCCCGAGCGCCGTACCTGCTATGAGTGTCCTCAGCAGGACGTGCTTCATTGTGCTATCCGGACACAACAGCACCGTTTCCAGGACTTGTTGTGCAGAAGCATTGAATGAAGAAAGAAGATCCGGATTATCTTCCGTCACTGCCTGCAAGCAGTTTGCTGCAGCAAACGACAATAATTAACAAACCCAATAGCGGCTTTCACTTGAGAAAGCATTATCTGCCTGAAAGCTGGAGTGATGAAACACAAACACGGGAAAAAACATTCCATGCTGCATCGTGTAATGGTACAACACTGTCCTTCATAAACTGTGGTTTTGATTAAAAGATATTCTCTGGCAAACCTGTATGTAAAACAGGTGAGGACAGTAGCACACCAGACATGGGACTACCCCTATTAATTACAGCTGCTCAAAATTCAGTTTCTCCATTGTATACCAACTAGGGAAAACAGCAAAAAATGTTGCAAACACATCCACCTGCAAGACCATTGTAAGACTATCATAACAATGCTACTAATAAAAACACGTTGAAAGCAACAGGAGTTGTTTGGGGTATTTTTAGATGGACTATGTCCTTTGCTCTACAAATTAAACCCTTCATGACCAAAACCAGAGAATGAAATGAAAGACACAGCCTCCATCTAGAGGTTACTTTCCACAAAATTTTTCCTCCCATGTAACCACAAATAAGGCATTCTCCTTTGGACTGAAAACAAGCACAACGGTTGTCAGCTTCTGAATGATGTGCTGTCCAGAAAGGAACTCAAAGTCTTCTATTCGGTGTAAAGTTTAAGCAATGCTAAGGCAGGTGCATTGTGCAATGGATGTGACATCGGTGTTACATTCATATAGTAAAGGAAAAAAATATCTTATCTTCTCTTTTTACCACTTACCTACTGAAACAGCCAGATCCACATTCGTGGAGAATTTCTTCATGCAATGTAACACAGCCTCCAGACATCCTTCTTTATTGAATATGGACACCGCGGTATTGTTGCATTCACTAATGCATAGGAAAGATTAATAAAACACTCTCCCCAGGCAAAAAATTACTGTCACAACATTTTACGTAACATGTCCTCACTATTACATTTTTAAAACCTACCTAAGAATTACACATTAGAGCTATCCTTTGTTACCAAGGTTATGATCAATTCTACAGGGCTTTCCGCAGCGTGGAAGCCTGGAAGCCTTTATCCACAAACCCACAGCAGCACAGCGGCTGCTGCCTCGCACAACAAAATAGTCACTTACTACAAAAAATGACCACTCAACATTCAGAAATGCACACTAAGTCAACAATAAATGTGGCATTTACTTTAATTGTCTAACAGCGGGGTTTGTGTTTCTTCAACTTATGACAGCTATTCTCATTTCTAAACTAATATATTGATACAAGACAAATTCAAACTAAAAAAGCACGGGACCTAACTAGCTACAAGGCTCTTCCAAAACTGACTTTGGAAAATATTATGGCTCAGCATCAATACCAGCCCCAGTTTTACCAGTACCAAGCTCTGCAATGAAGTCAGCAGTTCACGGTCATTGCCACGAAGTTCAAAATACAGAAGTGATTTATAGCGCACTTAATGATTGTAGTTCCTATTCCAAAGCACTTATGTGTACAAACACAATTTAAAAAAATGAACACAAAACGTTGTTCAGTGTTACAAGGGCTCATGTATTCTGTGCAAGGTGCTGAGCAAGCAGTTTCTGTACTGTTCTAGATTCCAATCCCTAAAAAAACCCAATTCACAAATAAGGCCTGAAGCCAGCAGCTACACTGTACAGACAGACATGGGGCAGCTCCACAGAAGCACTGTGCAGGACAAAACTAAATTCTCTATGGATCAAAGTGTATAATGATGTGCAGCTGTTACAAACCAGAGAAAAACAACACAAAATTCAAGGAGAACTTTCAGAACACGTTTGTATCACTTCAATGTTTACAGCCATTTCTGTATTAACAGTGTTACAATTGCTCGTCCTCTACCTGGTGTTTCCAATGTAAACTACTAATTAAACTATTCACATTCTTTCTCATGCAGTTAAGTAGATTTGTGTCAGTGCCTCAGTCACTAAGGGATAGTTTGTCCAAACATTTAATATTAACTTTTGGGATGACCTGCAGAGGGAGTAAGTAATAAAAAAGCTCCTTATATTCTCAGAGCACTGGAGTCCACTGATCAGAATTTAATTTTCTCCATCTCCCACATCACAATACAGATCTACAGGAACCGCATGCGAGACCCCACAACCCAAACTGTACAGGAGACTATGGCAGAACACGTTCAGAAAACAATATCAGAATTCAGGATAAACAACCAACAGAAAGAAAATTGTGTCACTGTCCTAAAGCTAATGACCGGCTTTTGTGCACTTTTAGAATCCTTCACTTACAAAAGTAATTTATGGTAGAAGATAAACTTGGATTTCAGATCAGATGAAGACTTACTTGCCGTTTATTAAGCAAGGTACACGCAGGAACAACACAACCAGAAATCAGAATTAGCAACAGAATACATCTTTCCATGCAAGGACAGTCATTCTCTCTCTGCCTCAATTACCATGCTCTTTTTCAGGAACAATTTAATTTAGCTCTTCTAAAAGGCCAGTGTCTACACAGCACTTACCATACATTCCACAGCAAGTTGATAGCCTCATTGGCTATGTCTTCAATATAATTTTTGTTCGTCACTCTGCATTTCTTTGGAGAGAGCTGGTTCGCATCCAGTCCGGTGCTACACTGCAACCAAACAAGAGAACCAGGGTTGGGAAACTAACGAGCCAGCAGAAAAGCAAAAACTTTACACATTAGCAGCAGTGAATGGAGAGATCTCTCATGAAGTGTTCATTATCAGAAAACCTGACTAGTTTCCTATTCTTTATGAGAACTGGGCCACAATGGAATTGAATCATTGATTATTTTTTTTCTCTTATAGAAAGACTCTTAAAGTACTTGCTTTGGTTTCAATAATCTTCAGAAGCATTTTTAATAAAGAAATACTTAGCAATTTTAGAACCTGAAATGCTGTTTCTTGATCATGCAGTCTGTATGCAATTTTCAACCATTCTTTCTAATCACAAAGACTAATTCAGCTAATATCTCACTGTGCTTTACAATAATACAATAATATTCTAAAATGGGGAAGAAACACACAGAAAATTATGGTATTGCTCAACGCTGCTTATATAAAGACAGCAGGCGACAGAATTCAATGCAATTTCCAAACTGCACAGCAACACCTGGACCAAACAAAGAATAGGTATTCAGTTCAGATTATTCTACAGTAGTAACTACCCAGTTGTACATCCAAGCTTTCTTTTAGACAAAATTGCTCACCAAAACAACCTCACTAGAATAAAGCTGCAACACAAATGTTGGATCTGGATCTTGACTGACAGAACAGACATGCCTTGACCGACCTTACAGACCCAAAATCTCCAGACTGTTTTTGCAAAAATCATCCTAGGCAGCAAACCTCACCACAGACCCAAGTCAGCAGGTCAGGAGGCAGAGGAAAGTGCTTTGAAATCTCTGGAATAACTTTTGTACTATTAAACCTACTGAAACATTCTTTTAAAAGATCTTTCAAATATTTTACCTTGATAAGAGCTACAAAAATGGAACTATTTTTGAAAATGTAATAACTCAACAGCTAGATCAGTTTTAAAATCAGAATAAACATACCTCTTTCAGAAGTGCAACAAGGGGTGTCATGATGTCTTTCGTCACCATGTCATCACAGACTTCAAATCCTCCACAAGCACTCAGATTTCTGGGTAAAAGAAAACGCTTTGGATCAGATACAATACTTTCCAGCAATGTTGCAAGAAAACATGTATTCGGTATTCTTGTCTGAAGGATATGCTACTTTTTGGTTTTAAAAATCTATCTGCTCCATCAGTAACTTTAGTCTTCCACCTTCCTAACACAATAACTTTGGTGTCAGAAAGAAAATAATTCACTTGTCTAGCATAACTAGAAAGCTCATCTGTACTCAAACATGAATTCTGTCGGGAGTTAGTCAGTGTAAGATACAACATGAATGTTAACAAGTATTAGCATTACATGTTTGTACAAATAAAGCAAGCTGTAGGTAGGACCTGGGGGACAGCAGGGTGCCCATGAGCCAGCACTGGGCCCTTGTGGCCAGGAAGGCCAATGGGACCTGGGGTGGATGAGAAGGGGTGGTCAGTAGGTCAGAGAGGTTCTCCTGCCCCTCTGCTCTGCCCTGCTGAGACCACATCTGGAATATTGTGTCCAGTGCTGGGCCCTCAGTTCCAGAAGCACAGGGAACTGCTGCAGAGAGCCCAGCGCAGCCACCAAGATGCTGAAGGGAGTGGAGCATCTGCCGTGTGAGGAAAGGCTGAGGGAGCTGGGGCTCTGGAGCTTGGAGAAGAGGAGACTGAGGGGTGACCTCATTCATGGGGATCAATATGGAAAGGGGCAGTGTCAGGAGGATGGAGCCAGGCTCTTCTGGGTGACAACCAGTGACAGGACAAGGGGCAATGGGTGCAAACTGGAACACAGGAGGTTCCACTGAAAGATGAGAAGAAACTTCTTCCTGGTGAGGGTGGCAGAGCCTGGCCCAGGCTGCCCAGGGAGGTTGTGGAGTCTCCTTCTGTGCAGCCATTCAAACCCGCCTGGACACCTTCTGTGTAACCTCATCTGGGTGTTCCTGCTCCGGGGGATTGCACTGGATGAGCTTTTGAGGTCCCTTCCAATCCCTGACATTCTATGATTCTGTAAATGCAGAATACCAATACAAAATGATGCTGTTCAATATTTACAAGTTTATCAAAAGGCCAACTATGTGCATTCTCTAACTAACCCATGGCTCCCACAATGTTATCAAGACACAAAACACCATACTAACAGCATTCAGGTTCTCTATATTTCTTCATAGTACTTACTGGTTGTTTCGTTTTTTGGTTGGTCTGTTTGTTTGTTTTCCTAACATAGGATAGAAAGCAGTGCATTCCACTGTAAATAGATATGGAGTAGATAAAACGGTAGTAACTAACTTAAATCCTGCTCCTGATTAAAGTCTCAGGACAGCCTACTGGAGCAAGAAAAGCCGCTCTCTCAGGGCCTTCAATGGAGGCATACATACTCAAAACAGAGTTGAAGCAAGAGGGGCTGGCACTCAAGTTCACAGCTTTTTACAGCAAAACCCCACTCTTTACCACTCCAACTCTGAATATTAACAATTGCTTACCGGAGAGCGCCGGCAGCTGTCTCGCGAACAGCTAAACTGTGATCCATCAGCAGTGGTCCTAAGCACCGGACGACGTCTCTCTGCAGAAAGGCTGGGATGACGTGCTGCTGCTGCAACAGCTTGGAAATACTGGCACAGGCAAACTCCCTCACTTCAGCACTTGGATGCTGCAGCTGGGAGACACAAACAGGGCAGATCAGGGGGCAGGGAAACGGTAGCTGGAAGGTTTTATTGAGTGAAAAAACTGATCTGCCTTTTGATTTGCAGGCCTGGCACTGTAGCTCCTGTTCTACTGCTCCTGAATGGAATCAAGAGCTTCTAAGTTCTGTGGAAGTTTATAATTCTTTACCTGGGCTATGTGTGTTGACCATGTGACTAGATAAATACCATTCTGAGTGTTTGACAAGAGAGCTATAGTTTAAACACTGATTTTACACTAGCTGGCACTGGTGAGACCTCATATCTACTTTTGATTACCAAGTTTAAAGCAAAATAGACAAGAGATGGGGGGGAAATACCATCAAGGAAGTATAAGAGACATAACATATGCCACCATAAAGAAAAACTCAATAATCAATAACAACCAAACATGGTATCCTTCAGACTAAAAACACGTGCTTAAAGACAAGGAAAAAGTGCTCTCTGTGTCCACAAGACAACACTGACTTGAGCCATAACAGAGGTTTAGGTGAGATGTAAGAATTGCAAACCATCAAGACAACAAAGCAGCAGAAGTGCCTATCCTGCAAAGTCATGGTGTTCATTGAAATCTTAACAGAAAATACAAGCATCTGCTGCAGAGTGGGAAAGCGTGGTACATCAGATCCTGCCTCACTGAAACTGATGGAGGTCTTGCAGTTCATCCTCAGCTGTGCATTTAAGCATTTTTTTCAGTCTCTCCTTTTTTTTTTTTTTAAGACTAAATAGTTTAGTCCAGAAGAATAATCAAACAGCCATGTGTTGAATGATTTCTGTTAGGTGAAGTGCACAAAGGGCATTTATTTACTTAAAGGAAAACTTTACTTGTGATTCTTAAGTCACATGGGCAGGAAGAGCTTTAAACTACTTTTCATCCGTAATACTTAAACCAAAACCAGGAATGTGGCCAACAAGTGGCCAAACCCGGTCTTCTTCAACATTTTCTGTCAGTTACTGTTTATGTAGATCTTGGGCTCTGTAGGAAAACCCTCGGCCGGGCAGACTGAACCCAAGCACTCCCCGAAGCGGGCCAGGGGCTCAGAGCAGCCCCCTGCCCCGCCCCAGCCCCTCCGAACGGCTCAGGAGGGAGAACGGGAGCCCGGGCGGGTGCCGGGGTGCGGGGAGAGCGGAGCCGCCGCCCCTCCCCGCCGAGCCGCCCGCGGGCGCAGCCGTGACGCGGGGAAGCGACGCGGCGGCAGCGGCTGCAGGGCC
>VWYH01010137.1:275709-340247 GCA_013399365.1 Pampusana beccarii
CGAAAACAAAGAGTTTGTAAAGGTAAATACAAGTAATGTTAAAAGAAAAAAAAAAAAACTAAACACCACACACAAAACTGTATGCCTTTTCAAAATATTTGATTTTTTAAAAAAAAAAAACCAAGGATCAGTCAATGAACCACTGACACTTACATCATCACAGGACATATTATATTCTGCCAAAACGGTTCGACATCGGGCTGCTATACTGTGTGGATTGTGTCAAGGAAGGCAGCTAACACTTGGGCACAAAGCAAGTCAAAAGTGAAAAGGCAATATTCGCATAGGCTTCAATAACAGCAGTAACTACAGCACTTTTAACCTGACAGCCACAACGGAAGGATACATTGATGGTGCCACCACTCTTTTATGAATTCCAGCGAAGAACAAGCCTATTAGGGTAATACAGCTAATTGTGAAAAACGGGTGATTCCAAAGTGATGTGAAAAACGACACCTAGGAGAGAAATCAGATTAGTCCCACTAGATACTTTCTAAAACATTAAAAAATTGCTGCCTGGTTGACTTCATTACAAGATAAAAATACTGCTTCTAGCCATTTCTAAGTATTTGTGAATGATTCTCCAGCTAAGCATTCAAGGTGTAGCATTTTGGGAGGCATTGTCCCAGGATATACTCCACAACGATTTCAGACAGCTTGAGAGCTTAACTAAAAATGATCTCCCAGTTTCACAGCACAACCCCTTTTCGCCTTTCGGTTTTCAAGATACTGTACCACTTGGCTGCAACACCAAGCTATGACACAGACATTTGGGATCAGCACAATCTTTACCTTTTGTGTCTCCGGGTCTATCAACCAGTTCCAAGCACCAGTAGCTGTGCAGACTGATACCACTATCAGAATCACTGATAAAGCAAAGAATGAGAGTCAGAAACAGTGTAACTCCTATTAAAAAGCAGTTACTTTTTAGCAGTAGCTCTTAAATATTTATTTCTTCTCCACTTCTGAGAGAGGAAGAGCTTCTACTTGGAAGGCAGAAATTATGACAGGCAAAGAAACCATAAAGATTCCGTACAAGTTTCCTGCACAGGACAAGCAGGTACCAAAATCTAAATTCTGTCAAGTAAAAACACTGAAGAAATGAAAGTTTCTAAAATAACATGTTTAGCAAAAATACGAGTTGGAAGACTGGAGCAAGAGTTGTACCAAATACTCAGTATGCTATTTGAGCTTATGCAGTTGGGGCAACAGAAATGCACCATCATTAAACTGCAGAGCAGAACTAAAGCTTCTGTCCTCGCAGCTCTTCTCCACAAGAAAAGCCTGAGGCACTAGCACCAGCACTTTCAGTGGCATGTCGAGGTTATGTTATGCTCCCCACCCCAATCATCATGATTACAAGCAAGGAAAACTGACATAGATAAAAACCCCACAAAACTTAAATAGGAATCTGAAGGTGCGTTAGCATTAGCACATGAAGATTAACAAAAACCTCTGCGCATCCAGAATGGCTTAGGAAGAATTAATCAACTGGCTGTAAATGAATAATGCTAGACACATATTAGAGTAACTGGACTGATTTTGAGAGACTACAAAAAGTTAGGGAATGGGTGTTGATGGAAAAAGAAAAGAGAACAAATCTGAAGGTAGAGAAAGTTCATATTCTATTGTACACCCATTAAGCCTTGCGCAGCTTTCACTGGACATTTGGCAGTTGTGAGTGTTTTCTGTGGACTCGGAAGTTCTGGATGCAAATAAAGTCTTTTATTGATTGTGGAGAGAGAAGGAAAACAAAAAACAGCACACACACACACAAAAAAAAAAAAAAAAAAAAAAAGAGAGAAGACGACCCAGAGTTACCAGCCCTTAGGATCATAGGAAAGAACCTGAAAACAAACCCCAGATATTAATGAAATGCTAATTTCAGTTTTGTAAGACTGCTATAATTTACTATTGAGTTGCATATTCCTTATTGATATTACAGTATTAAAAAAAGTAACACAAACAAGTTATGTTTTCAAAAGAAAGTTGGAAAAGATCTACCAAAGCACAGAACTTCATCTCTGTAGAAATACTTGGGTTTTTTTCTGGGATAACAGAAGGAAAATTTAACATTGGGTTAAATGCCCCATTATAATTAAAAAGTCCCTCTTTTACATGAATTACAAAACTAGCAAAACAAGCAGTTAGGGAAAAAAGTTAGCTTGTGAACACAATACGAAAACTTCATTTAAATGTGCTTAGAAATTTCCAGTACTTTTTTTTTTTAGTTATATCTGACAGTAAATAGCAATTCTGGAAGCTAAATACATTCCTACAGTAGGTGTGCACAAGTTGCACAGATCTACTTAGAAACATCTGCTTTCCTCTCAATTGTTGCGAAACAAGGGGTCTGGGAGTGCTGTTTGGTTGTGGTTTGGGGTAGGGTGTTTTTTTTTGTTTTTGCTTTTTAAGTAGGCACTCCCACAGCTCCTTCATTTGAGATTAACCTCTTGGCTTCTCAGGAGAAAGATGCTCTTTTAGATGGTCTAAAAAGTGTCTGTATTCTTTGAGTATGGAAACCTTAGCAGAGCCTTAGAACAAAAAAAGCAGTCTTTTTCTAGCACAGATGCCAATGTTGGCAGCAAATCTGTGGTATTTTTTGCCTTTCCCCCTCTTTCAAACTTCCCTGTTAAAACAGAGATCAAGACGTATTCTGCCCTTAAGGTACACTGCTGGAACTTTTTCATCTTCAATTTTATAGAGACTATCTTACCCAATCATATTTAGTTCAAGTAACTATAGTGACTGTCTGGGAAGTCTGAGCCTTCAAAAAAAAAAAAAACACCCACACAAACCAAACCAGAATAAATACAACAACTTACTATCTCAACTATTTCCAGAATAACGCATTCTTGAGCCAATTCAATCTTTTTCTCATTTTTCCTACTCGGGTTAAAGTATTAATTTGGTATCTTTTATCATCTTGTTGCAGAGTGTTTGAATATATGGCACAGAAATTTTAAAGACAGTTTAAGCACAGATTTTTGATTAGGCAAACATAAATCACAGATGCACACTGGTAAATCTAAAAAGCTTGAAAGACAGAATCCCGTGTATGCCTTGGAAAAACAAACTTACTTCTCCAACGTCCTGTAGCTGGTTGCAAACATGCAATATATTCAGTAAGTCTTCTTTCAAAAGCTTTGAGATCTGGGAAGGATGTATATAAGGCATAATTAGACCTTCACCCATTTAGTCAAATTTTCATGTAAAAGATAAAAGGAGTGAACTTTTTCCCCGTGCATATTCTTTTCTCAAATAGACAGAGAAAACCAATGCGATGATCATTTAGATGTAATAAAAGCACTGTTGAAATAGCTTCACACAATTTTAGCTAAAAAATACAATGACGGAGTTACACTAAATGCAAGAAACTCCCACTTACAGAAAAGAAAATCTACATAGATGAGAAATCATTTTAGACATCTTTAAAAACACTGAGAGTTAGATCTAGAATAGGTTCAATAGCCCCTCCACACAGAAAAAAGTATCATATTTCGGAGTATTAAGTACATCAGGAAGCCATTAAGTTCTATTATCTATAAAATAGTAATAAAAATAATTTAAAAACACACACACACACAAAACCCCAAGTTGGCCATTTGACAGCTATTCAAGGAATTATTCGTAGCAGCACAGCTTTTATAACTTTGTACAAAGTTTTAGTGCCATGATAGATATACAGACACACACAAAAAAAATACAGCAAACACTAGCCCAATGATTTTTTTCTTTAGATAGGCCTTTCTACTCATTGCCATCATTCTCTCATAGTCTTTCCATTGAAATTGCTGTTAAATACTGAACAGCATTTCAGTTCGCACTCTTAATTCACCACCTTAGCCAACCTCCCAATGTTTGTCTACAAGGAGCTGTTTCACCTGAAGTCTATATTGGATTTAAGCTTCTGTTCAACAAGGTCAACATTTGACAACATTCCAGTCAAAGCTAGATTTCTACCTGGAGTTTTTATTAGCATAAACTTAACTTTTTCAGCTAAAGTGTTTCAGTTAGCATCAGTCCAGATTTTTTTCCCTGATGCTAAATTTTTTACCACAATAAAGCAATTAGAGAATAAGATTATAAGAAATATACCTATTGTGATCATTACTAAGGTAGTTTTCCAAACTGTAAATTCACTCCTAAGTGGTTTGCAGGTGTATTCACGGGGGAAGATTACAGTGTCTTCAGCCACAGAACAGTTAACTAGCCTTAATTACTGCCAGCAGCCTGGTAGTTATGCCCTGTCCTCCACCTCCCATCTGAGGAAGCTAAGCCACTGCCAGCAATTAAAGCTAATTAACCATTCTCTGACTAGCACAAACCCCTAACTAGTCACTGACGTGAGAGGGGGAAGATATGAGGCATCCCATAGAAACCTGCTATTTGAGAAAAAGCACCCTGGAGGCATAAAACCAAGCTATTGATAACACAGTTCTCAAGAAAATACATAACGTACACAGCGTTACAATAAAAAAAGAAAAAACACCCTTCAGAAATCAGGAATTTAAACTTATCTTCGGATACCCATGTTCTAAAAACCTTCTCTGAGTTTATCACTTTGGCAGCACAGCGCATTTCTTAAATGCCTACAGCTTGTACAGACATAGCAACAAAGCCGTGACAACGCCGGACTATCGCTGCTGTTGACACCCGCTGAGTCTGAGACCCCGATGCATTTCAAAAATCTCTACCTGTCTTATTTCC
This sequence comes from Pampusana beccarii, assembly GCA_013399365.1. NCBI lineage: Eukaryota > Metazoa > Chordata > Aves > Columbiformes > Columbidae > Pampusana > Pampusana beccarii. Next base: position 280,420 of record VWYH01010137.1, read on the forward strand.
TGACATTAAAAACTCCTTTCAGGATTTTCACACCCTGCAAACCATAACTTCAAAGACCTTGTAACCCAAACTATCGATGTTGTCAGACAAGAGAGGGCTATTTGAGGCCACGTTCTTGAAAAGCCACAGAAGCCCTAATGTCTAGTGTGTTAAATGGAACTCACACCCCCAAGAAACACATTTCGCGTAAAACCCCAAGAATGGAGAAGCAGTAACGGCAGCACAAGCGGATTTCAATGAGCGAGAGCCTTGCTGAGAAGAAGCAGCGACAGGCGAGGTCCCCCTGGGCAGCTCCTCCCCAGAGGGCGGCGGGCGGGCCCGCACACGGACCCCGGCACAGGCCTCCCCCAAGGGCGGCCGCAGGGCACCAGCTGCCCGGCCCTGCTGTGGAGGCGGCCCCGCAGACCCCGCCCCAGCTCGCCCGTCCGGGCCGAGCAGGAGCGCCGGGAGCGCAGCAGGGCGAGAGCCGAGGCCTCCCGGGGCCGCTTCAGCCCCTCAAGGCCGCGCCGCGGCAGGGCCCGCTCCGGAGCGAGACGGCAGCGCGCTCGGGCAACCCACCCACGGGGGCGAGAGCTCCCGGCGCGCCGAAGCAGCAGCTCCGGGCCGGCTGCGGGCCGTGCACTCACCCTCAGCCTGGTCCAGGGAGTTCATGGCGGGCGGGCGGAGGCAGCAGCGCCGGCCGCGCCCCTCACCGGCGGCCCGCCGCCCAGCCCGCCCCACACACCCGCCGGCCCCGCCCCCCTGCAACAACGCGGCGCCCCACTGGCCAGCCTCCCACTCACGGCACTCCTCTCAGCAAGCGCGACCCGCATTGGTTACGAGGCGGGAGGGGCGTGGCTCGGGCGTGGCCTCGGCCATTTGAGGGCGGCAGCGGCAGAGAGCGGAGCTGGGTGTGGAGGGGCTGTTGTCGGCTGTGAGTGACTGCGAGCGTGGGGAGGTGTGGGCTGGTGCGTAACGCTGGCAGGGGTTTGCTGGTTGTTGGTTTCCTCGGGGACCGAGCTCTGCAGCCCCAGCAGCGCCTGGGCCTTTCCTGTGCGGGGCCGCTGTCTCTGGCGGGAGAATGGGAGTGAGGTGTGAGGAGCTGCCCGCGCTTCGTCCCCCCGCTCCGGTTTTACTGAATAGCGGAATTTCCTGAGGTGGTGGCGGGTCCTGAGTGGCTGTGGGGCCGGAGAGTCCTCTGCCGGGCCGTGTCCCGCTCGTCCCGGCCGCAGCCATCGTCTGGGGGCGGTGGTAACACCCGAAATAGTGAGCGTCCAAACGCAGGGTTTAAAAGTTGTGGGTTTTTATAGGTTGCAAGCACACCATTGGACTTACAGAGATCAGCTGCCATGATCTGTGGCCCTTACTGCTGTCTGCCGCCCCCTCTGCTACCACACACAGGTAACCAAACTTTTATTTTTCCCAATGTGAAAGCTTTTCTAGTTACAGAGCAACTTGATCAGCGAGCTCTCCAGGGACCAAGGCTTTCTGTATTGCTATCTGTTTTCAGGTGAATGATATGTTTAAGATTAGAGGAAACGGCCTCAAGTTGTGCTGGGGAGGTTGAGGTTGGATTTAGGAACAATTTCTTCCCCAAAGGGCTGTGGGGCATTGGAACAGGCTGCCCAGGGCAGTGCTGGAGTCACCATCCCTGGAGGGGTTGGACAGACGGAGATGAGGTTCTCAGGACATGGGGCAGTGCCAGGGGTGGGTTATGGTTGGACTCTGTGATCTTGATGGTCTCTTCCAACCAAAATGATTCTACGTGAGGCTCTATTGATATTTTGTGGTCCCATGTGTTGCTGTCCTCTAGAAGCAGTTGCTGAAAGCTGCTGTGCTCTTTGGGGTGGGATGTGGTATCATTTTCTTCCTCTTGGGGAGCATAGGCAGGGTGTTACTTGTGTACAAGGACTTTCTTAAAGGGAATTTGAAAAGTTGTAGAAGTATTATTTGTAGCTATTTTGCTCTTATTGGTTTTAAGTATAATCACAAACAATTGTGTGTTCTAGAAAGTCTTAAGTTACTTTCGCGTAGGTGATGACCCTCTGGGTGTGGTGATGACATAGTACTTTCTTCAGTGTTTTTATGAGTCAAGCTTATATAGTTTTGCCAGTACAAAACCCAACAGAAATACTCCCACTGGTGGTGGCTGGAAATCTGTCAACTGCATGGAAAGGCTGAGCACCTCAGTGGTGTTTTTTTCTGACTGTTGGTAAAGGTTATAGCAGGTATTAGCACTAGAATATTTCACTGAATCAAAAGACTGGAGGCTGGGAAGTAGGTGTTTTCTTCCTTACTGCAACTGTACTCTTGTAGTTGGTAGAATATCGAATTAATCAGACACCAAGAAATTAGATGCTGCTTTGAAAAATGGAATGCTGTGCATAGCCCTGAAGATTTCTAGCATCCTGAAAGTATCAAAGTTATAATTTGCACTAGGCTATTTATACTTCTTTTGTCCTGTTCCAGCTGTTAGGTTACTCCCAAACAGGTACAGATATCTTAAAGCTGGTTTCTATTCAAGCTTTCGTGATTTGCAACACTTAACATGAACCTACAAGAGGAAAAAAATTCCAAGAGAGATAACCCTTGAGTAAATTGTAATTCCTTTTTTGTTTGTAGTGTTAAACTGCTTGAACAGTTCTAAATGCTTTTATTTCCCTGAGTTTTTTCCAAGTAGCTTTTACTGTCCTCTGTACAATTCTGGAAACTAGCTAAGGTAACTGAGACAAGGCAACATAGCTGTCATCACACTACAGCTAGGACTTGAATAAACTGTTTCTTAGGGTTAGTGCATCTCAGGAATCCTTGATGTCTTTTTTTCTGCCAGCACCTGTGAAGACTTAAAGTTAACAGCTTAAGCAAAATGGCCTAGTGTACGTTTGAATTGCTTCATAATACAGAGGTGATGGGAGGAAACCTGCTTTGTCAGCCTAAAATGATGTCTCAAGTATCTTTTTTTCAAGGTGTGATAGTTACATCTTTGAGTTTAGCATCTTTGGTATCTGTTTCTGGTTCTTACAGCTGTACTTGGAGCATAATGTGAGAGCATCTGTCAGCAGCATCTGCTGTTAGAATAATTAGGATGGGTCACTTCTTTCTTAGTTTGATTGCATTTCCGGAACGTTTTCCTATACATAATCCCTTCTCCTGCTCATTTTCCTCTAAGAAAATCCCTCCCTCTTGAGGCAATGCGTTACTTCAGAGACAGTGTTAATGTATTAATGGAAGTCACTTTAGATCCTGCAAGTTGCTTAACAAGACAATTCCTACTGTAAACTGTTCAGAGTTTCAAGGAAAATAGATGAAGCGAAAGCTTTAGAAGGATTTTGTGTAAGCAGAGATCTTGTCTTAAATTGTCCCCCTGTGGTTGCAAATTTTTACAATGGCTGTTGTGTCAGTTTGCTGGTTTAGACTTTCATTAAACCGTGTTGGGGGAGCTGATGGAGCTGCTGTATAGTGTATCCTGTGGTGTTCAGTGGGGTAGGTAAACCCAAACAAGGAAATGTGACCTTTTCATGTCTCCTTAGAGTTTGTTAATGAAGAGTGGTGAAAGAGAAATAGTACATCTCTTCTTTATATTATGGCACTCTTTAAACAAAAAATTATCATGAAAATCTATTAAATGTGCTTATTTTGTCATTGACACTTTATTCTAGCTTTTTAAAGGCTTTTCTGGCAACTTATAAATATCTAACCTCATATTCTTACATCTTTTAGTATAAATCCTTACAAATCAGGTCAGAAGACATCGTGTCATCTTCCCAAGATGATTATACAAAGGATTTTGAGGATCTGAATAGGTAAGATACTGTTAGTAGTGTAAATAGAAATTATTCTAAGGCTTTCAACATCTCTGTGTTTAACAGAAAAATATTGGTAATGTGGTAGCAGGACTATACATTAACTTTAATAGTCATTTGGTCAAATAAATAGATAAAAATGTAAGAAAAATATCTCAAGTCTCAAAGCCTGGCAAATTCTAGACTCTGCTCTTTGAGATGCAGTTCCAAAGCACTGTCTGTTATGAGTCCCTGGCTGCTAAGTTTAAGTCTTAAGAAGAAAAGTGGATGTTCTTGTAATGACTTGAATTGACAACTTTTATGGTGTACAGACTTGATTCTAGAAACTTATTTTTTGGAAAGTTTGTCCCAAATGTTTTTTTTTGTTTCAAGAGCAAACAGAGCTTTTTATCCTGTTCCTTTTCAGAATGCACGTGTGCATATTTAATCTTTTCTGGAGTTATCCTGTAAATTTTTGAGGATTTCGTAATTACCTACCTATTGCCTTAAATAATTTTTTTATTTCCCTCAGGGGTAAGGGAAACTTACTCTCCACTAGAAACTAAATCTAGCTGTATAGAAAATGCTGAGTGTATAATCAAACTGCATGGAAATAACTATTTTCTAAATTTTTGGGGTTTGTAGTTTATATTTCTGAAAATAGACTTAAGGAAAAATTCTCAAGAGTTTTAGTATCTTCTGATACAGCTCAAACTATGATTAATTTCATTTTATTATTCATACGGTTCAGAAAAATGTTGGAATGGGATTAGGCGAACTTTTGTTACAGTGATTCTTGAAGGAGGATCAGTGAATCTTTTTTTTATTTAAAATAATGAGATGCATAGCTTGACAGGAATATCACCATACTGAGCACAAAACTTTGGCCTAATTTTAACAGGTTGGCCTTCTATTTACAACTTGATCACTCACCAGTGATTTAAAGTATTTTTCTTTTGATTTTACATCTCTAAGTGGGTTTTCTTGGTTTAAATTGATACTTAAAATTTAGCTTTAAATGTAAGAATAACCACATGAAATGAAATACCTGTCCGTTTTTTACTATTATAAATAGTTACAACAAATAACCACCAATTACTGCTGGTTATACTCCAAGCTCTACAATAGGAATAAAAATACATGGATATAAAAAAATAGGGATATAATATAAGGCTTTATTTCACCCATTCTGTCTTGTCTGTTTACCAAAGATCTTGCGAATACTTACAATCCAAAATATGAGTGGTTTTCAAAAGAGGATACTTTAATTTCAAGAGCAAAAGGACTTTACTAATAATTTGCCAGTTGTTTTAAATATTCTTGTTTTGGTTGAGTCTTTGAATTTGTATGCTAAAAGAAGTTTCAGTGCTGAAGATAGTAGCCTTCTAAAGAAGGTTAAATAATTTAAAATCTGGGGTTGAAACATTGTTCCAGTCTTACGTGCCTTTTACCCTTCTAGGAAGGCACAAAAGAGATTTCAAACCCCTAATTTAATTACGCTGGTCTATATTTAGTGAAGGGATGCTTTGTATACCTATGAAATATGAAGAACTTATATGGCAAGAACTGGAGATGTTGGGAGGAACAGAAAAGGAAAAATAGGAAGAAAAGCAACCATCTGCTAGTGCAAAATGAGTTTGTGTGCGTTGTGGGGAGTAGTCTTCTGTATCAGTTCAGTCTTGCTGAAACACATATATTTGATTAGCAGACTTAGTATTTTGAAAATGGGAATATCTGATTTATTTAAATCACCCCCATAAGCATGGCAGAAAAAAATCTTTTGCATGAATTGGCCTTTTATTTTAACTTGAAGGGTGCATTCAAAATATGTTTTCTCCTTAGCTTTGAAGAGCTATTTGGGCAGCAGTCTGAGCATTTGTCAGGGAAAGGAGATGAGTATGAGATAACAGTACTCCTAAAAAGGTAAGAATTGTAACTAGCTCCTATTCCTTCTTAGAGTGCGCACCCTCATGTATAACTGACAGACAAATTCATAATATCCATCATTGTCCCTTCCAGGCCTAGGAGTGGTAGCCTTAAATCATTATAGATACTTTGAGTTCGTGTTGCTTACTGTAGATGCTTGTGGTGGAGGGAAAAAGGTTTTGTTGTCAATGAGACCCCTATTTGCATTAGCTGTATGGGGAGATCTGCCCAATAAACGTGGACTGGGGCACTAGAAGCTGAGTGTAGGAATGACAAATTTAATCTCTGGTAGAACTGGATGGCAAAAATAGACACTTCTCTTCAAGGAAGAGAAGAACATTTATGAAAGAGTTTTCTGTTGCTATCTAAAGGAGTTGTTAATCCCATGCTATCTAGGACAAGTTAATGAATGGTGCGAATGTTGTAGCGTGTGGGAAGATCTGTGTGAGGAATAATTGCTAATTAAATTGCAGGTTCGCATACATTTACCTGTGCTCAACCTGTGAGTTCTTCCAAGAAGGTTCTAGAGGAATATTGCTTGATTAACTACCTGTTTTGCACAGCCAAGTCAGCAAGCAGTAGACTTGGAATTATATTAATTGCTTTATTCCTCTTTTAAGGCTGCTAGGAAGATTGTGAAGACTAATAATTCCAGATAAGTGTTTAGTAGAATGTGACCATTTTTTTTCCTGGTGTTTTCCCCTCTTAATTTTTGACAAGGTTAGGCCAATAAAATGCTGTATATCCATGCTCTTGGGTGCCTGCTTGCTTGGGGAGAGCTTGTGAGATGTGGTATGTGATGGGGAGCTAGGAGACAGAAGTGGTTCCTGTTGGAGGATTAGCGGTGTGCAAATATTACACTTGGTTCAGGAGAATGACTGCTTACCCACAAAAATCTCTTGAGTTCCTGTAAGGTAGAACTGTGTATATATTTTTGCAGATCAAAAAAAACCTGGCAGGTGGCTGTAAGTTGGAGTTGGGCAAGCAAGCTCGTTTCTGGTGACTCCTACCTTGCTGTGTGTCCCATGTGGGTATTTTTTCAACATGGCTCTTAAAATATTAAAGCTGCTCTGTAACACAGCTGAAAAATGCTCCAGTCTGGATTTTCTTAGTCCCTCACTGCCTTCCCTTGGAGTGGGATTTGAGACCCAGCATCAAAATAGAAGAAAGTTCAGGAGAGAATGAGACAAAACCAATCATCTATGGGTTAGAATAGATGAATGGGCTCTTCCCAGTAGATTAATTCTGAGAAGTCTGCAGCCAGGTTTAACCACGTTTCTTATCCTTTCTTGCATGTCTGTAACAAATTTCCTCAAGGAAGAAGAAAAGGAGAAAAAACACCTTTGCTTCAAAGAACTGCTTTTATCATTTTTGACAGTATTGTTCAACAGTAAGGTAGTGAAGACTTGATGTCCTAATATAGTTTTGCAGTCTGTGCTATTGCTTAATTGATTTTTCACTCGCTTGCAGATGACTGTGCCAGGGATGATTGCAGAGAGAAGCTATGCCTGCAGTTTTACTGACAGATGCAGAAAGAATGAGGCACCTTCTGACTGTCGTTGCCATCAGCAAGGAGCAGAAGTAGGTTTCTATTAAGATTTTTTTTTCCCAGCTATTTCTGTTAAAGGTGGTAATTACATAGGTAAGTGTAACCCAGTTCAGAAATGTGAACCTGCAAATATGTAGATAATGTCTGAAGATCATACCTATTTAATGTTCCTGGATCTCCTTAGTATTTCTAGTTAGTCCTAAGATTTCTTACACATCTGTCAGGCCTTGGAGTATCACAGCCATGAGGGACCTGTCTAGGTTCTTAAAAAATTGACTTGAATTTAGTCTGATCTTAATTCAATCATAATTTCTCCACTTTGCTGCATTTGGTTGAATTTTGTTGTGTCAATCTAGACATACTAGAAGAACTTTCAGATACTGTTTTTACCTGATTAATCTTTGTGGGGTTTGCATGTCAGATACTTTCCTAATCTGAAAGATACCTTTCACAGTTGCCAACAGAAGGAGAAATGGAAGCTGGCTACATAAAAAAGGACTTTCAAGTGCGCAGAGCATTTTTTTGCCTGGTCTCTAGTTCTTAGTCAGTACTTGAAGCAAAACTAGAAGAATGGTTTGGGAAAAAGTGAATTATTAGAGTAACATTCTGTTAAACAGAAGGCAAACTTGTATCACAAGTCTGTGTCTAATCCTGGAAAAGCTAGTTTTCATTATATTGCTATTTATCTTCTGGAGGTGAGCTGCGTCAGCTTGAATAGAGAGATCTTAACCACTCAAATACACAGAATTCACTTTTGTAAGGGGACCATCTAGAGAACTGGAAATGTAAACTGTAGCTCCTTTGAGTTCCTTATTGCTGCTTTGATATTGTAACTTTCATTTCTCTCTTCCTCCTCAAAACAAAGTGTTATATACCACATTTGTTGTTGGTATAACTTCCCTATGTCTTTAATCCATTTGAAACTCACAGGAAATGTAGACCACATGTTGTGCCTTCACATGTCTTCTAATAACAGAATCAACAAGGTCATTTTAAGCTGAGATGGTTGCATTTTCTATTGAATTGTGGTGCTGTCAATGCAATATTTAATTCCCTTCTTCCTTGCTGACCTCCATATTTGATATATCCCCTTCTGATACTCAAATATGGTTGAGAATACACCAGAGATTTTCTGTTTCAGTTCATGGAGTGCTGCAGAAGTGTACTGGTACATAATCTCTTCAAATGTGAGTTGGAAATACTCTGCCACTAACATGGTTTAGTGCTCTATTGAAATGTTTAATCAGTAGTAGAGATATTTGAAATCCAGACAGAAAAAAACTGCAGCTGGCTTGGTTATTTTCCCTGAAATGCAAAGATCAAGTGGGATAATCAGAGCAGGTTGTAAATTGACTTCTAATTTTTGAAATAATTTAATCGAAGCTGACAAATCAATTCATTTTCAGTTGGTTTAAGCCCAAATATGTTGTTCTAAAAGTGTTTCATCTACACATTAAAACTGTTACCAAAAGTAGGTGTACTACAGTGTATGAAAAATAAGCCGTAGTTCTTCCTTGCCTGTCTGCTGCCTCGTTGGTAGTGTCAGGATCAGTGTTAGCAAGCTCTTGGGTGAAGCAAATGGAGCTTGTGAATTTGTTCTCTCCTTATTGCTATCAGTAAAAACCATGATCTTCCAAATCTAAAAGACTAAAATCAAGATATTGCTAAAATTCTTAAAGAATGATTAGCATCTGTCCTCAGAACATGTGCATCACTACTCTCTATTTTTGTGCCCTCCATCTTCGGTACTTTTTCAAGAAACAGGCTATTAACAAGTTTACACTCAGGAATCACTAACTAAAATTCCTTTTATGTATATTACAGCTTCCTACTATACTTTAATAATTTCAAATTTCAAAACCAGGTTTGTATTCTTGAACAGCCTAGTGTAGTACTTTCCTCTTGCGCTGTGGTCATGCTTTATTACTCTTTGAAAAGAAAGTTTAGCTTGTTTGGGAGATGTCACTTAAAATAGTGCCCATTCAGAACCACAGTTTAAATTTCAACTCATTAGAATTTTAAACCCTGATTCATTGCACTTCATAACAAAATTTGACCTAGTTAAAATGAGACAGCTTTGAAATAGTTTGCTGAATTAATTTATAAAAATTCATAATACATGGAGTGATTAAACATCTATCCTGGATTGCTGCCTCTTAAATAACATAAAATGCATGCAAACTGTCAGAGATAACAGTTAATGATAGGAAGTTATGTAGAAGTTGCTTAATTAAATTTTTGCTTTCTTGCACTGGTTCTATGTAAATAAATCACTAAAATCCTTAAAGCTTTTATCTTTGTTTCAGAACTTTTTATTGTAGATCTAGAAATTTTGCATCTTTTCTTGTATCAGGAACACAATAGTAAAAAGGCACTTTTTCCTAGAGGGAAAGTAACTGCTCTGTTTTCCAGTTAGGTAAAAACTGATCTGAAATCAAGAAAAAAATATGTACCAATCCTATTATTTCAGGCGTATGTGTTTGTGAAAGTCCTCATATGGAATTGAGAATCTTTTTCTCCGTTTTAGCTTTGGATTATGGATGATCAACAATATTTTGACAGCGGGGAGGAGAAATTACAACTTTTAATGTTTATATTTCAAATGGAGTTCATACACTGGTGCTAAATCAAACTCACCTCTGCAGCTGGGCTGTATCAATATTGAACGGAAAGCTTTAAGAATCTGTTATATTGCAGGAACTTAACAGCCGTATTTTTCTGTGCTTTTGAAAATGCCTGAAGCAGATGAAAACACAAGGCTGATAAAGCCAGCTACTTCTTCTCTGTAGGGCATCGTAACGTGTGGGGAAGATGCACTGGCTCTTGTAGTTCAAGCTTTTGGGAGCACATTTAAGTGCGAGCAGCAGGAGAGCATCAGGATTTCACAGATTGCTGCGAGATGTGCGGTGTACTGGGTGTTAGATTGCTGTTAAATACAGAAAAATACTGGAACTGGGTGTTGCTGAACTCAGTAGGGGACTACGCGAAGACCAGGAAATATATGATTGAAGTATTAACTTTTTTTCCCTTTTCTTTTAAATCTGATATAAAGAAGGTGGGCTACATTCCACATAAATAATCTGTTAATAAATGATAGGCACTAGAGATCTAAAGTGCATGTATGCAATGCCAGGGTGTGTATTAAGGGGCATGTGCACCCTGAAGTAGGTTGCATGTATCCTTCACGGAACTGGACATGTTATAGGACATATACACAAGTCCCATAATGGGCAATTGCTCTCTCAGGGCTGTGGTTCCAAAGTGAGTATCTGATCATCTGCTAATGCTGTTGTGTATTTAAGTTTTAATAATACTGTGCACGTAAATGCATTCAAGTGATATCCATCAGTCCATTAAGCAGAATGCAACTCTTGGTTTAACAGAATTCAGTAATATAGTGGTGTATAAACTTACTTTAATTATGAAGTTTAAAATCCAACAGAACATTTCTAAAAGAAAAAAAAAGCAGCCACATATGTAAATTGTAGACTTGGAATATCTGTCACATTTTGATCCTAGGAGTTACTCTACAGAAAATTCTTGGCTCACTCTGTGATGAGGGGATAGTAAGATTGATTATTACAAGCTTCTGCTTGTGTTCTTAATGTATTTTGAAGAATTGCTTGCCACTTTTGTTCGTTTGAACTAAGCCTTCTTGAACAAACAGGTCAAGAGGAAACAGCCTCAAGTTGCACCAGGGGAGGTTGAGGTTGGATCTGGGAACAATTTCTTCCCCAAAGGGCTGTGGGGCATTGGAACAGGCTGCCCAGGGCAGTGCTGGAGTCACCATCCCTGGAGGGTTGGACAGACGGAGATGAGGTTCTCAGGACATGGGGTAGAGGTGGGCTTGGCAGTGCCAGGTTAGCGGTTGGACTTGATAATCTTAAAGGTCTTTTCCAACCGAAAGGATTGTGTGATTCAGTTGGAGTTGCATCCTCATGCCCTGTTGTCTTTAAGGCCGTGAACAAGCACCACCACCCATACCTTGAGTAAAAGTCCAGCTCTTCCCCTGCCCAGCAGAACTGCTCACCTGGGCCAGTCACTCCTTCCTCACTTCAACCCTCCTTGGTGAGCGGTTGTCAGGGGCTCTTCTTCCAATACTGTTGCCATTTTGTATTTCAAGTAACTCATTGTGGTTTCATTACTGACTTGATCACTTGCCACAGTACATTTACTTACAAAAGTAGAACAAAACGTAGTCGATACTATGTGAACTACAATCAAGTAGATGGGATGTGGAAAAATCCAAACTTGCAAATATTTAGCAGTGATCAAATAACAGTTGAAAGACTGGAACTCAGCTATGCTATTTTCAGAGCAAACTTTCTGTGAAAGAATAGGAGAGGTGGGGAGTATACCATTCTTGATCTAAAAATGAATTCGTTCTAGCATTATAAAAGCATGAGAATATAAAGCTCAGCTTTCATGTCCTTAGTCTGAAATCAGATTCGACTACTGTCCTTGCATCTGTTTGAAGTTGGTACGGGTTGAGGTGAACACCTGGCTATTTTAGAAAGGCTTTTTTCCCTCCCCTGTTGTGAACCTTTCCCATTCTACAAAGCTTTCTTTTTTAGTTACCAAGTTGGTTGCAATTCTTTTGAGTTACTGAAGCTCATTGAAAGCCAGAAGGGCAGCAGAAACAGCGAGGGCGGTTCACGTTTAAACATGAATATTCTTGGATGCATAGAATTAGAGTATGGTGCTTTTTTTTCATTTAAATACTGCTTTAGTGACTGAAATAAACAGGGAAGTCAGCAAAAAATATTGCGATATCTGCTTACTTGGATTATTTTCTTTTATTAAATGGTAGTGTAAATGAGACCACATATACACTCTTGACAGCTATTGGTGTTAGTGTCGAGTCTGATTCCTCAGAGTGAACACTAGGCACAAACTCTGTCAAAACTAGTGACCTACATTATGGTCATCGACTAAATCTGTGCTTCGAACAGCATCTAACGTGTTTGTCGTGAACAATCACTCAGAAATAAAATCTGGCTTTAACTTGCCATACCGATTGTGCCTAATTTATCACTTTGTTGTAACTTGTGTGTACAGGTTTGCATGTACACCAGGAAGGGTTTTCCTTTCTAGTGTGCTCATGCTGAGATCAGTAACGTACAGGTCAGCACGCTCCGTTGTTAAATACATATGGGATGGTGGTATTTGTAGCTCAGTGGCTGTACATCTGTTGAAGTAGGACACTGTGAGGAATAAAGGCTGAGGCATTTGTAGCTGCCGTGCGTGGTGTCAGTGCTTTGTCTGCAGTGCTCATTTCTAGATGTTCCTATACCTGTTTTCAGACAGGTAACTGGCAGTTCTTAAGCTGGGTCTTTTTTTTTTTAAGACCTTCACAGGTAAGAGTGTCCTAAGCAAACAAAAGCAGATATTTCCTGTTTGTTTGAAAACAGTTGACAATAAAAACCAAAAACCATTTCCCAACAGAACTGTCAGGTACAAAGGATAATCTTCCACCTCTTCTTTTAGCACCTGCAGCAAAGATTTGGACTTCTGGGATATCCTTGACATCAACCTGCAAAATGGCCCGTGCTTGGAGGGACACCCGGCCTCTTGCCAGTGCCACGTGAGTGACAAAGCTCTGGAGCTCTTTGGGTTGATAACTGTAAATCACTTCTAGTTACAACCTTCCCCATGCTGACAACCACACATCTATTCTAGCTAGAGAACTTAATTTTGTTTAAATAATGAAAACAATGGCCCTCTTTCTTCAAGCCAATCTCAGCCTGAAGGACACCGCTTTTAAATTGAAATGGCTACACGCTGCCTTCTAAAGTGAACAAGTCCGATGGATTTCTTTGGCTTTTTCTTAATAGCTGGAGTACTTACCATATTGATGTCTGTGTGGTTATTACTGTTGTCATCCAACCAAAATGAAATGTTGTTCACAGTAGAAATATGGTAATGTAAGTTATAATTAGAGTATTTAGAATTTAAAATAGGTAGAAAAATGATTAGTTATTGCTGTGGATTTAAAATAAAAATGTGCATACTTCCTGCTTTAATTTTATTGTGAAAGAAGGCCTGATGTTTAAGGCAGCTGGAAAAACAAAGGAAAGCTGAACAGAAAGCAACTAATTTTCTTCTTTCATCACTATCTGAGTTCAAAGTTCTCATGTTAAACTCTTCCAGGGTGGGAAAAAAATTCATTTCCTGAATCCACATAGTTCACTGACAGTAATTTGAAAAGGTGGATCACAATCACTTTAAACGAAGTACTTAATGACTCTAAGCAGTCCTGTGCCCTGCTTGTGGGGTCGCAGAGGCTGCAGGAAGGCTGGCAACTTTTCTGTAGGACTTTGGTTTTGTAGACGTGGGCAGGGGGAAAAGGAAAACGAGATACTGAAAATAATTTTCTGCGCTAATTTGCAAGGGGCTTAGACACAGGGTGACTGGATCTCTTGCAGGTGATGGTTTCTGGTGATGTAGCCTGGCAGAGCTGCCTTCTGTACTTGTGAGCTGCTTGGTGTTGGTCAATAAGTTCTCTGTTGAGTTGGACCAGAGGTTTTGGAGCAGCTGTGGTCACAAGGGGAGGGAGAGGAGAGAAGAGGCTTAGAGTTGGCTTGAGCTTCTACTCAGTGGAATGCCAGTGCTCAGAGGGGAGCAGACAAGTGACATTTCACATTAACTTGATTTGCAAGGCAAGCTGGTGTTGTGGGGGAGTAATTTAGGGTTCTGCTTACTGCGGAACAACGTTTAGATTTCTTAAAGAGAAGTGCAATTTAAAAGAGTTCGGTAGTGGGTTCACTCTATTATTTACTGCATGAGGGGAAATATGCCAAGCCAAATGCTGCTTACCTTCTCTCCAGGTGCCTGTATCTGTTCATGAAGCAAACTTTCAGGCGTCTTCCCCCCCCGATAACCATTTGCTCCAGAGTCTGTGTCCTGAGGCTCTGAAGACAAACTTTCAGGCGAGGTCTGTATCCGTCTTGGTGCAAACTGTCAGGATTCTTCTCTCCCTGATAACCATTCACTCTGGAGTCTCTATTTTAGAACTCCAGCAGCAAACTTTCAGGTGAGGCCTGATAACCATATGCAGAGCAGACTTTCAGGACACAGAATTCTCAGAAAATAAACAATTTAATGGAGTAGAATAGCAGAAGCGCTGGCTCAAGCTGGGTACCTGCACAGAGGTCCCCCGAGCATGAAAAAAGACTTTTATATCTTTACAGGCCATTCATACCACGATTCAGTCCAGTAGCAATATTTCACTTTGGATCTTCTTGCTTCTTATTGGATCTTTTCCGCAGATTCCTCACGGGCCTTTGTGTTGTTCAGCTGTAGACATTGGTTTTGGTCCATAGCCTTGCAGATACCGCTTCGTCTGAATTAATCCTTTCTTCTCAGTGAAGTGCAAAACAGACCTTATCTTATAAGTGTTCAGTGTAGTTTGTAGTTGCTTTTAGTAAATATGAGCAGAACTTTAGAGCTTAAAATTTTAGTAAAACAGGCTTACTAACATGAAGCAAAGAGTATATTATAAATCATACAACCTTATATCTAAATAATTCGTTACATTCAGTATGCATCTACTTAAGCTAAATTATTAATACTGAACTTGAATTGGGCTCATCCAGTGACCTGTGAGTAGTAAAACTGTTGCCATACAGCTTACTTTTTTAGCAGGGAGAGCTCTAAGTGGGCTTATCCAGGCTGTCGTATCTATAAAATTAAGTGGCTGACTCGTAGTCAAATTGCATACAGTAGGAAGGGTCTGCACAAGACTCCCTGTGCCCACAACTAGTCCGTGTTCAGTTCCCATTCTGCTTCCCTGTGCGTCTCTCAGAAGTTCTTGGCCTGGCTGCAGCTCAGGCCCTTCCCTCCTCTGGAGCCTGGACCAAACTGCTGCTGGTTTGGCTGGGCGAGGGGTCAAGTGCATCCGCCACAGACAGTTTTTGCTTTGAGTGTATTTTTCAGCCATTTTAAGGGGCAAAGGTTTTCTGTGGTAGGAGTTACAGTAATAAGTAAGCATGATGATTAAATGTGTGGGTAATTGGCCATCCCTGTGTTTTATAGACATAAAATAAAATATAGAAAAATATACTGATGTGCTTCTCTAGTTGTGAAATGAAGGGGATGTTTTTACTGTTTATTAGGCATGTGGTGCTGTGGAGTTACTGAGAATGTGCAGCAGCTGGTTGCTCACAGCATCTGAAAGGTGTTAGCGGAACTATGAAATGTTAGAGGAATGTTGAGGGTTTTTTTAAAGCTCTTCCTCTTGGCACTGTTGTAGATAGAATAATAAGTAATTGCATTAATTTGTAATAAGGATTTTTTAGGTTAGATGTGAAGTGTGTGGCCAATTCATATTGAAACACGTTGCCTGGAGAGTAACTAAGAACTGGTGAGACATGCACACATCAGTGGTAACGCACGTGTACATGATGCCACTTCAGATATCAGGACAGGACATGCTGCTTCGTTTTAATGATGTTCAGCAGCACAGTATCAGCTGGAGGAGTGTGTTGGCTTTGCAGTGAGCCCTCATCTGAAACCTGATTCAGGTAAGCAGCATACTTAAAAGGAATAGGATATTTGAACTGTATTTTGCTTTGAAGTGACAAGTTGGATGTTAGATTACCTATTTGAGTACATGGAACAATCGAAAGTTTATAGCAACTTGTTAGGCTTGATAGTACAGTAAAATGAAAAATTAAGACAGCAATTAGCCTTTCACTGGTGGAAGAGAACTGGTTTTTTTTTTTAAAGGTGTAAGTAGATGTGGGGAGGGTGATCAGATACAGAAACTACAGCTGTCTTATGGTATTTGTTGTATTTTGTTACAGCTCTTCATGTTAAACCAGCACGCCACCAATGAGCTTAACTAAGAAGGCACAGCTGACACCGTTGGCCATAGCAGACATCCTGTAAGCACGAGTGTGTCACACCTTCTGTCGTGTTCCAGCCTGTGAGAACTTTGGGAAAACTTAAGGCTTTTCTATTAAAACAAATATTGATGAATGTTGATGTTGTACCTTTGTAATTCTAGATTCGATGCTGCAAAGCAGTCACACAATAAAGTTGCCTGGTTTACACCATTGTCACCAGTTTCACTTTGTGGTTCAACTTCGTCTGACTATTCAAGTTAGAATGAGCAGGTACGGTCAGACCTGGCTTTCAGTACGTGTTGGGCGGCATGGATGGAATTGGAAGTCTGTCAGTTGTTTTTGCATTTCATTTATAGAGAGATGAAGGTGAAAGAACTGACTTTAGCCTCAACTGGAATTGTTGGTGTTACTTGCTCACCTAATAACTGACAGCTTTGAAACAGGTTTATATTGAGCTCTTGAATATTGAATTTGCTTGGGATTGGTTGTTTTGTATTTTCAACTGTTTTCACTTCCATTATAACTTGAAGTTATAACAGTGGAAAAATTAAGGAAAATATTGAAGTATTGTAGTTAGAAAAGCAGTCAAGTAAATTAGTGTGAGGAACCACCTTAATCTGTAGTTACATACAAGCCAATCAAATGCCAGATTAAAAATAAATAACAGCCATTCTGCTGAAATATCAAGTACACTTGGATTTAATACATGCAAAATTATTGGTAGAAACTGCAAAAATAGTTACTCTCAAGGTTACATTATTGATTTTTTTTTTAGATTGAATAGAAAGAAACAATTCCAGGAGCACTAATTGTGAAACTTTTTTCTACCTTCTGAAAGAGGCAGTTACTTTCATAGACAAAATAACTTAGTTGTATATGAAGCACTCATTAAGTTACTGAAATTAACTCCTGTAATGCATTAAATACATCATAGGTATTACTTGCAACAACAATAGCCATAGTACATTTTTCAGAAAGGAGTCAAATTTTTAAGTGATTGCAATGTCTTTAAAATGGGAAGTAGTTTTTATTTTATATGTTTTTGGTGTGGGTGTATGACAGCTGCTTTTATAATTGCAGGAAATTTTCTGTTGATAGTGAAGAACAGACTAATATGCATGCTTATCAGTATATCGGAGTAACTAAATTTTGTTCTTTTTGCAAGACAAGCTGTCCAATGCTTTCACTGTGGATTATATAGTGGAGCACTTTGCTCTCCAGCAGGTTGCACAGTGACTTCAGTATTATGTTTTTCTGGTAGCACTTGCTTGATTTGCTCTATCATAACTCATGTTGTCAGATGTTTTCATTACTGAATTTGTTCATTCTATGAATCAATTCATAAATTTAAATTTGCCAAGAAGTAATACCAACTGTAGATCTTAATTGAACAAAATTTTCTCCCAGTGCAAACTGTGGAAAGTAGTTCTCTGCTTGAGAACTAAGTGGTGTCTTTCTGCAAGACCTGCCAACTTATTTTTATCTTGCGGCTTTTTACATTCACTTAATGCATTAGCTAAAACCATTAGGAACTAGCTGTCAGTCCAAGAGTCAGTAATAAAATGTATTATTTTTCAAGATTCCCTCTAATATGTTTTTTAAAAACGTAAGTATGGCTTCTGTGTTAGGTGATCATCTAATGGTAGTGCCCTCTTTGGATAGCTAACTAGTCGTCAAAATGTTGTTTGCAGCTAACCTAAGCCCTACCTGTGCGTTTATTTGGCTGTCGATATTCCATGTGCGAGGGCTGCACACTTATAAATTACCCTGCTGGTGCCCGTGTGAGACAGGAGCTTGCACGGGCTTTCCCAGGGGAACCTGGAAGCTTGTTTCAGAGCCTGGAATTGAACTAATTCTCTTGAGCCCCACAGTAGGTCCTTAATCACAAAATCATTCCCCACTTTCCCCAAAGAGATTAAATGTAATAACTTAAATTATTTAAGGGGTTTCATATTTTTCTTTTTTTTTTTTTTTGAACACTTGAGGTTGAGGTTTTGAGGTGAACTTTGCTTGCTAAAGACTTACTTGTTGTGGTGTAAAATCTTTCCAGAAGCAGGAATGGGGAGTTGGAGTTGCTTCTCTGGCACATGCAGGGAGGGAATGGGTTGTGGAGAGCTGGCACCTGCACACAAACCCCATCCCTCCCTGGAAAACTAAATAGCCTAACAGTAGAGAGTGAAAGAGGAATGTACCTGGGCTCTGTGAAGAACAGAAATGAGCCGTGTGATGAAGTGAAAAGGGGTGTTAACGTTGCCATCTTTGGAATCAGCTTGAGCCTCTGATTTCACATGTGAAAAGGAAATTTAAGGGAGTTAACCAAGGCAAAACCAGTTTACACCTGCTTTTGGGAACAAGTGGAGTGTTCCTGTGGATGTTTACTTTTCAAGAGAACTAGGTTTAAGTTAGTAGCCTTACTCATGTGAAATTAGAGAAAAAAAAACCAAAAGTTCTAAACTCAACGTGCCTGTGCACAAAGGAAATCATGTTTGAAACTTCACTCACTTAAATAGAGGAAACAAAACCAACCAAACAACAAAAATCCAAGCCTTGTGGAACATTGTCTGCTAAATGAATTGTTAACTTTGAATTTATTTTCCTGAAGAGACTTCTGAGCAGCTTAGAGTAGTTTAGATCCCTCTTTCATTGACATGCCACTTGCACACTCTTGGAAGTGGTCTTAAACTTTATTACAAATTTAAATGCTCCTTTGTCCTTGAATGAGGTGTTTGGGTGAGGTATGCTCAATCTTAAATTGGTTAAAAAGGCCGATGGTCCTTAACAAGCGTTCACAGTACTGGGGAGCGTGCAAGAACAGAGTGATGGTGTGCAGTGCCACACAAGTGCGTAAAGAGGAAAAAAACACAGCAAACTGACCCTTGGCCAGGTAAATATTTGAGTCCTGCTGCATTTTAAAGCAGCTGATTGCGCTGCCTGCGGGGAAGAAGCAGCCGGCGCTGGGGATTATGGCAGGGGGCCTGGGGGTGTGAGGTCTCCAGCCCAGCATTGGGCTGCTGGTTGTGAAAAGTGAACGAGAGAGATGGAATTCCTGCCCAGCTGTGGTTGCTGCTCATTTTTCAGTCACCTGTGAGTTTTGGGGGTGTCTGTGTTCTCCTCAGAGCTGCTGGTGGGACGTGGGCCTGTGTGGAGCGTCTCACCAAAGCCAGGCCTGGAAGAGGCTGAAACTTCCCCAGCTGTGTTCGTCTCCTGGCCTTCAAAACTTCACATTGTACCTGAGGATGGGAATAAATACGAAACGTAGCTGGTGTTGGAAGCATGTTACGGACGCTGGATCACTCTTAACACATCCTTTGATCAGTGTGTTTATTTTACGAACTGCTTGGTTGCGCAGTAGTCATTCGAGGCCTACGTCGTGTTTTACAAAGAAGAAAACGTATCAGATGAGATTTTAACCAGAATCCTGCTCCACTGATCAAGTAGAAAAAGGAAAGATAACTTTCATCTGTAGTTAAGGCTGACATGCGGCCCAGAGTGCTTGAATTATTGAATGCTTTCCGTATCTTCAGTGATACCGGTGATTTAGAAGTCCTCAGGGCTCATGTGGTGAAATATTTTAAAGGCACTGTATTTTTCATCTTCCACTCTTACATCTTTAGCTGGATTTACTTTTCTGACAGAAAACTTGGACTTGAAGTATTTTTCAGACAAACACCGGTTCTAATCTGACCGGGTTTTGAACTTAAATGGAATAAATTGAACTTAAATCTGGAGTAAATGAAAACATTGAGCTGCACTCTGCAGGGGCCTGGCGAAGTTTGGGTAACCACGGCAAGAGACAGTGACTCCCTCATTTAAAAATGTGTGTTTTGGGGCACGTAACTTCTTTTAGCGGTGTCCCAAGGCCACGGCTGGGTGTCAGTCGGTCAGTCCGTGTGTGTCGGTCAGTGTGTGTCTGTCAGTCAGTCAGTGTGTTCCCTCACACCGCGCACTTGAGGGAAGGGGAGCGGGAGCCGCGCTGGTCAGGGCTGCTGGGGAACAGCCCTCCCTGCCAGCCCTTCACCGGGGAATCCACACACCGGGGAGGGCAAAGAGGTGTCTGAAGCTGCTCTCCTGCCTGAGCAGATCAAAGCTGCAGAGAGCCCGGCAGCTGCTGCAGCCCAACCGAGGGGGAGGAAACTGTGCCCTCGCTTTGCCTTTTATTTCCATAGGCAAAGCGAGCGTGGCGTTAGCTCTCCCCGCTGCAGACCGGGGAGGGGAGTGCGCTGCTCCCTTTGCGTGGATTTTCTTTTATCCTGTTGCTTCACCAGCTGGCAGGCGGTGATGGGCAGGTGAGGCTGTGCCAGTGATCACGTCAGGCCCGGCTGCAGGTAAGAGCTTCTTCGTCACGCGTTTGTCTGAGGTGACCTATAAGTTGCTAAAGCAGGCTTCAGGCAGTGCAGTTTTGCTTGTGTGTATTGTGAAAACGCTGTGTGTGAAAGCTGGGCGCAGCGGGCTGAGCTGTGGCCGTGGTACAAGCCCCGGTGGGCTGCGGGGAACCCTGCCCGCTCAGCCCCCCGAGCACTCACGTGAGCTGTGGGGTTGTGAAAGAGAAGTTGCTGGTTCATGAAGGAGATTTCTAGTGTTCTCCAAATGCAGAGCGTGAGTGGGGAGGCTGGGGGTTATGTGCCTGACCGTGGTAGGGCAGCAGTAAACTTTGGTCTTTGCAACAGATGTGTTGTAAAATACAAATATTGGCTGGCTTGTTAATTGCTGAGTGATGAGTGCTGTTGCTTTAGTGTCTGATGATGATGAAAGCTTGATGATTAACTATTTTAATGGGTTTAGATACAGTTCTTTTAAGCATTTCCTAATTCTGTATTCTTTCTCAAGCTGTTTTTTCGTAGTTACCTGTGTAGGGTTGGGCTTACACAAATACTTCGATATGGTTTAGGTTGCTTTTTTTGTTTTAATGAGTTTTGCTAAAGATAAGAGTGTTGTGTGGGGACCAGGCAAGATATTTCCTCTTGTGATAATAAGTTATTTACATAGTGCTTGGCTTTCTTTTATATGTGGGCTGAATAAATGGTATGAGCCTAAAGCCATTGTCCTTTCTCTTGTGCTCGTTTGTGTGTTGTAAAACTTTTGATGATGTTTGTAAAAGTACGTATCTTACTGGGTGTTTTTGGTACTTCATCTTCATCATCCTTTAATAGTGTTTAATGGGGTGTAACACTGTTGGGGATCGAAGTGGAACATGTAGAGGGAAGAAAATTTCCCTTCTCGGGTCTGTTATGAATGAAATGTACAGTGAAATGTACTTGACAGTACTTGAGCTACTTTGATGTCTTAGCGGCTCCTTAATATCCCTTCAGTGAGAACTAATCACTCAGAAATGCTCACTGCCAAATGCTGGCATCCTCTGCAATCGTAATTCCTGATTTCTTGGGTAAATCTCAGACTCAAGTGGCAGTAACTGGGAACTGTTGAGTTCTAATTGATTGAGGGCATGTAACCTCTGTTCAGTGCTGGTTTTATGTATTGGGGCTACATTAGCAATGCTAAAGCTGCAATATGAAATATATAGATGCTGAACTCCAGTTCAATCCCACTGCTGGTGTGTACAATGATTATGCTCTGTTCCTTAGTTATGGTTGTTTTCTGTTGTGTTTCATTACTGTTCACGTATTTGTGCAGGATGTTGGCCTCAATATATCTGGAGTGTTTTAAAATCAAAGCCACCTTACGTAATAAAGGCAGAGGGTGTTGCAGAAGTTGGAAGGCTCCTCGTAGATAAAAGTCAGCAAGACTCAAATTCACTAAGCCTGTGTTAAGCCTGAGAGATCACAAAAATCACAATGCTCCTCCAGGAGCTTCTTGCTTGTCACAGCTTTTCCATGTAACTTTAGGCAAACCGTGTAAAAAGTGTTTGTAATAGGGTCCTGTTTGCGTTAGGATTTCTTTATTTTGAGTACCAAATTTGTTACGCTGGCCATGGGTACCCCAGATCCTCTGACTCTTTTGACCTCGGTTATAAGGGAAAAATGTCAGAGAAAAGTCGGAGGAAACAGGAGGCTGCGTGCAGTGTGTGCTGAATGCTGGCTGGTGACCGAAGATATTCCCTATGGTAAAAAAAAAACCCTGATGGTAAATAAAATGATGCGTTGCTCCTTATCAAATAGATAGTCACTCCGTTAGGAAAGCAGTGCGTCTTTATTTAAATATCTGATCTTGTCATCGGGGAGCGTGCCGTACTACACGTGGGTGTTGGAGAGACCTTGTGGTGGACCACACACCCTCAAAATTGGACATGTCCTAAGGCCTGAACACTTTGTTCTGTGTCCATAAAGCTTTGTGAGGCTTCCTGGGGTATGAAATACAAAAAGACGCATCATTGTATTGCTTTGTTTAGTAGCAGTGTTGCTTTACTGTATTGCTTTATTTTATTTGGTAGCAATTTCCTATGCAGTTCAGTGCAAACCAGCTGTGGAACAGTTCAGTAGCGTCTATTTGGGTCTTCTCTCTGACTTTTGGAGAGAAGAGTGCTAAACTGCATAATTTGTGTAAACTAATTAGACGCATTGAAGCAAGACATAATGCAAATGGAATGAATGAAGTAGAAACTCTTGGAAATGTATCTGCTGCCTCTTGTGAGCTACACTGAAATTGCAAGAGCAGAGAACTTGTTTCTCGTGGAAGCTGTGAGCTTGCAATCCTCTTCAATTTTTGCTGGAAGCGTTTAGGCTATTTGGTTAAATCTTACTGAAATTTCTGCTGCTGACAATGCGTGGAAAGGTCAGATGCGGAGAGGGGCTGCGGGCAGGATGAGCTGGTTTGTCAAGCCAAGCACAGCCTGTGTGTCACAGACTGAGCACTTGCAAGCGATAGAAACCCCTTTTTCTGGCAAAACTTTCGAGCAGCGAAGCAGCGAGGTAGTAAATAACAAAGACTTTGTTTCTGTCTGACTCGGTTGGCGAAGCGGCCTCAATCAGCAAACCCAGCCGCAGGCGAGAGCCGGCGCTTGCTGCACGTCTGGGTACAGAGAAGACAAGTTGTGTTTCAGGTGGGAGACGGGGCTTTGGAGCTGCAGCTGCAAGAATTAGTGCTGTGCTGCAGTGAAAGAAAGAAAGTCCTTGCACGGCTTATTTTTCCTTTGGTTCCATTAGCAGAAGGGGGAACGCTTTTACTGGTGATGGTTTTGGAGAAAAAAATCCTAGAATTGCCTGGTTTGAGGCCGTATTTCAGGGAGGATTTGGGCATACATTGGGAGAAACAAGCCGTGGCTGTGAAAACAAGCCTCATGCTGTTCAGCTTTAAGAGATTGATTTTTCTCACGAAAAGATGATTTGATGTGATATGAGTGTCCAGGTGCCTCGGCAGAGGAAAGACATCTAATAACTGGGAAGCTTTTCACCCTTGCTGACAAGAATGTCATGTGCCCCAAGTTCCAGGGGTTTAGCTGTTGAGTCAACAGCTCCTTTTATTCTTCTTTTTTTCTTCCATCCTTGTAGAGCCTTGCCAAAACCGCTGTTGTTGTGTGGTTTTCTTTGATACATTTCCTACAGTTTAGAGCTCCAAGGAGTTAGTTGCTTTAGACAAGTCAAACGGAGGAAGAGGCAGAGAGAGTAGATAATCTAATGATTTCAGGCTTACACCCCGGCAGTAGCCGAGATGGTGTTATTAATTAGCCCTGCCCTTCGTTAGCAATCACAGTAAGCACTTTTCCTATTGGGGTTGTCACACCTGAGCTTGCTGAACGGCTCCTTCAGCACCTTCGTCTTCTCCAGCGCTGGGCTGTTCCTTCAAAGTCTGCCCACGTGGCTCGAGTCCTAAGGTGGTGATTTAAGGGCTGAGGGAAGGGAAAAACGGCCCTTTCTTGGCCAAACTCTGCTCCGTGACTTGCTCACCCCCAGCTGTTCCGCTCTGAGCTCTGCCCGCCTGGTACCGGCTTTCCAGCCTTGTGGGAATGGGCTGCGGGGTGAGGAAAGTTGTGACTTCGGAGTGAATGGGAGAGGTCAGGGGCTCGTTAGGACAAGTGGGTTATTTTAAAAGTTTTGGACAGCATTCCCAGGCTGGAGCAGCACCCGTGTGGGCTTTGCTTTGCTGCAGGATTTTAAGAAAGCCCAGAGATGCTGGGTTGTCTCCGCTGTTGCTGGGGGAGCCAGGAAACCTGAGAGAAACCTAGAGAGCACCACAGAATGACAGAACAGTTTGGGTGAAGGGCCCGCCCCAGCTCCCCCATTCCCCCCCTGCCATGACAGGGACATCTTCACCAGCTCAGGTTGCTCAGAGCCCCGTCCAGCCTGGCCTGGGATGTCTCCAGGGATGGTTCAGACACCACCTCTCTGGGAACCTGGGCCAGGCTCTCACCACCCTCAGGGCAACAATTTCTTCCTCATGTCCAGCCTGAATCTCCCTCCTTTAGTTTCGAACCCCGGGGTCGGGGGAGCCCCCGCCGCCAGCCGTGCTCCGCTCTGGCCGCCAGGGGGCAGCGGCGCACCGGGGAGCGCGCGGCGGGGCGGGGCGGGGGGCGGAGCCGCCCCCTGGCGGTGGCCGCGGGGTCCGGGCGGCAGCGGAATAACCTGAAATGGGCGGTTCGAGACCCGCTTGCCCCCGGAGCGCGTCCGTGCGGGCGGGGCGGAGTTTGGTGCTGGAAGCCTTCAGAAAAGAGAAAGGCGGGGGGAAAGCAAGATGATTAATTAAAATAACGCGTCTGAGTCTTGCTCAGCTAGATCGGGATGGTTGTGATGGAGGTCGGGATGTTTACGTTAGGAAAATGTGCTAAAAGTTCTTGATCATTTCACTGATGCTGATCTGTATAAGTACCACATTCTACAGTATTTTTCTCCATTTGGTGTGAAGCCTGTTCTGGGAGGTGACAAAGGAAAAAACAGAAAGGAAAAGTAGAGCTGCGTGACAGAGAACTTCATTCCCCGGACCGAGGGGCATCTCGCTCAATCTCCTTCCATGTATTTGAAAGCAACAACCTGAAGAAGCAGGGCTGTGTGTGGTGGGTCAGAGGGGTGACAGGGGGGATAGAGGAGCAGCTTTGGGAGACTGAGCTTCCTGGCCAGCCCCCACCTGCAATTCAGCAGCAGCAGGAGACACAGGAGGGCTCAGCGATACCACGAGGCTGGAAAATCACCAGCCCTCTCTTGATTAAAATCGGAGTTTTGATTTAAAGTTGTTTTATCTGGGCAAAATCAAAGGTCTTCTATCTCTGCATCTGTGCTCCGTCTCTGTTCTGCCATTGAAAGCTTGTGTAGCTGAGCTGGGGAGGAGAGGGGCACAAGGTTGTTTCTGGGTTTCCTTGATGTTTCTTTGTTCTGCTGCCTACCTGGAGCTTATAAGAGGACGTGCAATGGAATGAAAAATTTGGTTAAACGGGTGGAAATTTCCATGCGAACGCTGAAATGGATGCGGGTCAGAAAGGGAAATGGTCTTTGCCAGCTGCCTCTGCTTTGAAAACAAGCAAACAAAAATGCCCCAAATCAGAAACAAACAACATCTCCTGTGCAGAAAGCACTGCACCCACCTAGACATCACGGAGCCTGTAGAAAATTGTGCATTACTTTAACTTGCTGTGATAACATGTAGCAAACACAGGCTGGCTCATCTTTCAAGAATCTCCCAAATATACTACTGAAAGATTTGATAAATGCAACAGCACTTAAACAGCTGTTTTTTTCCAGACTTCCCTGAGTTAGAAAAGCCCCCTTTGCGCATCTGGTTCTCTCCTGCCTTCCCGCAGTGGCAGAGGGGGCTTAACAACTCTTTGCTTGCAAACCTCAAATGAGGCTCTAAAGGAAAGAGTTGCGTTTCACTTTTTGATTTGGGAAGGTAACGAAATTCACTTTAGCAGGCTCTGCAGCGCGGTGCTGGGCTCTATGCAAGCGACGTGCCCCGGCTGCTGCTATTTGTACAGCCATGTGATTATTCTTGCCAATTTTGATAATGAAACTCGTCCCTTTTAATATCTTACTGGGGAACTGAGAAGTCTTAGAAGAAAAAGGCCGGCTCGTTTCTCCACAGCGTGGCTGTGGCCTGGGGTGCAGCGGGGCTGCCGGGGGGGTTGACACATCCAGTGTCCCCTTGCAAGGGGCCCAGACCTGGCAGCAGAGTCCCGTGAAGGCAGGACCTTGCGGTGGGAGGGACTGGTTGGCCTGGGTCTGTCTGCCCTGGAAAGCTGCATCCCCTCACAAGTGGAACAGTTTTTCACCATGGGAAACATCCCTCCGTCCCACAGGTGTGCAAAGTCACCTCCTGTGCTTAGGCATAAACCGAGTTACCTGATTAATGTTAGTGTTCATCTGTACTTTCAGCCTGGGCTAATTTTAGAGCTTGGAATAAGGATGAGAATGGATTCAGCTGGTCAGAAATAGCTATTCTGCTTTGAATACACCAAGCTGGATCCAGATGAATTTCCCCAATGAGGCAAGTTGTTTAAACTCAGTGGTTTTGCCCATGTTGTGCACCATTTGCAATGAGCCAGGAGGGCAGCGCCCGCTCGGAGCCGCTGCGGGGCTCAGCTGTGCTCCTCGGCACCCACACAGGCCCCTGTGCCCTGCAGAAAGAGCCGGGGGTCCCAGCCTCACCCCAACGGGATGGGGCACCTCCATCCCTCCTGAGGGCAGAACTGCGAGCTCCCTGGAGGCACAGGCTCAGTTCAGTAGTGTTTAGTTATGCTGCCCTGCAGGTGACACATCTCTCACCGTTTTCACAGAATCCCAGAATGTCAGGGACCTCGGAAGCTCACCCAGTGCAATCCCCCGGAGCAGGAACACCCAGATGAGGTTACACAGAAGGTGTCCAGGCGGGTTTGAATGGCTGCACAGAAGGAGACTCCACAACCTCCCTGGGCAGCCTGGGCCAGGCTCTGCCACCCTCACCAGGAAGAAGTTTCTTCTCAGATTTCAGTGGAACCTCCTGTGTTCCAGTTTGCACCCATTGCCCCTTGTCCTGTCACTGGTTGTCACCCAGAAGAGCCTGGCTCCATCCTCCTGACACTGCCCCTTTCCATATTGATCACCCTTTCCATGAGGTCACCCCTTTCCATTTGAAATTAAATTGTTATGTTGAAAAAGTGACATAAACAGGATGAGATAACTGGAGTATTTTGGGGAAGGAGCAGGTTCAGGGCATGCGGGTTAAATTTTTTTTTGTCCATGGATAAAAATGGATAGAAGTTCTCTTACAATCTCTCCCCAATGCATTTGTATTTGGGAGTCCCTTCTGCAGCTGCCTGTCCCCACCACAGTCCTGTGGGATGTGGTTGTGCCGGCACCACCACAGGCTGTACGGAATACTTTGGTGTTTCAGGAAAGTCTTGAAAATAATTAAAAATCTACCTGGTCTCCTATTTAGGAAAAATGCTGCCGAAGAGAAAAAGAATGCAAGGAGGAGGAAATACCCCTTCTCCAGTTTGATAACCCCCTCTGTGGGGGCCACCTTTTGTCCTGCAAAGCAGCCGCCCAGCGGGGACATGGCCCAGCGGGCCCCTGGGCATCCCTGTCACACAGGGTGTCCCCTGCCCTGTGCCCACCCCAGCTCCTGGCTTAGCCACACACTGAGCTGATGAAAATGTTGGAGGAGAGAGCTCGGTGCTGAGGCCCAGTGTGAATGAAACAGAGCAGGGATGTTGTTTCATGAAGAAATGGTATGGGAGCAAATTGCCGTGGATCAATGTAATCTAATTTCTTTGCTTCTGTGATCTAAACACATGCTTTAATAATTTAGTAAGGGGGAGCGTCTAACAGGCGGGTGGGAAACGATAAAGGATGGTTTAACAGAAAGTGGTACAGGGCAATAAAACATTGAAGCCAATCATGAAAAGGTGGGTGATGTCCAAGTAGATAAAGCAGGAGGGAGAGAAGGTGAGACAGGCTCTGCATTGGGAAGAAGCACGGCAGTGGGGGTGTGAGCTTTGTTCTGTGCCTTTCCATGCAGATCCTAAAGGGAATGACGGTCTTATAGGGTCTTTAGTCCCACAGAAAGGAAAAGGACTGAAGCTGCACAGCAGTGTCAGTATTGGGGGCAAAAATAGCAAGAACTGGTACCAAGAGGGATTAATTGCTCTGAAACTTCAGCAGATCTTGTTCAGGTGTTTGAAAACACCTCATCAGGATCACAGAGAGTGATTCATTTTAATTCTTCCTGACCCTTGTTTTCTGTACTTGCAGGGCACCTCACAGACTGACACAGGGAGTGCGGGTCCTGTTCTCACTGTCTCTTTCCACTTGCTTGGGCAGAAGCTTTTAACATGGGCATCATCTGATAAACAGCAAGAACAGCGGGCTGTGGAGGGGTTTTTTCCTCATTATATTAATCTTCGAGCACTTATAACATACTCTTCAGGTTCCTGGACATAATTTTGCGTTAAATTAATACGTGATAGGAAAGAGTTGTCTGAGACTCGGTCTGTCTGTCAGACAAGGACTTGTCTGAGACACCACTTTGATTTTCTACCGTGGTTCAAATGTCTTCCTGATAGTCCTGAGTGTGTTTCTTAACTGTGGGGTCTCTGGTGATGGGACAGTGGCTCAGACAGGCTGAGGATGGAGGGCTACAGAAATACTGCAGAGAATTAATTACTCGTTCCATGTGTCTTTGATTTGGCACCCAACAACAGTAATCATAGGGAACTGTAATTTGCATTGATTTTCTATATATTTAATGTTTTTTAAAGTTTACTCTGCAGAAAAGCAACATTGATCTTTTCTACAATTCTGAATCCTGGTTGTACCCAGTGATCTCTTCACGTATTTCTTTTCCTATTAATAGTACCTAGTGATTAGTATGTAGTAAGTGATTTAGTCAAAGCTATTTGGAGGCCAGATTTTCTAGGGAGTTCTTGTGGGTTTACAGTATCAGTACTGGTGGGCTGAATTTCAAATAAATTCAAATTTATTTAATATTTAGCAACCTGAAGTCTATGTCATTACTTCTGGCATGCCCACTCCAAGTGGCCTGTGTGCATCCGGAAAGGTTTGTATCTCCGACATTGCTTCAACAGAAAAGCACTGAAATAAATAAATGCAACGGGAACACTTTGCCAAATTGTGTTCCAGACAAAATCCTTCCCCCCTTTTCATTCAGCTCTAATTACGACTGACCCCCCCTCTTGCCGGGCTTTCGTCCCTGCATTTATGTGGCACTCTGGAGCTGTTGGTTGGAGCAGCCCCACAATAGGGCCAGGAGTCGGGGCAGAGCGGCTGACGGGAGTAATGGCTTTGCTTTGTACATCTGTCAGCTAATGCTTAACTAATGCAGAATTACTGTCAGCCTCCTGCCAAGCTCACTTTCCTCTCCACCTGAATGCGTAATGACTCCGTGGCAAGGAATTCGAAATAAACGCTTAATGGCCGGACATTTAGAAAATTAGGAAAGTAGCAGAAGTTTGTCACGGTTGTTGTCTCGCCGGCTTTCCCGGCCCCTGCGGCCGGCGTGGGGTGGCGGGTGCCGTGGTGCAGAGTCCCCCACGGCGCTGGTGGTGCCGGGGCAGCCTTCACCCACCAGGCACCCACCATGCTGGGGACACCGGTGACCGCTGGTGCCCAGGTGACGCTGGCCTGGTTCGGGGCCGCCTCCCCCAGGGGCAGTCCTGGCCTGTGCAGGAGCCGGTGCCCGGTGCCGAGCCCTGCGCTGGCACCACCGTCCCACAGCAGCGGTGGCACACGGGGCTCCTCCTGAGCTGCACCCTGGAGCCGTCGCGCTTCACCCCAGAGAGCTGAGCAGTCCCCGCGCCGAGCTCTTGTCGCTCAGTTTGCAAACCCCTCTGGAACCGTGTGGGAGGAAATATGTTTTCTAAATGTTAGTCATTACCAGCTAATGGGGATGTTAGCAAACGGGGCGAGCTCGGAGACGCGGGGGTGGCCAAGGCGGGCCGGTGGGAGGGCTGTGCCGCCGCGGGGGCTCGGCAGAACGCGGGGACTTGCTGTGGGCAGGTCCGAGACAGCCAATTCCTCCAAAAATGAGTGCTGGAAATGCTGAGCTGTGGTTCGGTAGGATGCAGGCACATCCCAGGTGCCACTTCCTTGAAATGGGGACTATGTTCCCACTCGCCGATGTCCTTTCCCTCCCTCAGAGACGCCCCAGTGGTGTATGGGAACATATGAGCATTCCCATGCTGCTTTGGAGGAAAGTGGTCTGGGTTTTTACCAGTTTTGGCTCGTCTCTGCCTGGGCAGTGAGGGGCTGTGGTGGCCGGCAGCCTGCCCTGGTGCCAGGTGACAGCCACGGCCAGTCCTGCCTCCTGCAGGTGCTGCTGGGGTCAGAGGAGCTGCTTCATCCGAGGTCCAGCCCTCGCAAGGTCTCCCTGGGCACCTGCACCACAGTCATTTCGGGTTGCGTATCTCCACCTGCCTCATCTCTCACCAGAGATGTCTGGAAAGCAGCATTGACCTCCTTTCTTTGAGCAGGAAGGGCTGATGTGCGCAGAAAAATTTTGGAGGTGGAAACATTTCCGCCAGTGCTGTTGACAAAGTTGGGCATCACCTTCTTCAGCAAACCGTGGTATCGTTATTTCCCCTTTGGTGCAATAATGGTGTTTGATCACGGCTGAAGGGAGACGGCTGGGCTGAGACGTCTGCCGTGGGTGACTGTGAGCTCCTCGACAGCAGCGTGGGAGCACCCTGCCGTGTGGGCGGCTGGTTTGTGACCCACCGTCTTGAAGATTTCGATTGTTTTGTTGTTGCTTTTTTTTTCCCCATGCGCAACTTTTCAGCTAGCAAAAACCATTCAGGAAAATATTTGTGTTGGAAAAATTTCAATCTACCATGATTTCTCGCTACAACCACCAGGGAAAATACAGCCCCAGATACAAATATTGAATGAGGTTTTAAAAACAAGCCGTGTCAGGGGTGACCAGTGTTTAGTCTTTGAAATACTGCACAAAACACGTATTTGGAAACGCAAACCGGAGCCGAGAGCATGGAGCAAAGGCTGGGGCTGCCGGGACGTTG
Source organism: Pampusana beccarii (assembly GCA_013399365.1). Classification (NCBI taxonomy): domain Eukaryota; kingdom Metazoa; phylum Chordata; class Aves; order Columbiformes; family Columbidae; genus Pampusana; species Pampusana beccarii. The sequence continues at coordinate 311,395 of VWYH01010137.1, forward strand.
TGCTGAAGGGGGTGACGGCAGGCGGTGGCAGCGCGAGCTGGTGACCGGCTGCTTGGCCAGCCCTGCATGGGCACGAGGTTTTGGGAGGTACCAGCATACGGGCACAGGCCGTGGCGGCAGTGCCATCCCTGGCCACGCCACCGCCAGCCCGCGCTGCCCCAGCTCACCTGTGCGTTGTTATAAACACGCTGCCTGTCGAGGGCCTGTCTGAGGTGACGTGCAGCTCCGTGAGCACAGCCCGAGCTCAGCCGGCAGGCAGCCTGTCCCGTCCCCGGGTCCCACTGCCGGGTGCCAGCCCTGGCCGCGGGTCAGGCTGGCTCTGCACGACTCGGCAGAGCTGCCCGCCGGCTTGTTAATAACCGCACCTTGGTGCTGGGGTTTAATAGGGGCCGCAGTTATTAATGCATCTGGAAAAGGGAAACCACAAGTGAGACACCGTCTCCAAGTAGCGCTAATGGAAGGATCAGTCTGTTTTACTTAGCACAGGCCATACGGCCATTAAAACAGCTTTAAACAACAACCTGTGCATAAAGGAGTCCAGGAAGCAACTGGGCACCAAACCTCAGTGTTTCTGCACTCGTTTGCTAAGATAGTACAAATGATGCTTAACAAATTTAAATAATTAGTTTCATAAAGTCTTACAGTTTTTGAAGACAGGTTTGAAAGCTATTTCTGAAAGTGTCTTTCAAGCGCGTGTTGCACACGTTATCTGCCCGGGGCGCCTGGGGGCTGGTGCAGGCGGTCTGGGCTGTGTACCCCAGCTCGCGCCATCGCTGTACTGACTAATTGCAAAGCCATTCATTTGTCATGCACTTCTGGTTTGCTTCTCTCCACTGTGTCTAATCACAAGCTTGGGAACATCTCTCTGGTGTGGGCCGTGTCTCAGGGCTCCTTTGCAGATTACGGCACCTCCAGCAACTGCTTGCTGTGCCCAGGCCCGTTAGTGACGTGGCCGAGGCAGGGTGGGCACTTTGGGTTGGCCTGGGGGGAGTTTGTGTGGTTTTTTTCCTTGTGTCACACCGCTGTTGCTATGGCTGATGCTTCAGCTGGGCAAGGCAAAAAAAAAAAGAAATGCTCAGTGGCCTGGCAGACCTTTGTCATATGAGGCATTTTTAGCTTCACGTATTTCCAAATAACATAGCCCAAGTGGCCTTGGGAGACCATCCTGAGTCCCGATGCCTGTGGGCTTCCACTAAGTTCCCAAGGCCCAACTACTTTGAATTTCTGGGTCTAAACCACTGAATTTCTTAGCTTTAGAGCCTGGTCTGTAGTCTGACAGCGCAGCAGAAACACCACAAACACGAGCTCTCATCCTTCTGCCATGTGAGATACTTGCTTTTTGCCCTGGAAGTCCTTAAAGTGCCGGCGCTGTAGAAACAGTGTTTTGGGGATGCAGGTTTATTGTATCTTGCTGATTTGAAATTCCATTTACTCCTTTTACTGGTAAAGGGATATATTTTTCCCAACTGTGGCCATTGTGAGCCAGCCCGGCAATCAAGCTGGAGCAATTCCTTTCCAGGGATTGCCGTTAGCAAAGATTTTGCTGATCAAATTAGGCCCTCGGTGGCAGCTACGCCAATGCAGCTGAGACCCGTGCATACCCCCAGCTGTGATCCGTGTGTCCAGAGAGACTCTGGTCCCCAGCGCTTCTGCATGACCAATTCTTTGGTGTCACTGGGTTGAGTTACGTACGCCCTATTGCCAGGTAAAGCGAGTACACAGTTGTTATAGATATAATGGTCAGTCACGTCCTGTACCAGCTTCCATCACTTACAAACAAAGAGGAATCGATTTTATGTTTGGACAATGTCCTCAGAAAAACTATTATAGCAGCCACAGTCACCCCGAGCTTTCCACTCTTGGGTCTCCTACAGCTGTGCAAAATGAAGGGGGGTTTGCTCAGCTCTTCCAGGGCTCCTGCAACTCACTTTCTGCCAAGGAAGCGACAAACACGCTACTCTTGTCTAGGTCCATCTGGGCCAAATATTAGCTACAGCCATGTCCAGCTGTCAAGTGACTTAATTGGACTGGAGGCTCCCGTGCGCTCCAGGGTTTAGATCTCTTCTTCAAACAGCCACTTCCACACTCCGCCGATGCGTTCCCCACAGCGCCGTCACTCGGCTCCTAACAGCCGCGGCTCTAATTGTTTTGTTAAATTTTGTGCGCCGTTTCTAGCATCTATTATCTCCTTTACCTCACCCCTTTTGAAGGGGAGGCTCCACGCGGGCTCATTCGGGCAGTTCCAGCAGACCTAAAAAGTCAGTCTTCACCTCGTCTTGGTACAGCACCATCTGCAGAAATCAGAGCATAACCGCAGAGCGAGAAAGGGCAGCAACAACAAGAGCAGAAGAAAGCAGCGTGCCTGGGAGAGGGATATGAGGAGAAAAAGAGAGAATTTTCTTTGATGTATTCGTTTCCTCTTATTAGTATCCATCTAGTGGTGCTCAGGCTGAGATAGCTGACCTGTCCAAAAGTTAGTGATCCACACACAATCCACTCCCAATAGTGCAAAAGTACAGACATCACAGAATGAAAATAGCAGAAGTCAAGATGAAGGAGGAAACCACGGGCTGCCAGATATGAGTGGGAATAACCTAAGTTCACCCAAGTGGCAGAGACAGTATCTTAGTTTGTGGAGAGTGAGGGAAAAAATGTCTTAACAATCTCATTCTCCCACCTATAAGCACATCTCTTCTGTTTTCTGTGCCGCTACTGATAAAGACTGCCCACGCTTGAAAGGACCTGGCAGGGTACGGGGTCAACCTTATACAATTTCCTCTAATTGTGTGGGTCTGGCTGACCTCCTTCTTCCAGCGCAAGGAGGGATAGTGGCAGACAGAGATGACAAGAGAAAAAGACGGCCAAAACTTTTCCTGCCCGTGTGGCAGCCGCAGCCTGTGGTCGCAGACCCTTATTGCTGTAAGACAGGCTCTCGGTGCACGGGTGCGCTGGCTCCTCGCGCTGCCCGCGCCAAGCACGTGGCTGAAGGCGCAGGGCATTACACTCCTGAATCCGCCCGGCCTGCCCGGAGCAGATGGCAAGCTCGGGTTTGCCCCACTCTCGTCTTCCTGTTCCTCTGCCAAGACACCGGGTTGCTCTGTCAAATAGAAAAAGGGGGAAATCCACACATGTGTGCCGTGAGCCAGCCCTGCCCTCTGCGGCGCGGTCGCCTCCTTCGGCCGCAGGTCCTGCAAATGCTATGGCCCTTTTTCAGCTCCGTTTCTTAATTTAGAGGGTGCTTTTGTGCTGCAGAGGGTGTTCTGCTGTTTCCTGGGAGATGTGCATGTGGGTGAAAGCGATACCTCATCCCCTGGGTGACCACTGCCCAGAGGATGGCCCGGAGCAGCGTCCCCGGGGTCGGAGGGAGTGCATCGCGCAGCTCTCTGCAGTGGCACTTGCGCAGCTCTTCCCAGCGAGTTTCTTCAAGTCTTGCTAGTCCAGGAAGGAGGTGCCCTGGGCATTGGTACTAGCTTAAAAGTTTATTTGAATTGCTCCCTGGAGAGGGTGCCAGCTTTGTGTTCAGCTCCGTTGGAAAGAGATGAGAAGAAATTTCGCAGAGACAGTAAGTCAATATCAGTGCTCATAGGTATCGCTCCACAATAATGCCTTTTGACAAATGGATGTCAGTTCTCCAGAAACTTAGCTCAAGAAAGCAGAAAATGAAAACTTGCTGGAAGTTTTTATTGCCAATGCTTCATGTACAGAGAGTCTGTATCATCTCCTTCTCGGCACTTGCGTTCTTGAGGAGATGAAAATCTAATAGATGGACAGCAGTAAAATAAATCACTGGCTCTTAAAACTATGGAAAATAGTATCACAGGGAATAATTACTCAGAGCCACTAAACAGTTCCGTAATGTGTTTTTAGAACGGATCATGGCTAGAAGAAGCTGCAGGATGTGCCGGGTGGGTCCATGGCCGTGCTGGCCCAGAGGCTGGGTTGCAAACAGCAGCGATGTGAGTTAGCAACTTCTTGCCCTTGTGAGAGGGAAGGTAAGCACTGTCCATTTCCAGAGGAGCCAAGTGCCTGTGATTGCCATCGATTCTCCCGGGAGAACCAGATGCTCACTCAGCTCGTTTGCAGTGATCCTCCCCAAAACACAGCCTCATTTACACTGTATATGAGAGGTGGTCTACTGGAGCTTGCGAAGGCAGCATGGAGAACCACGCGGTCGATGCACAGGAGGACTTAGCAGCTCTTTTCCAGATTTGTTACGTTTGGCTGTCACCTGTGAGCATCTGTGACCTCCCAGCCGCCTCAGAACCCTTTCCTTTCACCAAGCCTTGGCTCCTGGCAGGCAGGAGAATCATAGAATCAGCAGCAGTGGGGTGCTCTGCCTACTTGGGATGGCACAAAAAATTTTGCAGGGAAATGTAAACTGTGTGAGGTGAGCTCTGGAGCTCATTGCTGGCGATATGCTCACATCACAGGGCTGTGTGTCTCTGCCACCCTGCTTTTCCAGAAAGTACATGAACCTGCCAGTCTTAAAACCTCCTGAATGAGGAGCCCGTAGCTCTCTGAAATGCACTACTTGCCTTGACTGGGCTGAGCAGATTATCCACTTAAAGTACAAACAGTTGTGTTGATGAACTTTGACATGAAGGGATTTGGGAAGCTTTAGGACCAGCTAAGCACAGGAGCACAGGTTTGGAGGGGAAACAGGCCCAGCCATATCTAGACTATTGCCAGCTCCTTGCCTCATATGGTAGGGAAAACCAAAGAGAAAAGGGCTGGAGCCTCTCTGGACATGGCTTGTTCCTGCACTTCTCGTGGAAAAGTTCTTCCTCAATGCCAGCCTTTAAATCTGTGCACTGAAATTGCTCTCGCAAGTGCATGGGTGAGGAGCCTGACCGTGCCGGAGCGCTGGCTGGTGATTGCAAGTGGAAGGTGTACAGAAAAAACCCCAAATGAACAAGCACAGAGGTTGACCCCAGGCTGTCTTGGAAAAAGCGAGCATTGTATCTTCTTTTCTATCTTTTATTTTCTGCCAAACCACGCATGTTGAACAGCTCTCTCAAATCATTTGAGGATGTTAGGATATGCGAAAAGAACCAACGCAAAGATGCTCTTTAATAAACGAAGTCCTGGGGTGACATGCCAGCATGGTGATGACACTGCAACCCCGGGTGCCCAGGACATGATGTGACTACAGACCCCTCGGGGCTGATGTACTGGGGCCAGACCCCCACCCCACAGCACCACTGCCCTCTGGCGCTTGCGGACCCCCCCAAATGAAGCCAGTCCCCTGGTTTCTACCCCAGACTGTCAGCGCTGGGCTGCTGGAGCTGCAGCTAATGACTCACAGTCCATGGAGAGCCTTCTGGTTCCACTGCCTAAACCCTCAGAAATGCCCTTAAACCTTTTGTTAGCAATAAAATGTGAAAATGTGCACATCCAGGTGAAAGCTTTGTAGAGAATGGAAGCATAGGGCTCAAAAATATCTTAACTGTATAAATATTTTGTTTAATAAAAGGGTAGTTATATCTATATAACTTACGAAGGATCCTAGCTGCCTGTTTTCCTGAATGCCATGGTGGTAATCTTGGCATAATTACTAGGCAGACAGACAGATTTAGCGTTCAATGTAAAAGAGCTTCTTAAAGCTGGGGTGTTGGAGTGATTTTCTGGTTGGTTACCCCCATGCTGTGCAATCATACCGGGCTGCCCTTCGCTTAGGGCGTCCTGGGGCAGCGGCACTGCATGGGGTACAGCACGTTGAAGGTCTGTCCATACCACGGGTACCACTAAATAGTCTTCTTCAGGCTCTGCCAGGTTCAGGAGTGTGAGATGGCAGTTGTGGGTGTGATTGCATGGGGAAAAAGCATAACAAATATTTGGGATGTTTATGCATTTGCATACCCCAATATTTTAAATTTTTATTGATTAAAAACCAGCTTGCTCCCAGAAAGGTTCAAGGTGACAGCCACCCTCCTTTTGCCTATTTGACCAACAAGGAAGCAGCTTCAATAACCACCAGCCCGAGGAAAACAGAATGAAACTCAAAGATTGCATAAAGCTACAGCTGGCTATAAATCACAAAATTTAACCTCACATCCCCACTCTCCTACATTTTCCAGAAGGGCATTATTTTTCAGACTTACATTTGCCATTCGAAAGGTTTCCAGAAGTTAACGTGATGTCTGTTTATTACAATGCGGTGCAGTAAAAACTCATTTTAGTTTCTCTGTTTGTGCTGCCTGAAATGGCACATCTATGATTGCTCTGGTAACCACAATTTGCCAGCTGACTTGAAAGATATGGTGCCATCGAAAGTGATTTTGTTTAATCCTAAGTGTATTTGAGGACTGAGACTGAGGACCGTGCATGGGATGGGGGTCCCGGGGGAGGGACGGGGCTGCTGCCGTCACCCCCGTCCTGCCGTTTGGGTGGGCTGTTGCGCCACGGTGACAATGGGTGTCCTTGATGTGGATATTACAGATCAAACCGGTTCAAATTTCTGCCACAAAAAGCATCCGATGCTTTTACTTGGGGTAGCCATCATGGCAAGGAGTGTTTTTTTCCAGTTAATTTTTGACATCAAGACAAGCTAATTCCTTCGGGCTGCTCTCGGTGCCGCAGCCTAAGCAAGCGCAGCGCGGTGTCGCTGCTCTGTTCTCCACAGGGGCTGCTGCGATGCGTGCCGCTCCACGCGGCTCCGAAAGAACTGGGGCTGCTGTAATTAACGGAGCAAAACCTTCCTTCTGGTGTCAGTTAATGCCTTGCATTTATACAGTGAGGAGTGGCAAAGGATGGACTGAAATATCCTACGTTTAAAAAAGAAAAAAAGGAGAACAAAAAGAGAATAAAAGAGCTGGGAGTCACACCTCCCTGTTCATTGGCTGGTGTCTAAGAAGCGAGGGGTAGGAAGAGCTGGTGCTCTCCAAACCAGGCCTTTCTTGAAATACGCATTTTGCTATCCAGGCAAAAATGAACAATTTGCTTGGTTTAGGTACTAGAATATTGTGAGTCCAATGAAGCTCCTGCTGCTGGCCTTCCGCTGGCTGCTGTGTTAAGGTTTGAGGCTGGATCTTTCTGGATTTTAACCTCCCTTCCCACATGGAGCTGCATCTTTTCAGACTCCCCCAGGAACAGCCCCAGATGCATTTCCCACTGGTGTTTTTAGACCTGTATCTAACCCATAAGGATCTTCGGGTCTCAAAACTGGACCTGAAAAAAATACCGTTTTAATTGAACATCAGCTAATTGCCATCAAAAGCGATGTTTACTGTTTGTGTGAGGAATGTGAAGGCTGGAACTTTGTGAGGCTCAAGCAGGCAATGCAGCACGGCCCCGGTGTCACAAGGTTATCAAGAGAGGAGTGATCAGAGATTACTCTTTGTGGGGATTAACCAAGGAGTCAGTTATGCTTAAATATAAGCATATGCTTAGGTTAATTTGATTTTCATACTAGATAAAGCACGGGGATTGTCACCAAAGCACTTGCGCTCAGCAGAAAGCTCTCTGCAGTCTGAGGAAGGCACGAAGTGAAACCATGTGAGCTGGAGTTTGCTCTGGGCAGCATCCTCCTGTGGAGCCGGCCGGGCCTGAGGAGCCATGAGGAGGGGAAGGATGCCGGACCTTGGTGCATTTAGCAGATGACGCCCTAATGCAGTGTCCAAACAGCATTTTGGTGATGCTAACAGGGAGCACCCTGCAGCTAAGCAGAAAAAATCCCCAAATTCGCACGTACGGGGGTTTGCGCCGGTTTCTCTGCAGCCGTGTGCAGGTGGTGTCAGTGACACTGGGCTGCAGCTCCCACGGGCAGGCAGAGCCATAGCTGGGCCTGGGCATCCCCTGCCCCGCTGCAGCTGGTACCCACAGCCCAGCCCCGCGCAAACAGCCCTTTGGACGTGCCTCCCCGCCCACGGGTGCTTGGCTTCTCGCTGCCAGGGCCGGCTCACTTTTCTGGGGAGGAGGCGACGTTGTGGGCAGGAGAGCTGCTCTCCTGCGTGCTGCGCGGGAGGGCTGCCGTGCCCCAGATCCATCACACCGCACAGCGTTATCTCTTGATGGGCGCGCCGGGACTCCGCCGCAGGAACCTGCAACGTTGGGGCGGCTCCTGGCTGGGAGAACAGGACCCACGGGTGCCCGTGGTGTGGGCTGTGACAGGCGGCTCGTGGACGAGGTACCCGCGGGAAGCAGAGCCCCAAGAGGAGTTTAAATGGGAGCTCCCCGCCGAGGCAGCCCCGCGGCACCGAGCGCCGTGAGGTCTCGCTGGCGTTAATCTCGCTCACGTCCTCCTGCTGCGCTCCCTCCGGGGACGTGTTTGTAATGGGGTTGGAGGGTGCCAGCAATCCATAACAGAGTGACAGACAAGCTGTTATATTGTTATATTTTGCTACCTATCATTTTAATGTCACTTTTAATGTATGAATTATGCCCCCATTGTGTGTAATTATATTTCTCCTCTCAACCCTGCTCAAGGAACAATGGAAAGATGGAGCTGTTAATATTAAAAACAGCACATCTCTCAAAAAAAGTTAGAGGTCACACCTTAATTCCTAGTGCATGAGGATAGTTAATCAAAAGATGATGGGACTAGAATGAGTATGGGGACAGAAATATCCTGCACAATTTCTTGTGGAATTTAATTAGAAAGGAAGTATTAATAGCATCTGTATGTGCAACTCTGTTTTGCCTTGCAGTGTGAATAGCCCTACCTGGAGCCAGGCTGATGGAAAGCCCATTGAACTCTTTCTTTCCTCTTCTTCTTTTTTTTTTTTTTAATAGAGTAAAATAATGAGCCAAAATCAATAATAATAATAATACTTAATAGCAATAAACCCCAGCAGGAATCAACTTCCTATCAACTCTCCTTAGAGTTTCTCTTTTAGGTCAAGAGATGATGCTAATCGATGAGGCACTTTGCAAAAGTTCGTGCTCTACTTGTCCCAGTAATGAACCTTCAACCTTTAATTTTCTTAGTAGCACATGGTTCCTCGATGGGAAAGTCACCGTGGGGGCCTTCATGTTGGAAAACCAATTATTTATGCTAACTGGGGGGCTGGTACTGTTTGACTTTGGTCCCCAGTTGCTCAGGCAGGTCCGTTCCTGGGCCACCCCGTGGCGGCAGGATGAGCACTGGCTGCAGATCCGAGCTTATGGGCCGTGTTCTTCCCAAACCGACGCACCGCGCTCCCGGGGCAGGGAGCTCCTGCTGGCTTCAGAGCTGTGGAGTACACCTGCTGGATGGCATGACTGGGAAACGCTTAAGCAGAAATATAAATAGCTTGTTAAAAACAAAGAATTGGATTTCCTTCCCTTCCCACTCAAGACTGATCGAGCTTTTCAATATCGCTTGTTATTAATTTTCTCACAAAAGAGAAAAAAGTGAATGCAGTCAATATCTGACAACTTGATTTCAATTATGAGATCATAAAGCAGACTCTGTTTCTTAATGAATTAAGAAATGAAGTCTTTGTTAATTGAATTCAGCATGATTTGCAAAATGCTTCGTTCAGACGAAAACCTCTACAGAAAAAGCAAAGTGTTATCTTGCTGTGTATTTCGTTTGCTTTCCCTCTGTGGCTCCTGCACAAGTGGGGACACAGGTCTGCAGCTCTGCTGGGACCTGATGGGAGACGTGGAGCAAGGGGAGGTGAGCGAACGGGAGGAGGAGGCTGACACTACACGGGACGGGACGTCCCTCGGGGTCACACACGCTGGTCCCACTCTGTCTCAATGAATGCCGTGTCCCAAACAGTCCACCCCTCAAGTGCCTGGTTTTTTAAATGATTTTTTCTGTTCAGCAGTCCTGAGGCTGAAGGGGATCAGACACAAAAGCCCATTTAAATTTCACCCTCAGACCCCAAGTGTGTTCCGGAGCGGGTGCTGGAGACCTGACCGAAGTGAACCCCAGTTTTGCGATTGCCTTTAGTCGGGGCCAGGAACCTGCTCAGTGGTTTCCAAACAGCAGCTGGCAGCAGAAATCATGCTCAGGTGTCTCTTCGGACACCTCTGCCCAACGTAAGCACTTTAAATTGTCCTTCTGCTTCCTTGGTTCATTGTTATTTTTAAAATATACTCTCTTTCTTAGGACAATGAATGACCTGCACAGCCTGTCAGTAACATCAGAGCCTTCCCACAACAGCGCCCATCCCATCAATAGCCCAGACCAGATAGCAAAGCAGAGGGGGCCTTGGTACAGCAACCACCCAGTGTCAGGAGGTCCTGGTGTGTCCCTCACACCGGTGTAAACAAACACCATTGCCAATAAAACTGTTTGGCAAAGCTGGTTCCTTGCCCTGATGTGGGGCTGTTTGCCCACAGAGGTTTTCTGGCATTTTGGGTAGAACTGAAGCCAAAGCTGTTGCTGAGCTGCCCTGTACAGTGACAGAGCTTCAGCAGCAGCTGCCGTCCTAGCACCGGTGTCGGGATCGGGATTCCCCGGAGCAGCAGTAGCGCGATGAGCCCTTTGCGGCGGGGCTGGCCCCAGCCGAGCACTGCGTGCTGCTCTGGTACCTCACAGCTCTCGGGAAGGGGCAGCGCTTGGCTACCTCGGAGGTTGGATTTGTACTTACCTAGGAAAAAAAGCGTGTTATGCAAGGGAGGTTTGCTTTGACCTTTAGATAAAGACAATCTTTGCTAAGCTTTCAGGCTGTTACTTTGTAGCGGCGTAATTAATGGTTCTAAATATGTAAAGGGTGAGTGTCAGGAGGATGGAGCCAGGCTCTTCTCGCTGACAACCAGTGACAGGACAAGGGGCAATGGGTGCAAACTGGAACACAGGAGGTTCCACTGAAATCTGAGAAGAAACTTCTTCCTGGTGAGGGTGGCAGAGCCTGGCCCAGGCTGCCCAGGGAGGTTGTGGAGTCTCCTTCTGTGCAGCCATTCAAACCCGCCTGGACACCTTCTGTGTAACCTCAGCTGGGTGTTCCTGCTCCGGGGGGATTGCACTGGATGGGCTTTCCAGGTCCCTTCCAATCCCTAATATTCTGTGATTCTGTGTGTGACTTGTTTTCCTGAAGATTCTTCCATGTGGGCTTCCTGGTAAACCCAAGATCTTATTGTGTATGTGATATATGCGGAATGATCTCTCATCCTGTCTGGCAAAGATTTGAAAAGTATGTGTGGGAGCAAGTGTCATCTGGGCAGGAATGTTTGAACATGGTTCTTCTGGGATCATCTGAGTCCCTGAGCTGTGGGGTCTACAGTTAGATCGCTGACTCAGCTGAGCGATTTGTGCGATTACAAGGAGCCAGGCGACATACCACGGGCTGAGCATCTATGTGAATAATAAATAACCCCACCATTTGCATTCCTCCAGCAGCCCCACCTTTTCCAACCGACAGCCCCTGCCTGTCTTTCGGAGCTGGTGGGAGTCGGCGCTTGGTTTACGTTGTACCAGCCGGCGGTACAAAACCAGGCAGTGCGCAGCCCCGCACTGCCGCGCTGCGGGGCGAGCCGTGCCCCCGCTGCAGCACAGTCGTTGTGTGGCGAGGAACGCGTGTTCCCAAGGGCAGACTTCACTGGGGCTGGGACGAGCTGGGATATTCTCATTGTCTCTCGTGCTGCTGCTCGTGCCACCGCAGGGGAGACGGAAACCCAGGCAGACCTGAGCATCCATCCTTTGCAAAACCTTTTATTTCTGGAAGGGAGCCAGTGGCTGCAGCACAAGCGGAAAGGAAAACGCGTATCGCCTCCGCTCAGGGGCACAGGCGTGTTCGGGCACCGGGGCTGCCGGCGCTGTCGAGGATTTCCAGCAAGTCCTAGCTCTCGGGCTTGTGCAGGCACTTGGGCTCCAATTATAGTGATATCTTGCTCTCAGTCCAATTAAAATTTCATAATCTCCCCACCAGCCAGGGTGGACAGAGTGTTACGCCAGGTCAAGAAATATCTTCTAGCTACAGTGCTTCTCCAGGAAGTTTTTGGCTCCGTGAGGAATAGTACCTATCCAGATCTTATGGAGGAGGGCTGTAAAACCGCAGAACTTGCAGCTTCCTTGCAGCCCTCTTTGCAAGCTATTTTATTCTACGTTTGAGGGCAGGAAAATTAGGCTTTGAAATACGAGTTGTAGATAAGGCTGTGCGGAAGCTTAGGATCACAGCCTTAGGTGAAAATAAAGCTGTAATACGTAAAGCATTAAAAAGGTGAAGTATAATGGCAGCCTCCAAAGACTTCTGAACAGCTGCAAGGAAGTCTGCCTTATTGCTGTGATTTTAACATGAATTATACGACACTAGGAAAGACCTGCTTCTGATCAGAGGAATGGCTACACGGCTGTTTGCTGCAATCCACCAAGGGCTCTATTTTAATCAGAGGTAGCTGCTATTCGGCCATCCTTTTGTTAATGGTGTTATTGATTACACGGAGCCGCTCGCAAGCCGCAAAGCACTTTGCAGAATTAAGGGAAGCCTCTAGAGCAGAGTTGCTGTTTGTTTGTTTTTCCTCCGCAGAGCAGCTTCGCCGCAGACCAGACCCTGAGGTCTGTGCTTAGCTCTGTCTTCGCCAGACCTCGCGCAGGCAAAGCTCCAGCTGGCTGCAGCGCTCGCCCAGCAAAGGCGGACGGTGCAGCCAGTGGCAGGAAATGCTCAGATTTTGCCCAATAATTAAATTTGTAAATAATAAACGAAGTAATTAATTGGAGCCTTGGTGGTGCCTGTGTTCAAGCTGGGTGTTGCTCACGGTTTGGGGGCGGCTCGTTGCGGGCAGGAGCAGGCAGGGTGTGCTGCTGCAGCCCCCTGCAGCCCTGGAGTCACAAGTTGGGGCATCCGGCCCAGGCGCCACTGCTGTACTTGAACACGGTTTGTTTTACCAGCCTCAGCGAACGGAGCCACAACTCCGTCAGCCGCGCGGATCCCTCCCTGGAGCCTTGAACTGAGAATGTGTTGTGCTGGGACATACTTGCTTTGCTCTCCAAGCTGGCTCTGGAAGCTCAGCTAGTGAGGTGCAAGGGGATGGACGAGCACGGCTTTTCATCGGGTAGGAAAAGTTTCGGAGCAGAAGTCACGGCAGCCTGCCACAGCTCCTGGCCTGGCATGACAGCAGCGGTGCTGCTACCATCTGTTGGCGAACAGCAGAAAAGGAGCAACAATAAACCCCTAATAAATCACATCCCGGACACGCAGGTATGCACAGCACCACGTTGGCTGCCATCCCTCAGCGAGCATGGGAAGGTGTCCCGTGCCACAAGGACCCCTCAGAAAAGCTGGGTCAGAAGCTTCCCTGGGGACAGCGCCGTCTGTGCTGGCAGTGGTGACAGCAGGTGACACTCAGCTGGGGGCGTGGGGAAGGCTGGCAGGACGCTGCCGCAGGCTGGCGAGGAGCACTGGCCTCCCACCCCCTGCTCCCCCAAACCCCACGGCAGGAGGGGCAGCGCAGGCCGGGGCGATGCCGGGGGACACAGCTCCTGGGCTCCAGCTTTGCCAGGGCCACCTCGTGCGCTGCCAAAGCGCAGGCGCTGCCGCCACAGCGCTGTTGGGGCCGGGGAGCCCCACAGGGTGTCTGCTCCAGAGCACAGCGGCTGTGCGGGGCAGCCCTGGCATGGTGGGGATCCCCTGGTGAATTAATTCTGTGTTTCCAGGCCCCCTTAGCAGAATGTCCTGGCTCCGGGGAGCCTGGCAGAGCTGCAAAGCGGGGGCTGAGCTGCTGCAAACAATGGCTTTAGGAAGGCAATGGTATGTCTTAATGTCCAAGAGATGCTCCTGGAGAGCTGCACCTGCCGTTGCAGGTGCTGCTGGCCCCTGGCAGAAGGGTTACAGCTCCAGGGGTTTATTTATCATTTTAGAGGACACTTCTATTTACCATTTAACAGCGCTCTCTAAGATGGCAACCAGCCTTGACCATGGTCCAGCTCATCCCCGCAGCTCCCTGCGGAGCAGGGCTCCTGCAGCTCCCGCAGAGGTTTGCTGTGAATGTCGTACAGCTCTTTTTGTATTTTTAATAACGAGGTGGACAATAACTCCATTTACAGGGAAATCTTCCTTTTGCAGGAGCATCATGTATACCTCTTTCTTATTTGTTGCTGCCTGTTCCTACAACCCTCTTGAAATGGGTAATTCTTGTTCTGATTTTTGTCTAGCAGGGATGTTTTGTTTTCCTGTTGGCTGATGCTGTCTGCTCAGTCTGTGGAGGATTAACCTATGTGCTGTTGCTAGGTGGCCTTAAGCAAAGAAATAACGCAGATCATAGGCTCCAGCATTCCTACAGTACGTAACTCCCTTGTTCAGCATGATTTTTCTTTCTCTGTCCCTCTCATGTTTTGTGTTTATAGCTGCAGAGGTATATATCAGAGGATGCACATGTAATTTGAACAAAAATAGTGGACCAGAGCCCTCTGTAAGGTCAGGTTTATTTGGTCTTAAAATATTTAGTAACTAACTCTTTGCCAGCTTTTTCCATGGCTTGGGTTCTGACAGTGTCCAAGCCTCTTCCATCATTTACAGATATTTTTCTGCCTGATGTGAGGTTCCGTGCTCCTGAGGGGGCTGGGGGCAGGGGGTGCCAGCGGGTCCAGGGCTCGCACCCCTCTGAGAGCACCCAGGTGAGTGGGGATCTCATCAGGGTCACAGCATGATGGGTCTGGGCACCCCATCGTGTGCAAAAAATAGTGACAGCAGGGACGAGTTCAAGAAGAGCTGCAAACATGGTTGCAGGGCTGACAGAATCGGCTGGGGAGGAAAGGTTAGAACAAATTCGTAGTTCTGGCATGCCTTGCTGCCAGGTCACTGTCTACCAGCGCCTGTCGTATTTTGCAGTACTTGAGTGCTTTTGCTCAAAGGACCTTTGAAGTCTCTTATGACCCAAATACAGCCTGAGTCATGGCGCAGTCCCCAGAGAGACACAGCAGTTATCGGCTCCGTTTGCTCGCTGGCGAAACTGAGTCAGAGTGATTCAAGAGCCTTGTTTTCCTCATGGCATATGCTCAAATGCGCAGTTTTTAGAGGTAACTGCACTTGACACGGACACAGGGCCCGAGTAGCACGGCACTGCCCCGAGGCCATACAATATTCAGCGAAAACCCGGTCACGCTTCTGTCGACTCCAGAGCCTGACTTCAGCCTCCACTCCAGCTCCCGTCTCTGCCGGTATTGTTCTGCTCTTCTGCGCCCTGCCTGCACAGCCGTATTTTGTACTAACTAAAAATAGTGAGAGGACTTTGCAGCGTGGTTCTGTAGTGAAGCAGGACTCCGCAGCCTTCTGTGCGTGCAAATCTGTACCAACTTGTGACAGCCTTGGAGAGGCAGAGACCTCAAAGGCAGCCAGTTTCTCCACGTGGGGAGTGGATGAGAGAGCCCTGCAAGGGCACCCAGAGGCTGGGAGCCCTTCGGTGTCTGCACCTGCAGAGTGAGCCATCAGAATGAGTCACTTGCATTTGTCTGGGAAAGCCTTTCATCCCAACCTCTTTTTTTCCTATTGTTGGACAAGCAATTCCCCATACTGGCAGCTGATACCTCGGGATTTTGCTTTCTTTTTCACTTTGACCCATCCTGCTGTTTGAACTGCTCATAAGCAGCATTTATCAGCCCTCTTCGGATGCTGATTAGAGCTGAGCAAATACATCACCGTGAATATTTAATGAGGTGGGGTTTAAAGTTTTCATGTGTCTTTTCTTGAGAATGCATTTTACAGACCTTTTCTGAAATGTAGTTATTCTGAAGTAGTTTGAAATCTCCTGAAATTGTACACTGGACTATTAAATGAATATTTCACACTGATATCATTCGGGGCAGTCAGCAACTGGCCGTGTAAAGCCCGTAGTGTCGCAGACAGGTCTGGCCAGGGTGCATGCAGCCGTGTTTCGAGTGTACACACTCAGGTGTGAAAATGTAGGCAGCAGTTTCCATCAACATTTTCCATGTCAAGAGCATGCTTGCCGTTACTGTTTTGCCCAGGAATGCTCCGCTGCTTTGACCAGTAAGTAGCAGGCAGGTACAATACAGCCCCAGGCAGAGCTGGCAAAACCCACTCCAAAGTACAGACATCTTTGTTTTGCATCGCTATCCCTTGCCCACCTCTATTTCTGATTCCCAGCTAGGGGCGATGCAAGCGCCGGGCCTGCCGAGTGCTTACCCTGGATACGTTCCTCCTTCCCGGCCCCTTGGTTTTCAGCCTGGCTCGCATGTTGAATCTGGCAGTTTGCATTAATAAAATAGGTTGGTCTGAAATGCCCACAGGATTTTTTTTTTTCTCCTAGCACAGCAGGATGAGATTTTTTTGTATATACAAAGAACTCTGATGTAAAAATACATATTACCACAAAGCTCTCGTGTTCTTCCTCCTGCGGCTCTTTAGTCCAGGCCCAGCGTGGCCCCGGCGCTTGGGGACGGCCATCTGTGCTGTCCCCTGCGGGCCTGCTCACATCCACTGCGGAGCTGATGGCAGAGGGCAAGGGTGGGCTTGTAGCAGGGCAACGGCCTCGGCTTTAGGAGCAGTCGATGCCATGGTTAGCTCTGGCACCGGCTGCCTTGGCAAACTTTGGCATGTCACCAAATGTCACCATGTCTCAGTGACCTGTTCCCATCCAGCTAGGCTGCCTTTATCCTGCGGTCACCAGGCAGGTAGCTGCTAAAAATGCCCCGAAAAGGTGAGCTCGCTTGTTCACCCAGGTGTCGTTAGCTCCCAGGAACTGCAGAGTGCCTGGGGGTAACCCCCCGCCCCCATGTCACCCTGACCGGGACAGAAGCACCGTGGCAGGGCACTGGTGCTGGCTGGGGTGTACGGTTCACAGAATCCCAGAATGTCAGGGGCTGGAAGGGACCTCGGAAGCCCATCCAGTGCAATCCCCCGGAGCAGGAACACCCAGATGAGGTCACACAGAAGGTGTCCAGGCGGGTTTGAATGGCTGCACAGAAGGAGACTCCACAACCTCCCTGGGCAGCCTGGGCCAGGCTCTGCCACCCTCACCAGGAAGAAGTTTCTTCTCCTATTTCAGTGGCACCTCCTGTGTTCCAGTTTGCACCCATTGCCCCTTGTCCTGTCACTGGTTGTCACCCAGAAGAGCCTGGCTCCATCCTCCTGACACTGCCCCTTTCCATATTGATCCCCATCAATGAGGTCACCCCTCAGTCTCCTCTTCTCCAAGCTCCAGAGCCCCAGCTCCCTCAGCCTTTCCTCTGGCTCCCTCAGAACAGAGAGCAGGGGGGCAAAACCCACCAGCCCAACCTCTGCAGCCATCCCAGGGCTGGTGCCAGGGACCCTCGGAGGGACAATCTGTCTTTTTCCTCCTGCTGTGGCGGTGCCTGAGGCAGCAGCCGGCAGGCGGCTGAGCCCACTGAAAGCCTGCGGGCAGCTGTGGCCGTGGGCAGCCCGGCCCAGCTGGAATGAAGTGGTCTGCAGCAAAACTCAGTGTCTTGGCTTCAGCTCGTTCACTGCCTCCAAAGGGCTGGTGCTCCTGCCCCTGTGTGCGTGCCCGACTGGGGGCGAGAGGCGAGCGGCCTGGGAGGAGTGCGGCCCCACACGCCACATCTCACCCTGGGGAGGGACAAATCTCCCTCCCCAAATCACTGCAAAAGAGCAAACTGCTGTGTGTCGAGAACTATTTTGTTGCTGCTGTCTGAAATGACTCACAGCCCTGTGGTAGCCTCGAGCCGAGAGCTCTTTCAGGTGCAGATGCCTGCTAATGCTGAAACAGAAATCGTAGTAGTGCTTTTGTAAGCTTTATACACGTTTTGTAAACTTCATACAATTAAGCAATCTTCTGCATTTCCTAAACCAGGTTATTTCGTCTTTTTTCTATAGGAGAGGACCATGTTTATGGGTAGAATTAGGAAAGTGTGAAAAACCTGGCACTACGTATGTGCAGCTTTCAAAATAGGAAGGGTGAGGTTTTAGAAAGGCCTGAATTTGCTGGGAACTCATTTCCACTGAAAGTCAACAGGAGCTCTGCAATTAGCTTCCCTAACTTCATTGGGAAACCCCAGCCTATGTGCCAGATATGCCAGGGCACTTCAGGAGCGTTTCACAAGCTGAAAGCAGAACCGTTGATGTAATCAAAACTTCTCAAAGTTTTCTCAGGCCTGCTGTACTCAGCTGCTGGTTATTAATGATCAGACAGCACTCAGAGAAAGTGAAGCCTCATACAAATGTTATGTCTTATTGCTATCGATTGGTCGTAAGGGTATGACTTGAGCAGAGTATGGTCAAACAGATTAACTTTATTAATTATTTATCACATAGTAACTAGATATTTAATGTATCTGTACAGCTATTGTGTCTTCTCTGCAGTTTGATTAACATTTTCCTCACACTGAGGACCAACACGTGCAGTAAAACATCTTTTCGGACACGAAATTTAGCAGCAGGGCAAGGACTGGCCCCAGCGGGGCCCTGTTCATTTTGGGAGCCGGGCCCTGCGCGGAACAGCAATGGCTGCGCCGAGCCAGGAGCTCCCCCGGGAGTGCGTGTGTGCAGCGGGGAGCAGCCAAATCCTTGGCCAGGAAAGCGGGGTTGTGAAACTGGCAGCCCAAAACCGGGCGGGGGGGCAGTTAATCCGTGCCTCAGGCCGGGGGCGGTTCGGTGTGGGGGGTGGCGGCAGCGGGTGAGCGACGCGGCTCCGCGGGGCTGCGCTCCGGCCTGGGGGGGCAGCGCGTCGCCCCGGCCAGCCCAGCCCAGCCCGGGGCCCCACGGCTGCCCCTCGCACAAAGCGAGGGCAAAGCCCCCCGTGGGGCCGGGGCACCATCACGTTCCTCGGTGCGTTCCTGGGGAACGCGGCCGTCCCCTCCGGGCTCGCTGCAGCAGCCGCAGCCATGTGTGCGCTTTGTGCTCGGCAGTGAGCCGCTCCGAGGGACCGAGCCCGGGCTGGCACAAATCACAGCGCCGCACGAACCGGCGAGGCAGGATGGCGAAAAACTCGCTTCGGAGAGGCTGCTCGTCCCCGGCTGCCAGCGGGAGACCCCTCCGCGGCGCTGCGCACCCCGGCCTGCCCGCCCCTGCTCCTCCGCTTGTGCCCCCACTCCGTCCCCCTCCCCCGCCTCGCCCCGCGGCGCCGCTGCCTTTCTCACAGCTCCCGCTGCTCCGCGTTCCTCCCCCGGCTCCCGTTGCTATGCCCCGCCGGGCCGGCCGCCGCCAGGAATCCGTGGCCCGTCCAGCTGCTCCCAGCGTGGTCCCCGCGCCCCCCCCGAGCCGCCGATGAGCCCCCCGAGCCGCCCGGGGCTGGGCTCGGCACCGGAGCTGCGGCCGCAGAAATGCACCGAGCTCCTTTCCCACAGAAAGGCGTTTTTTCCCCTCTAAGAAGACGTGCGGGGAGGTGACATCGTGCTGTTCCCCGAGTGACGTGGCTCACGAGCCGATGGCCACTTTGGGCTCTGTTTTCACCCGGGAGCTGCAGGCACAGGCGCTCGGCACTGCAGCTCATCGCTGCTGCCAGCTGGAGCCTGCATTGCTGCGCCCACAGGCCTGGGCAGCAGCGTAGGATCGTTGAATCATTTTGGTAGGAAGAGACCCTCAAGATCATTGAGTCCAACCATAATCTACCTCTGGCACTAACCCATGTCCCTGAGAACCTCATCTATACCTCTTTTAAACACCTCCAGGGATGGTGACTCCACCATTTCCCTGCACAGCCTGTTCCAATGCTTCGTAACCCTTTCCTTGCAGAAATTTTTCCTAATATCCAATCTGAATCCTCCCTGGTGCAACTTGAGGCCATTTCCTCTTGTCCTACCACTTGCTACTTGGTAGCAACCCCCTCCACGCTACACCCACCTTTCAGGCAGTTCAGAGATCAGAAGGTCTCCCCTCAGCTCCTGTTCTCCAGCTGAACCCCCAGCTCCCTCAGCCGCTCCCATCACACTTGTGCTCCAGCCCCTTCCCCAGCTCCGTTCCCTTCTCTCAACTCGCTCCAGCACCTCAAGGGCTTTTTTTGTCATGAGGGGCCCAAAACTGACTCCAGGATTCAAGGTGAGGCCTCACCAGCGCCAAGTACAGTGGGACAATTACTTCCCAAGTCCTGCTGGCCACACTATTCCTGCTGCATGCCAGGATGCTGATGCTGCATGGCAGTGTTTGACCTGCTCTGCTGCTGTGCCGTGCCGTGCTGTGCCGTGCCACACCAGGACACGGCAAAACCCCGTGTGGCAGTGCTCACCCATGAGAACCCAGAGCCACCCCGCAGTCCCGGGGGGCTGGTCTCATGGCACAGGCTCACCCCAATGCAGCAGTGGTGGTTGCCTGGAGATGTTTGCAGGCTTCAGGTGTGCGAGAGTTTTTGCAGCTCTCTTGGATGTTTGTGCCTGGCTCTGGGAAACGCCGCACACCAGGGTCCTGGGTGTTTGGTGCCTGGTTGGAGGACACAACGATATCGGGCAGCATAGCCAGATAAGCAAATAAAGAAACAGCAGGACAGTTTTAAAAGTGGTATTGTTATACGTATTTTGAGAATTTGCACTGCTGCATTTAAAAATGTGCTGTCGGATTAGGTAAACAAACCCAGCTCTCTTAATATCCTCTGGCCTCTCCTATTTTGCCCAGCTGACTGTAAGTCTTATCAGTGATAAGGCTTATTTTTATCTGAGAAAGGGATTCTAATAGGAGAAGAGTAAACACTGCCAATCATAGGATTTTAAACCGGACATCAGTGGGGATGATAATAAGAAAATATTCTGTGACCCTTCCAAACCCCTGTGGAGGGATGAAACTGAGAGACATCTGTAAAAACCTGGGCAGATTGTATAGAAACTTCTTGACTAATCTTACTGAATTTAATAGAGAATGAGATCTTTTCCCTGGGTTTTTGGCATCATCTCACGTTATTCAATTGTGAGGAGATAATTTTCTATTAATTTCTATAGAAGTTTCTCACAAGAATGAAAACTGGATGTTCTCACACTGCCACCTGCTCCCCACCATAAGCTCATTCATGTTATCACACCGATTCAGAGGGGGGGACCATAAATATCTCAATATTAAAGAACAAACTTTCTTTAAAATGACGCTTTTAAAACTGCCTGGGGGTCTGCCTGTGCAGCTGTGGGGTTTGTTAATCAATAGCACCACGCAGTACGCCGTGTCTTTTTGCGTAATTACAGAGTGAAAGCAGACACAGAAAGGAAGCAAGTGGAAACTATTAATTTTATAGAATAGGACTTGATTTGTGTTTCAGTTTTCTTTGGTGCAGTGGGAAGGAGCTGGAAGAGGAGGTGACAGCAGCAGTTTGGCTGCCCGTCCTCAAGCTTCTTGCTTTAATGTGGAGTCCCTGTTTGGACTTTGCTTTCCTGGACCTGTGGACAGGGCTGGGAGTGCAGAAGCAGAGGGGATGCTGCTTCTCCCCCGCGATGGGGACATTGGGCAGGGACAGGGCTGAGCTGGGACACATTACGTTGTGGTTGTGAGCACCGGCCTCATACTGCTGGGGTGAAACCCAGGAGGTCTCCAAAAGCTGTTGGTGATGGTTTTCATGGTAGAGACGATCTTGAGGTTGAGAAGGTTTTGGTGCAGAGGGTGAGTGTCTCTCCGTCTCTCCTTGCTCACACTTTCTTACGAAGCAGCAGCAGTAGTAGATGGCAGTCTAATGCTGGCAAGAGTAGAAACGTGGTCAAGGATCACTCTTTTTCTTTGGTTTGTGAGGAAACAGAGGTGGGGAGAGGGGAAATGGATTGCCCAAGACTGCTGCTTACACAGAGCAGAGCAGGAAGGGACCACAGGTCCTCTCATTCCCATTGCTTGTCCCTGTTATTTCACTGGGAATTTCACAGTGGAGTGGAAGCCTTCAGAAATACAGGAATTTTAATGAAGCTGTGCTTCCCTGTGTTAAAATGCTTGCGAGAGCCTAGACGCTGGCACCAGGTTGCTCTTTGGCTGCTGTTGGGAGACCGGTCCAGGCGGCTGCTGCCCAGGTGGTGTTTGGCAGCCTTTGATATGGCATTTGGAGACAGTTTCCATGGTGTGGGTGCTGCCAGGCCCAGCTCCTGGGGCTGAGTGTGCCCCCAGGCCTCCCAGCACTTCCTAACACCCTGCTGGGACCAGGTTTAAGGGCTTTGGAAATCCACCTTACACTTGTAGAGATGGTCCAGGACTAGCGTGAATGGGACTTCTTGGCTACAAGGTGTAAGGAAAGGCGAGGGCCCCTCTGTTATTAACATTGCTAAATCCTTTCTTTGGATGAAGAGAAATCGTCTGTCTCTGGAGTGCCATTCTGAGCATCTCATAAACATTACACACATACATGGCACAGATATTTGTAATCATAAAAAGAAACAGGGATGCCTGGATGTATGGGGGACAATGAATCACTCAATGAATGCTGGAGGTCGATCCATAATACCTTAAATAAGTACTCGGAGTCCAAATGCTAATTATCTGCTAATGGGGTATTTGTTCTCCTTCAGTTATGTAAAAGCACACAGCATTCAGCTGAAAGAGTGCGCTTAAACGCCTTTGTAGTGGTGGAGAATGGGCAGCCCGAAGGCTCCTGCCCGGTTTGCCCGGCTTTGTGTCTCCGCATCTCAACGTTATCCCGCTCAGCAACGCTGGCAGAGATGTACATAAAATTATAAATACTATACGGTGGATTATTTTTTGCCACGGCTGCTGGTCAGACAGTACTGTTGAGTACAAGGGGAGCTCCCACCCAAGTAACAAAGCCCCAGAAAGTGGATGAGCTCTTTGATCGCGACCCTGGTAAGAAAGGGTCTCAGTGGGCACAGTGAGCTGCTCTCGTGGGGCAGGAGGTGCAGTGACCCCTCCTGATGGCAGAAATGCCTTGTGGGGGCTCGGCACAGCTGAGCTGGTGTCGCAAAGTGGGTGAGGGCTGGGGGCTGGTGCTGCAAGAGGGACCCTGGCGTGACTGAGCACCCTGTGCGCATCAGGGCTTCACCCTCTTCTAACTGATTAAAATCGAGAATGCATTTTTCATTCCTTGTGTCCTTTGAGAAGCAGTACAGACCCACATCCAACAGGGACAAAAGGAACCCAGAATAAGTCAGTCACAGGTACTTCCTCTGAGCTGTGTTAAAAAATACGGAAACGTGCCACTTTCTTATACTAAATATTGTAAGTTGTTAAGTAACATCGTGCTAGAAGTTATCTTTGCAGGAATATTCAAAAGGCGGTTGCAGAGCCTGGAAAATTCTTCATGCTAAGGGCGGTTTTGTCACAAAGTGCAGATCCTCTGCCCGACTCCCACACCGTTTTCTGCACCATCTAATTGGAACAGAGGCCAAAATGAATACTTTGCTTGGTGAACTATGGAAAGGGAAAAATACCTGCTTGTATTTGTGGGGTATTGCATGGCCTGTATCTTTAGCACTGTTATCAGTAATGGTTGTTTTCCTGTAACTGTGCAGGGGTGTGTGTGTGATTCCTCTACAGATGGGTATTTTGTGAAATTTGAGCTAAATTCAGCTCCAGTGTATGATAGTATTTTTCAAAAAGTGTCACTAACTGCACCACTTGCTCTGCCCTGATTTCAGACTATTGTATGCCGTCTTTAACACAAGGAAAAATGATTGATAGATGTAAGTACCATACACAAGTGAGAAGGAATTTAAAATCGCCGTGCTTATTAGGCAGGTACGAATGCTAACGCTGGTGTACATGGCATGCATGCACATGGAACACGCTCATCATCCTGCCCGTAGTAAAATACGTTTCACAGCAAAACTTCCATGTTTTTCAGTGCTCTTGGAGAACATTTCAGGCTCTGTCAGTCCTCTCTTCTGACTGAAATGCGGGATGCCAGTTATTTATTTATGTAAAGTGTTTGGAGGCATTAACTCAAGAACACCATAGAAACTGGGCTGGCATTGTAGTCGGGGCTTTTATTCAGGTTGTCTGATGCGCTGTGGATGCCGCCTGCCTTTGTGTGTTCCAGTCCCATGTTTATCCTGACGATGCCTTTGTGTTCCCTATTTGACATATTTTACTGTAAATAAAGAGCGACACTGTCTTGCAGCTGTATCCACTGTGACATTTGACTCTCGGCTGAATGAGTGCATTGTGCCGTGTGCTTTGGAAACATTATCTCCTTTTAAGAAATAATCCAGTCTGTTAATAGGTTGCTGTATGTGCCTGTATTCCTTTGCAGATCCGGAGAGCTCAGGTGTTCGCCCACCTCTGTCAAACCTCAGCCAGAGCAGTTCCCGCTGTGCCGAGGGCTGGAGGTGCTGTGGGCACCAGGTCCTGGCAGGCGCTGCTTCCCATTTTGCGTGGTCTTTTTAGCTCTACATAAACCCTCTGATCAAACCTGCCGTACAGCTTCTCCCAGGGCATTAGCCTTGTGCCACGTTTCTCTTAGATATTATGCAGCATCTCTTAATTAGGTCTATGCGTATGATGTATTCTTTCATTTCAGGTTGATTCTGTTACTGGCTGTTCCACAATTAAGGTGATCTTCTCTGTGCTGCCCGGTCAGTCACTGTCCATCAGATCAGTCCTTTTATGTGTTACAGATATTCCTCTTTTTGACTCCAGAAAGTTTGAATCCTTGCTGGATTTCTCAAAGCAGGCTTGGTCCATTGGGTGCCTAACTCCCTCAGTCCTCATTGAACATCCCAGCTGTCAGGAAGTTTTTATTTTTGCCTTTACACAACTGTGCTATTTTTATATAACTTGTGATTTCAAACGGATTCTAAACCACTTTCAAAATAATTATGTCTATATATAGAAATACATAGGGCTTTGCTCTCAGTATTGAATGCCAATAAATCTATACATTATAGAGGCTGGTAGTCCTGCCTGCATTTCCCATAGTAAGGCTGAACCACCGGTTTCCTATAATGTTGCCAGGGTTGAACTACCTGAGATAACATTGTCTGTGCCAGCTCTCTGCTTTAAACATAATCGTTTGGGGAACACTCAAGCCAAAGTGCTAATACGTGGGATGCTCTCCGTCTGCTGTGGATGGAACAACGTCCTGAGATAGCGGGATGGTGTAACCACTTTCCAAAGAGAAAAGAGCTCGTTGTTAGCATTGCTATGGGTAGTATCTTCCTGAAAATGTCATCAGACTTTAAAAATTATGTTCACTCAGCTCAGCGGGCTCTGCTGCAGCTCAGTCCTGGTTCCCTCTCACCAGTTGCACTGTGTGCAGCGAAGGAGCGGTTTCCTGTACAATATAGGACAATGACAACCCCAAAAGGGCTTCCAAGAAGAGAATCGGCATCCAAATTGCCCCAGCGACCTGACGAGACGTGGGTGTCATCCAGAGTGGCAGGAGGGCTCCTGGTTCTCTCCCGGAGAGAGCAGCTCTGCACTTTGACACTCTCAGCTTTGTGCTTTTATTAAAGTTCCCCAGAATAAAAAGGAAAGGCATCTGTGAGGAAACAGGATTGATAATAGATTCAAAATGTATTGTTATTGCATTCTTGAATTACCATAATTAAATTATTAAATATATTTTTATTAAATTAGCACACAGGCTGGTGTCATTCGCTTTCAATATTTTAATAAAGCCTGTGAAGTCTTCCCTTGTTATTAGGCGGCTCTCGGAAAAAGCTATTTAAATGACAATGTGAGTTTAAGTCCTGCTATTGGGAAGAGAGCCTGGATGGGTGAACTCTGCATTTCCCTGGGGGATTCAGCAGGTTTTGGGGCTTTCTTTGCCCAAGAGTGGCTGCGGGACCAGAGACTGGGGAAACCACAGAAACTCCCTATGCATAGATCTGGAGGAGACACACAAACCATGTGATGTGACAATAGCAAAGCATTTAGGCACATGTTGAAAAACTCTGTGGCACAGAGATGTACTCGCATTGCAGGGCCTGGAAGAAATCTGTGCATTGCTGGGTTCGAAGATAATAGAGAGGGATGAACTAATAATAATATATGTATGTGCTACATTTAAAGACAGATTTATGTACGTGTTTCATTTTTTTTAATGTCAAACCTGCCTTCCCACTTAATGTCTAGCTATAAACTGGGTATTTTTCGACATGGCAAGCAGTGGTTTCAAGGGTGCTGCTGCTTTGACGGAGTGAGCTTGAACCATTTTCAAGGGAGGGGTTCGGGATGCTCAGACCAAGGATCTGCACTTTGCCAGTAGCTGCTCCAAACCAGGTAGGGGCTTGCAAATAAACCTGCTCATTGGCCCTCTGGCAAAAGAAAAGGTAAAGAAAAAAGAAAATGCATAAATTTCTTAGTGAATTGAAAGAAGAAGCAAAAGTTATAGAAATGGTTTGTTTTAACTGTGGCATTTAAAATAATGAAAAAAAATTAGAAAATGTGGGGGCAGAGGACTGGATTGCAAAGGGGCTCGGGGTGGCAACAGGATTGGGAATTACTTGCCAAGTGGCATGTGTAAAACTAAGGTTGAAATCCCCTCTTTGCCTGATTGCACGGGGATTTGAATTTGGGTCTCTGAACTCCTCTGAGAGTGCCCAACCGCCAGCATATTCTGGGATGAGAATCTGTCCTGCTGAAGCTGTTCTGCTTTGTAAGAATAATTAAATATTCATTGGGCCAGCGAGAGAACAGAAACAATTTGATAGCCTGGGGATTAAGCCTCTCCAATAAGACGAGGATACAGGAGTAATTCAGTTCCTGATCTGACTCTGATGCTGAACGGATATGAATCTCAGGTCACGCTGACCAAATTTACCAACCATCCCGGGTGGATTTTTCAGTGTATCAATATCACAACAATTTTTTTTCCATGTCAACACTGCTTATGTCTTTGTACATACTGTAATCACATCGGGTTTTGTAACGGTGAATCTCCCTTGACTAGAGCTATCCCCATTTTTTAGTTGGGATCGGAATCGGGGCCACAGGCTCTTTAACAATCCATCTTTGTCCCGGGTTAGTCTTTCTGAACCCCAAATTGATACTTAGCGCTGTGATGTAGTGGAAGTATATCTTGATTATAGCAGTGTTATAGGAAACATTTTTTATGTCCAGTCTATGGTGGTAATCTGGAGTCATACAGTCGGATAGAACTATAAACCTTTATTATGACATTAATAAACTCAATAGTTTCTGTCAAACATTAAGAAACCAGAAAATTGCCTCTAAACATCCATTCAAATGTGACGCTGTGTTAGGAAAAATCTTCACAGTTGTGTACTGAATTCACTTCATCAAATGATAAACCCAGTCCTGAGTTGTTTGGGTTTGGGGCAAAAAGAAAAGAGGAAGATGTTTTTGAGGTGAAGATCATGAGCGGGAAAGCAGTGTCTTCACACAGCGCCCCGCATCCTCCGCCCCAGCCCTTCCTGCTGCCCGGGGGGCGGCCAGCTCGGGGTGCACAACACATAAACCCCCGATTCCTTCCATTCGAGACACCTTCTCCTTTGACGTCTGGATGTACAAATGCCCGGACTCTCATGGCGGCACTGGCCCATTGCATGCGGGGATGAGGATGCTCGGAGCGAGTTCCTCACGCGCTGGTCGGGGTCGGGCACATAAAGCATTGGAAGCTCCTTGTTCCTGCGGAGCAGTGCAGATTGTGACACCAACGAGCCCCGTCTAAGTGGGAGAAGAAACTCACTGAGTGTTTATCTTGAGCAATTTCGTTTGCGACTTGGCAGCGAGCGTTCCGTGGGATAACAAGTTTAAACCACTTAGGATTTTTCTAGAAGAAACCTCCCCAGCAGACAGGCGCGGGTGACTCCAGCTCCTGCTAAATTTAACACGTTGGGAAAGGCAAAGTAAATAAATCTTCCCTTCCAGCTCTCCAGAAGCAGCCTAGCAGCAGAAGGATGGGGGGAGGATAACGCCCCCCCCCCCGGACTCTTCCCGCGGCCGCTGAGCCGGTCGCATTCGGGGTAGATCTCGCCGCCCCCCCCGCTGCAGATCAAAGGCAACTGGAGCCGGCTCCGCGGGGGCTGCGCGCTGCGGGAGCGGCCGCGGAGCCACCGCCGGCCGGGCGGGGCGGGGGGGGGCGGCTCCGCGCGGTTCCGCGCCGCTCCGCGCGGCGGCGGCGAGTCCGGTCCGCGGCGGCGGGTCCGCGTTTTGCGGGCGGCCGCTGTATTTCCCGGGCCGTCCATGGCTCGGTGCTGTTGGCTCTCTCTCCGTCTGATCGGCGCAGGCTGCGCGGGGCTCCCTACGGGATCAGAGCGCTCCCCCGCCGGGACTCCACTCCTCACATCCTCCTGCTGGGACTCAGCTACATTTCCAGCCAAGCCTGGCTTTATTATGTGTGTCTGCACTGCAGCCCCAGCAGCAAGATCAGGAGGAGGAAAAGGAGCCAGGACAAAGAAAAGAGAGGGAGGCTGGCGAGAGCTAAAGAAAATAAAAACCCAGGGCAGCAGCGGCAGCAGCGGCAGCAATGAAGGCAGGAGCGGTGCCACCTTCCAGCGAATAACCCATGGAGGCAGCTAGCGGCCCCGGCATCGATGCAAAGAAGCACTTACCTTGTTCCGCGAAGTGCGTGCGTGCAGGGGAAGGCGGCGGCGAGCGCGGCCGGCCGGGGGGAGCCCACCCGCCCGCCCGCCCAGCTCCGCGCCGGGGACACGGGCCGGCCGCCCCTCGGGCCCCGCGGCCAGCATAAAAAAGGACTCGTCGCCCTCCCCGGGCAGCGGCGGGGGCGAGGAAGGGAGAGGCAGCCGGGGGCGAGCGGGCAGAGAGGGAGGGAGGGGGCCGAGCGCGGCCGGGGGAGGATTTAGGAAAATCGCAACAAGGTCGCACCCCCGGAGCGCCCCGCATTGCCGGGGCCGCTGCTCGCCGTGGGTTTAGACACTTAATTCTCCCCGCGCGCCCTCCCCCACCCCAAAGCCAGAGACCCCGCGCAGGGCTCTGCTTTTTTTTTTTGCCTTTTTTTTTTCTTTTTTTTTTAATTATTCCGAAAGTGTGAGCCGGACTGAGAGCCGCAGGGCGCCAGCAAACTTTAAAGAGAACAAAAAGGCGGGTGGGGGCGCAGGCCGGGCTCTCTTTGCGTCGGTAGTATTTGCACATCCAAGCGGGGGGAAGGAAGGAAAAAAAAAGGAAAAAAGAATAGGAAAAAAATATTGAAACTGTTGCGTTTGTGATTTTTTTTTTTTT
>VWYH01010137.1:340522-352393 GCA_013399365.1 Pampusana beccarii
AGCCGCCGCCGCCGCCTCCGCCGCCGCGCCGCGGCCAATCAGGGCCGGGTCCCGGCTTGGCGGGGATTGCGAATCCCCCCCCGGTTCGGGCCGGTGGTGGCGAACCCCCCCCCCCGCTTCCCCCAAATCCCCGGAACGGGCGGGCTCCCCACGCGGGGCCAGCGCCGTCCGTGCCGGGGGGTGCGTGCGTGGGACCGGCCGAGACTCGCTGGCGACACGTGTCGCGATAATTGATGAAAGAAGCCGGTAGCATCGTTGGGACGGGGGAGGGAGGAAGGAAAGTTTTGGCGGTGATGCTCGGAGCACGCTCGTGTTTTAGCCGCTGAGCTTGAAATTAGTGTTTCTTTATGATTGGGAATAGTAGCGCCGTCTGTTTCCTCCCGCTGTCCAATGCGCGCGAGGGTGGTGAAAGAAGGGGAGAATTAAAAGCGGTTTGATAGATAGGGCTTGAAAACTTGCTTGGGCTTGAAGAAACAATAACCAAATTTAGTCAGGGCTCCATTAATAAAGGTTAAACAAGCTTAGGATATTTTTCACCATCCACAGCAAAAGGGGTGTTTAAAACCTCCTGTTTATAAGAAAACTGCTGGCGAAACGTAAAGGGAGGGCCGTGGCCAGCCTGTGCTGTATTGCACGCCTTGCCAGCTTTTTGACTTTTAAGTGAAGTGGTGCGAGAGGGGAAGGCGTGATTTCCGAAGCCTTTTGCTCCCAGCAGCGAGGAGGTTAGCTGCTCTGGGGTAAGGTTTTATTGTCCTCTGCACAAAGCAGAAGTCGCAAACTCAGTGGTCCAGGGGCTTTGTTGTAGCGGCACAAAAGGATCATAACTTCGGATGCCCAGAAGATGAAACAAAAAGTCTGAAGCGTTTGTAATTAAGCAGCTTGGGGGTGAACAAAATTAACGTGCAGCTAACCAGCTAAAGAAGGAATCGAAACGCCATCCAGGGCCATTTTATATTATTTGTGAAGTATCCACTGTTTGAAAGATGATTGCAATGTAAGTTGTACGTGCTTCAAATGTTTAGGAAGTTTTCGTCAAGTCCTTCGTCTTTATCCAAACCCCCGGTTCACGTTCCCCCCAGACTAACGGTGCCTCTCAGCGTGGTGCTGTGGGGCAGGTTTGCAGCGTGGCGGTGTGACCCTCCGCCATCCCCACAATCTCTGCTAAAGGAGCCGCTTCAGTAGTTGGTAGATGAATGTTCCAGTCCGCGGGCAGAAGAAAGGGCAGAGCCAGAGCTATTTCTAGGGGATGCTCTGAAATCCGTTGTTTGAGAGGAAAAGGGTCGCAGTTTGAGAACAGTGGTGCAGGCCGCGGGTCCTGACTTCCCTCGGATGAGGGCATCACGTTTAGAGGCCGGGCCTCTGGAGTTTAAAATATTTTTCTGTGCTAAAGTGTCACATCTAACGTTTAGGAAATAGTTCAATGCCGGTGAAAACTGTGTTCGCTCTAGAAGCTCTGTTAGTAAACATTGACATCTCATGCCATAATAACATGAGGTGTTTATTGTTTATTAGTAATTTGTTCTCTACCTCATTACGTTTTGGGTGGCGATATCTCTTGCAAGGGCTTGGTACTTAGTAACGAAATTTTGACCCTAATTCTAATACAGAACTGATCACTATTGACAAGAGCGTTTGTATGAATCGAAGCAGGTAACTTACTGGCAAGTCACAGCTAAGAAACATTATCCCTGTAATGTAGAAATATCTAGAAGGTCCTTTCAACAGTGAGCTGGGTGAAGCCGAGTTTTTAAAGATTCTAAATATCTCTGTAGTCTCTAGGCAGAAAAAAAAATGTCTTTTCAGCTTCAGCATAAACTGGCTGCAAATTACAGTTCTTAGCATTAGCTGAATAACAGGGAGTCTGCAGAATGAGCTGAATCTGAGTGAAATTTTGGATAATAGGAGGCGACTCATACATGTATGTAGGATAAAGATTTCTTCCTTTCTGAATATTCATCCGTATCGTCTGCTTTTAAAAAGTCTGTCATATACATTTAGTAGTCTAGGGAGCTGGCAACCTAGTAGATTACCACAGTACACGTTTCCATGGAAATAATTGAGATGTAATAAATAAAGGCACTCTGAGGTCACAGGTTTCCCAATTCAGCTGAGAAGAAAACAAGCATAAATTACGTGGATATATGGGTAGCATTTAGGACTTAAAATAATTTACCGTCTTTCTCTTTTCTGTGTATTTATTTCACTTTGTATAGCACTTTTGCTATTTATTAACCACTACTGAGACTTGCGCATCCTTTTTCATTCAGAAAGATTACGCACTAAAATAGAACCGGTGTGCCTGTGATGAAAGGGATTATTCTGCATGCGAAAGGCAAGTTGCCCGCCTGTTAACTGGGAGCGATGCTGACTTTAAAGAAGTGACTGACAGAAGCATCAGATGCTGGCAACTCTTAGGTGCACGTTATTTAAAATGAAGTGTTTGCAAACCAAAACTGGATGCCAGCAAAGCTGCAGGGCACGTGGCCCCTGTGCTGTATTGTCTCAGGTTCAGCCTGGCAGAAACTTGCAGTAATTCCTGCAGCTGGAACTCCAGCAGTAACCCTGGACTTCCCCCTGATGTGGGATCTATGATTTGCAATACAAAACACTGATTTGTTTTGATCATTGGTTTGTGCAAACTTGAAGATATTAACCTTGTAGCTGGCGGCTGGGGACAAAGTTCTGCTTGGCTTAAAGGAAGGTTGTTTCAGATCAATGGGGATGGAGTAGAGGTAGGAGGGGTTGAGTCTTTGTTGGCTCACAAAATAAATGCTTGGGTGACGGTGTGGTGGCAGCAGTGATGGAGTAAAACACTGGCCTGTTCTGAAGCTCTGCCTCGCATCACAGACGAAGCCTGGGAGCGTAATTCTCCTCCACACAGACCCTCCTTTCTCCCCGCTGCCAGGAGCCTCCTCTGCCGGGGGCTTTTTCGCTTGTGTGTACGGAGTTGTACCTTCCTCAGTGCCATTAGAGCCACGTGCTCCTAAACCCAGCACCGGAACACAGTCGTGAACATCCGAACACGTTGTCCGTCCCCCATTAAAAGTGATGGGGGGTGATGTCAACACCAATGCCCTTCCGAGTTCGTCCTGCGGTGCCAGCTCCGGGGAGCGGTGGGGGCTGAGCAGGGCGCGCGTCCATCACCCCCTGCGTTAAACTGTGGCTTCTATGCTGCAAACTGGGGCCTCTGGAAGCAGTTCTGTAAAGCAAAGTGCGGAGGGGCTGGTAACAGGAACCTGCAGGTTTGCAGTCCCCTGTAATTTTAGTTTAGGAATTCCTAGATTGCAATTTGTGGGGACTGGGCTTGCGCCGGCACAAGTTTCTAAGCATCAAATGCGAGTTGGCTGCTGAATTTGACAGTCCTGCAAATTGCTGTCAGCTTGCAAGGGTATTTTGTGAATAAACGTGCTAGTTGGTAATCAGACTGTTTTGCAAAAGAATGCACTAATTAAGTCTAGATTTGTTATCCCACTTGAAGTTGCAGAATTGCTGTCATATTTTTTTGCTTTCACTTGGCAAAAAATGCTGATAGAAACTTTTGATTCACACCCCACCTGCCTCATTTGTGTCAGTCAAGAGCAGAAAAGGGGGGTTGCTCGCTACTTCGTTATCTGCAAAGTAAATAAAAATACTTCAACCATTTGCTGAGTTCCAATTAGTTGATTGCTATGAATGATCTTCTTTAAAGGAATGCTGTTTTACCTATCTGCGCATACAAAGGTTTGATTTTGAATGTCTTGTGAAAAGGATTCTCTTTGTCTTGATTGATGTCAAGAATAAAAGCGTGATGGTAATATCCCTTTGAAAGCTATTGTATTGTCAGCTCTGGCTGACAGCAGGAGGCCCTCCTAGCGCTATAGATTAGCGCTGTGAAAACACTGACATTTTCTTTGTTATATTGCTGTTGTTCTGCTTGCAAAGTCAATTATACAATGTCGGAGCTCAGTTACAGAGTTGACTGTGGAAGTAACGATGTCTTTCATACTTGTCTTAAAGATATAATTTTCCTTTTTTCCCAGCTGATAGAGAAGAACCTGAAGGTACTGGCACAGTACATTCTGCAAATTAAATTTTGACAAGTATAATCATAATTGCCAAATAGAAGAGACTTGTGCGATTATCCTTTAATTTTACAGTTCATTCAAGTTTCGGTGGAATTTTATTGATACAGTGAAAGCGGCAGCTAAAATTGATAAAACTCATATCAAATAAGATTACGCTCGTGATTGTTCTTTATCAAGTGTAGCTTTTGGGGGATTAGGAATAATTGGAGATGTTGGTGTTTCATTGTGGGGCTGGTGCCCTGAGAGCGTTTGAATCCGTGCAGCACACCGAGCGTTGCCTTCAGGGATTAGCCTGCAGTTTTTAATTTTTGCCTGTGTATTTTGCTCCAAGCCTAGCAGCGTTCTCCCCTGAACTCCACAAGTCCCATTTTCCTCCTTTCCGTCCCTCCGGAATGCTTTCCTGGATGGGATCTGCTGGTATTTAACTGGTTTTACCGATTGAAACTCCTGCCTGTGTGCAAACACCTTTTAATTGTGGCCTGTTCCCATTGGTCTCGGTGAATATAATGAAAAAAAAAATTGAGAAGAGCGGGAGACGTAATGCAAAAGGTTTAAGTATGAATGGGGAGAAAATAGAAATCTCATATGTTGAGTGGTGCTACATCTGAAGCCATTGATGAAAAACAGCTACCGTGTAACAGTAGTGGCTCTCGGAGAAAGCCTCTGATTTTTGTTTTCTTCAAAAANAAGGTGCCCGAGGGGTTGGAAAGAGGAGTTGAACTTGCCGCATTGCAACAGGCAATAGAAGTGAGAAAAATCAAATAATCGATCCCGCTGCTGCTGCTGCCGCTTCGCCTCGCAAAGTTTGGAGGTGGGGCGGGGGGGGGGGAAGAGGGAGAAAGNATATTTGTGTACAATCAGTGCAAGTTAAAGAACATCGTTCACAGCTGAATTGCTTCAGATAGCACGTGCAAAAAAAATAATCAGAGAGCTCTTGTTAGGACATTAATTGTAGGATTTCTAAATTACTATTATAAACTAATAGAGTAACAAAAGATTCCGCAGTTACCAGTAATTTGTCAGGATTTATTTTGTTTTTCTTCAATAATTGAAAATTAATGTCTTGAAGTGAAAGCAGATGTTCATGCCATCCTCTGAATTGGATATAAAAATGATGTTTTGTAGATGCATTAAGCTTGTGTAAATACAAATTGACTTATCATAGACGGGGCTTTGGCTTGGTTTATCTATTGTTTGCTGTCAAATTAACTTTTAGGTTAAACCTGGGTAAGTGGTTTCAGCCTGGTTAGATTAACTAAGCCAAGTGTTTGGGGTGGCACCCAATGATCAGTTATTACAGTAAATGTTTTAAAAAACCTGCTGGCTCTGCAAATGATGATACTTTCTCGTACTGTAGAATTAATATCGACTTCTGTTTTGATAAATGCACTCTTAATTGTTTACTTGGTTGTTTTTACTGAACTAGTTAATTTATATCTTCCCCCCTCAATTCGTGAAATCAGTTTTAGTGCATTAAAGCATTTGAAAAATGCAAACCACATGCTTTTTTAAAAAAAGAAATAATCTCTTGGTCTTGCGCATTAGCCTGCAATCTCTAAAAGATCATAGCTTTATTCATGTAGTATAATGTTCTCCTAAACAAAACATTATTAATTACCCACAATAATTGAACTGTCTTATAAAATTGCCTGCATCAGCCCCTCATCACTCCATCAGTCTTCTCCTTAAATGCCTCTGCAAAAAGCTTGGCTATTACGTTCCCTTGTATCCTAGTAGATGCGCTGGAGTAATGAAATACTATTGATAGGAAGCCTGTAGCAGACTCCTGCTAAAGCCTGACTGACAGGCAGAGTTTGGGGCGCTGGGGCGCGTGTGGACACGGACCTGGAGCACACAGGAGCAGCCCCGAGCTGCCCGTGCTGCGCACGTGTCTTCAACACAACTGTGGAGCCCACAGGTAGATTCTTGTACATTTTCTTTCCCCGTGTCTATGAGTGAACGCAGAGAAGCTGGTTCCTTGTTCCCGTAGACAAATGAGGTGGTGCGAGTTTTAAGCGCTACATCTTCTTGACAACGCGTAGGCGCATCTATGTGTGCAGCAGTGAATTATGGTGGTTTTGCGGAGTCGCTCCATTCTGGGGAGTAGCGGGATGTGCAGAGACTAAATGGTCTCTTGTGACATTTCCAGCTACAGAAGGCCCCATCTTCGACCTCTTGCAATGGTTTGTTTTCTAAAATGCAAACAAAGGGACCCGATGGGGTTGGAAACTGGGTGATGCCGTTCAGAACGGGCTCACGAATCTCGTTGCGGTGCAGTGAACTGGCGCACGGCATTAGCTTTCCAGTGTACGACTTATTTCGGATAGCACTCCAATACCCATCTGAATCTAGTGATAAGTAGCTTCATTATACTGTTTGCATTTGCTTAGACAGGAAACCTTTTCCAGCCACAGATTAGGCAACAGAAAGACCAATTTGCAGAGCTTGTAAATGCCACTTGTTAATCATATGCAGTACAATTATTATTTTTTTTTTTCTTTCCCCCCTTGGATGTATTAAGTCAACTTTTTAGCTTTTTATGTAATTGAAATTTGCCCTTTTGTTACCTGGGCACGAATTATTTTTGAAATGTTGTCATTACCCGCCCTGCTGTGAGGTTTATCTCTTCTGTTCATCCTAATTAAATAAAACATCCTGTTGTTCGCCCGTCTCGCGTTGAAGCGAATTACCTGCCTGAAGGCTCGCGCTGGCGTCCGCCACGCGCCTTGTAGCGGCCGCCCTTGACTAACACGTTTACTTTTAGTCTCTAATTTCAAAGGGCTCGGTTGGTGCAGTGTGACAGGTGAACCGGTGAATGCTTTACAGGACTTTCAAGAGCTGAACAAACAGTAAAGGGCTTATTGCTACCGCAGCGGCAAGTACAAATGTGGGGCGGCCTTTGTGGCAGAGGAGCGTCGCCTTTTGCTGGATAAAGGCCGCTCGGGAGACCTCAAGGGCTCGCTTGGGTGAAATAATCTCGGTCGTGGTCTCATTTAAACCCACCCTACCCGTGTGTTCTCCTGGGCCATTTCCAGCGGGGTTGATCTCGGCTCTCTTTGTAGCATCACCCGCGGTCGTGTTCTTGGGTCCGGTACTGATAACGAAGGCGGCTTCAGAAGCGGAACAGTTGGAGCTTCTTTACGCAGAAGTTATCTCCAGTTCGTATTAGAGGAAGTAAACAATGCGTTTGGTTTTGAAAGCAAAGGGAAAGGTCCCTGCTTGTAGAGAAATGGTTTGTTTAAGCCTCTGATAGCACTACAGAAAACATGCTGCTCACTGGTGAAATCCTGCTACGGCTACAGGTACAAGAGTTAACAAGTTGCTGTGCTCTGGTCTCTGTTGGCTCCTGCTGGGCTCTGGAGGTTTGGTCAAATGTGGCCTAATTCTGCTTTCTAAATATTAAAAAAAAAATCATACAAAGGGCAAAAAGACAAGTTCTTAATATGCATATCCTGGGAAAATCCTAAACCAGTATTTTTACCCCCTCCAGTCCCAAGGCTAATCAAAATTCCTTTGTTTCCACATCTACCGTTCAAATCTGTGCCTCCCTGGGTTGTGTGCTGGCTGTACCCCATCGGCTGGGCTCACAAAAGCCCTTACTGGCTGTACAGGGCGTTGGCCCCCAGGTCATTCAGAGAGGGGATGCGGCTCCAGGTGAGGTCCAACAGCTGGTGCTCAATTAGCAGCTCTGCTGGTTCCCTAATGACCCTCACCTGGCTGGGATGGGCTGCTCCGGCTTGCCTGGCAGTGCCTGGAACTCCTTTCACCTGGTGGTGGGCTGAGCAGTAACGAGGCAAGTGTTATTAACGCTTGTGTCCTTTGGAAAGGGGGTGTTGGAGCCGTGTGGAGATGGAGTTCTTTGCTGGGTGAGCATCTAGGACCCGCTTTTGCAGTTTTTAGGGTGAGTGCAATTTTTCTTCTTGGTATTAACTGAAGCTGGGTTGGATGGTTAAATCTAAACCGGTGGCATAAGTCCAAGCTCCCTTAATCTGCTGGAGAACTAATGGTGTTAACCAAGATTCCTGTTGATGCTGGAGGACCGCGAGTAGCCTGAGGTGATATTGGCCATGCGTTGAAACCTCTGTCTTGATTTGGTGGTAGTGTTTCTTACTGACCTTAGTGGGGATGGGTTTTTATTCTTATTCCTTGCATTAGAATTGAAAGAGCAAGAGAAGCAGAGCTTTGATGGGAATACTCAGCATCCAGTGCTGCAGAGAACACCTCCTGCTGTTTCTGTGGGATTGCTGCTGGGGGGGCTTCTAGGGGAGCACTGGGCAGGTTCGGGGGTGCAGCACAGAGAGACCTGGGTTGTGTTTAACAGCCGTTAACGTGAGCAGGTACAGATTTACCTGAGCAAAGCTGACTGCGATTCTGCGTCCTTTCAATCTCCTGTCCCCAGAACGGGAAAACTAAAAGGAGGGAGAGAAAACACGTGGTAGAAGGATGGGCTTTAATACCTGAGGAGACAGAAATGCTAAACAGAGAAAGATGGAAATGAAATAGGGAAACTTGGCAATCTGTTGCTGGTGGTTGAGCATAGAGGGTGCCTGATGTTTAGATGTAGAGTTTTGGCACAGAAGCTTGCTTACCTGGAGCTGCATCTATATTATTTTTAACTTTTAGTTCAAAGACTTGGAGAAGAAACAGATCTGAAAAGTGACTCCAGACCTGTGGAAGAGGGTGAGATTCAGCATCAGCAGAAAACGCGAGAAACGTAAAACACTTAAAGTAGCTTTTCTGCTCTTAACAGAGAGTACCTGTGCTTTGCTGGCCTGAGGAGCGTATTTGTTGTGGTTTGTAGTTGTCTTCTGTTTAATACAGAGAAGTTTGAGGGCAACTGTGATTGCAGTCATTAATTCTGGAAGTTTCAGCTGTTTTATGATCACGGCAGCAGCTGAACTCGGCCTGTGAGGACTCCTGGTTGTTCAGGGGTTTGGAGAGAAGAGGAGGTTGGGGATAACTGGAAAAAAGTAGCATTTCAACGCTTCTTATGTGAATGCACACAAGTACGTATAATATATGACATGTTCACATGTATGTGAAAGAGGAGGTCCGGAGGAGTAGGTAGGATCTTTTGTTAGACCAAAATAACGGTTGCAAAATGCAAGGAAGTTTTTTGCTGCACACGCGTTCCTTCTGCTCTGAAAAAAAGCAGCAGCCTCGTGGCTATTTTGCTTGCTAGGTAAACGCAGCTTTGCTTTAATTTACGTATTCAAGCTCTTACCCAAATTACTCTTGCTTCATTAGATTACTCACATGAGTAAAGATATACTGGATTACATAGTAATGCCAAGCTTGTATATTATTTATTGCTGAATTCTGAGGATGCATTTCAGTCGGGTAATTTGCTCGTGGCCTCCTTCATTTCTAGGAAAATGGCATGCCTTGCCCTTCATAATTTCCTTGCTTTTACTGACCAGACTGTTCCCCCAGAGGGCATGTGGGATGTGGCAGAGTATTGAAAATACTGGGATGGAGAAGTAGAGAAGGAGGGCTGTGTGTGAATTGCACCTTATTTGTGTTTATGCTAGGTTTCTATGGCAAAAATAGCGTGTTTCTGGCAGTGAGACTTTGTGGGGAATGTAGTGGGCAACTCGGGGTGAGAAAGTTGTTGCCTTAAGAGGTTCTTTGTTTTTTTTTAAGGATAAAGAAGTACTTTCAGTCTAATTCTGAGCATCCTTTAGGAATAGGGTACAATGTATTATGAGCCATTTAAAAATGAAACTGAGTGCTTGTACCGAGTCTCCCCTAATGCATGTGTACGAGCCCACTGATTTGATTCCCTTCATTTCAAGGGTGTTTTCTTTCCTAATTTCTTTCCTGCTTGATAACAGATAAGTGAGATTTGTTTTAAAGCTCCCCTTTGGTTTATTTTGATTGCTATTTTTGGCCTTAAATAAACACTCAACAGATAGCTTCTGTTTTTATTCTTCTCGATTAAAGTAAATTCAGTAATATACCCAAACTTAAAGGTGAGGGTCTGACAAGCCTCGCGGCTGAGAGGTGCTGGGCAGGGCGCTGCTGTGAGCGGTTTCCAGTGTGCCGAGGGGCGTCGTGGAGCTGCTGGGCATCCCTGGGGGGACTAAATCCCCTGCAATTGGCAGGAAAATGCCATTTTGGTGGTGGGGCTGTTAGTGGCAGGCGGGTCTCCCGCGAGCGGCGTTTGCGGGTGCTCTGCCGTGCGCCAGGAATTCACCCCAAGACCAAACGCTTATTTTTATAAAGAGGTATCTCTGCTATGATTTTTTTTATTATTTCCCCTCCTTGCCAGTAGGTCTGTGTGCAAAACACAGCTCCAAAGAAAACGCATAGAAAAATGAGCTTTTAATTTGTCACCTGCTGCTGAACCACCCTGTCCTCCTCGAGATGCCAAGTTGTAAATGAGGCTTTTGTATCCCCGCGCATGGCCATCCAAGAAATGTTCCGTGTGTCGTGGCTGTCAGTGGCGCAGCTGAAGACATCACACTGGTGGCTTAGAACTGCTGCTGGCTGATTGGTACGAGCAAAGGCAACACAGCCCCGAACGTGAGCAAACAGGGAGGCAGGTAGAGAATCTGGTGTGTGCGGTGGCTCGGGAGGTCCTGGCCGCCTCCGGAGCGAGGTCTGCTCAAAGCTTTCTGTCCGGCAGTGCTAAGGGAGAAGGAAGCAAAATTGTTGATTTGTGCAACCACTCAGCTTTTGGAAAGCTCCCTTTAAATTAATTTTTTTTTTAAAAGAGGAAATATTGGTTCTGCAGGTTTTATTTTGGAGAGTATGGCTTGGCTGCGCAGTCTATGGCCTCTCGCAGCGTGTGCCAGGTATCCCAGCTGACAAACGCAGCTTCTCTCCTAGCAAACCTCAAACCACCTCGTGAAAGCTTGTATAAGAACTCTGGGTTTTAATCTACGGTCAGGTGATGATGGGTTGAAGGAAAACTCAGGAGAGGACCTTGTTAGAGCTGCCATGGCCAGGCAGGGGCATCCACCCTTCCACATCGTACTTGAGTGCCTGAATCGATTAGGCAGCTGCAAATTAATAATAGTAGGAAATAATCCTGCCTTACATGAAGGTATTATTGTGCGTAACTAACCCCGTGACGCTGTCCTCGTTGCCTTCCTTCTTGCCTGTTTTCTTCCTAATATCTGTAGCCTGTGCAAGTGTCGGTGGAGTCCCTTTGGCAGCTTCGCTTCCCTTCCCACAGCACCTCCCACCTTGGAGCCTGGGAAGCTCGAGAGTGTTGGTTTTTGGGGAACACAGGCTGGTTTCCTTCCCTGGGTAGAAGCTGATGTGCTGGTTTTTCCTCCCTTGAGTCTTTGCCATGTTTGCTCCTTGCTGTTGTGCCTCTGCAGCTGTGCAGACGCCAGCGGAGTTCGAGCGGCCCTGCCTTGCGGGGATGGTGGGAAGGGGCAGGACGGTGCCTGCGGGGCCGATTGTGGTGGGACCATGGCAAGGAGGCCATGGCAAGGAGATGCAGCAGAATCATCCTGCTGGTTTGGTAAGCTGAAGGCCATTGATGCTCTTATTACAGGGGAATTTATCCACTCTTATGTTGTTCTTGCCGTCTACTGCTGGTTGGCTGTTTATCTTTTGTTGGCATATCCCAACAGAATCACACAGAATCCCAGATTTTCAGGGGCTGGAAGGGACCTCGAAAGCTCATCCAGTGCAATCCCCCGGAGCAGGAACACCCAGATGAGGTTACACAGAAGGTGTCCAGGCGGGTTTGAATGGCTGCACAGAAGGAGACTCCACAAACCCCCTGGGCAGCCTGGGCCAGGCTCTGCCACCCTCACCAGGAAGAAGTTTCTTCTCAGATTTCAGTGGAACC
>VWYH01010137.1:365436-425436 GCA_013399365.1 Pampusana beccarii
ATTTTTTTGCTGGGGTTTAAGGAAT
Source organism: Pampusana beccarii (assembly GCA_013399365.1). NCBI lineage: Eukaryota > Metazoa > Chordata > Aves > Columbiformes > Columbidae > Pampusana > Pampusana beccarii. The sequence goes on from VWYH01010137.1 coordinate 365,462, forward strand.
TAGAGCAAGTGTTAGCTCTTTCAGGTGTTCTGCACTCTGGAAAGACGAATAAAATATTCAGGCCTGAGCACAATATCTGCTTCAACAGGAACCACTTGTATGTCCTGTTTTTGAAAGTTTGTTTGTAACTCTTTGCCAAAGAAAAGAAAACTGACTTCTAAGTAGGACTTATTCACAGAACCACAGAATGTCAGGGACTGGAAGGGACCTCGAAAGCTCACCCAGTGCAATCCCCCGGAGCAGGAACACCCAGCTGAGGTTACACAGAAGGTGTCCAGGCGGGTTTGAATGGCTGCACAGAAGGAGACTCCACAACCTCCCTGGGCAGCCTGGGCCAGGCTCTGCCACCCTCACCAGGAAGAAGTTTCTTCTCAGATTTCAGTGGAACCTCCTGTGTTCCAGTTTGCACCCNCTGACCACCCCTTCTCATCCAGCCTGGGTCCCATTGGCCTCCTGGCCACAACCTGGGGTTGTTCCTGCACAGATACAACACTCTACACTTACCCTTGTTATATTTCATTAAATGTTTCCCCGCCCAGCTCTCCAGTCTGTCCAGGTCTCTGATGGCAGCACAACCTCTGGTGTGTCAGCCACTCCTCCCAGTTTGGTGTCATCAGCAAACTTGCTGACAGTCACTCTATTCCTTCATCTAGGTCATTGATGAATATATTGAACAACACTGGCCCCAGTACTGACCCTTGAGGCACTCCACTAGATACCGGCCTCCAACTGGACTCTGCCCCATTGACCACAACTCTCTGGCTTCTCTCCTTCATCCAGTTCCCAGTCCACCTCACTACCCGATCGTCCAGTCCTTACTTCCTCGGTTTATCAGTGAGGATGCTGTGGGAGACTGTGTCAAACGCTTTACTGAAATCAAGGTAGACCACATCCACCGCTCTGCCATCATCTATCTACCTGGTTATGTCCTCAAAAAAGGTTATGAGGTTGCTCAAGCACGACTTCCCTTGGTGAAGCCATGTTGACTGCCCCTATTGACCCTTTTGTCCTTGCTATACCTTAAGGTGGTGCCAAGGATTTGCTCCATCACTTTCCCAGGGATGGAGGTGAGGCTGACTGGTCTATAGATACCTGGGTCCTCCTTCTTGCCCTTTTTAAAGACTGGAGGGACATTTGCTTTCCTCCAGTCCTCACGCACCTCTCCTGTTTCCCACAACTTAACAAAGATGATGGAGAGTGGTCCAGCACTGACCTCAGCACCCGTGGGTGCATCCCATCAGGACCCATGGATTTATGGATGTCCAGATTGCTTAACTGGTCCTTAACCCAGTCCTCATCAACCAAGACAAACTCCTCCACTGTCCTGCCTTCCTCTGGGGCCTCAGGGGTACGGGGCTCCTCAGGACAGTGGAGACGGACAAAGAAGCATTCAGTAACTCTGCCTTCTCTGTACCTTCTGTCACCAGGGCACCCACCTCATTCGTCAGTGGGCCTACATTGCCTCTGGTGTTTTATCTGCAATGAATTTGAAGAAGTTCTTTCTGTTGTCCTTGACCCCTCTCGCCAGGTTTAATTCTAAGGAGGCCTTAGCTTTCCTAGTTGCCTCCCTACAAAAATACCGTATAATGTTAAATACCTTAAGGTCTCAAGATTTCTAGTCTTCCGTATGCTGGAGCTGTTGGTGAGCAGCAGTGCAGGCTGTGATATCCATGCTATCCATCAGAGATACTCACACGTCCTGCGTGGTGTCAGGCTGGCTGTTGAAGTGAGACGTGGGTATGTGCAATATCACCCGTACGGGAAGTAACGTATTCCCGGTTTATCTGAAAAGATGTGGAAGAACACGCCCCCTTCCCCTGAATTCGAATGGAAGAGCTGATTTTGGCAGCCTGCAAGGTGGAGAACCTCAGCCGGGGAGGGACGCGCAGGGTTGTCGTGGTAGAGAGCTCACCCACCAGGTACCCACGCTAACCCGCGTGTGAGGAAGCTGCTGGTGTGGCCGGTGCCGAAGGGCTGACACGGGGAAGGGCCAGCAGGTCAGGACAAGTTCAAATCTCCCTCAGTCTAGCAGAATTATGATGATTATTTCATGTATTTAGAAGAAACATTTGTCTTCCCCTTCCCAGACAGAGTCTTGTCTTACCAAACGCGTACGGTTTCACATTTTTAGACAAATCGCTTGTGCGATGGGGGAGGAAGGACGTCTGTGCCTTTATTGATTACAGGGTTGGCTTTCTGATCGATAGAAACTTTTACATGCACTTGAGTGACGTTCACTTTAACAGCCCATCCTTGAAGCCAGTCAGCACTAATACGAACTGCCGGTTTCCCAGAACACGGTGGCGTCCGTAACTCGTGCAGGGGGGATGTCGGCAGTCAGGCCCTTCGCTGCCCTTTGCTGTTTAGACAGCGCGTCTATCAGGGTGACTCGGAGCTGTTTCTGTGCTGGTGCGTGCGGGGCCGTAGAACGGCAGCATCGGGAAGTGTGAGCATGGACCGAGCACGAGCAGGGCTTGTATTTACCGCAGAATTTCCATAAGATTATGTAACTCTGTCAGGAATTCAAGCAAACAGCAGCACAATCTCATTAGCAGGGAAAAAAGATACAAGCGTGCATAGGAAATACGTTCAGATGTCATAAAAGTGTGTAGAGGATCTCTGCTTCGCTGACCCGTTGGCTATGGGTGAGGTTTTGCCTGGGAAAAAACATTAGTGCAGCTGAGTAACCCTGTTTGCCTCAAGTGTAAATTAATTATCTGAGCATTTTGTGTGGTGCTTAGACTGGAAGAAAGTTCTTTCTTTTGAAAGATAGGTGCTTTTGTGCGTTTTTTTCTGTCTCAGTTTGGCTTTGAGGAAGAAGTTTGCACATTTTAATAAGTCATAACAAACCGCTCAAACTTGAGGGAGTCATTTTACGAAGAGCAAAAACCACCAGCACGGTTATAATTTGTTCATGTATGAATAACGTTGCATCTGCGTGTGGTTCTGGTGTGGAAAATTCATCCTGAGTGTCATTTCGTAATACCTACTATGGTACCTTTGATTTAGGGGAGGCAGGGCGATTTCCCTTCTTCTTTCAAGTCCTGTTCATTTAGTCCACTGAACTTCAAATCCTAAACTTCATGCCAGTTGTATTTTTTTAAAGGAAACTTCTGTCAACGTACTCGTTTGAGCCGCGTGTGGAAATCCCCACGCCCCGTTTCCCAGGCTTAGACGGGACTTAGGATTTGGCAGTCTTCCTCCCGACAGAAGACCAGAAATCAAAACAAGCAACTGAATATGACGAGGAAATGTTGCAGAACACAAAGCCCTGACAGGAGCACTTGTCAGAGAGGAGCAGACACAATACAATTTGCCTCCAAGTAAAGATCTTTTGAGCTAATGTTATTCCCCGTGGTCCCTGTCCGTAGAATCGGGATTTTAACAGAAGGGGTGGCAGCCTTAGGAAGGGGGATGAGGGTGGTTGCTGTGCCCTTTGTGTCCTCTTTATTTCTGCAGATACTTTTGGAGTCGCTATCCCAAGCATCCCACCTCCTCTCAATTTGGCCTTTCCATATCCCAGCCGCACGTTTCCTCTCATCACCCAAATAATTGTAAAAAAATTAGCGCTAACGGGACCATCCTGACGTACTCACCCGATACCACACCTGCAGTTTTGCATGTCATTGCCACCGCAGATATGTGCATTTACACCAGCACGTGTGCACAAACGCATGCGTTTACACCAGGCGTTTGCAAAAAATCACAGTAAAACCATTTGCGAAAGATCGCGGTAAAACCATTTGCAAAAAATTGCGGTGAAAGCAGTCACAAGCCTGGTGGTTGCCTGGAAGACTTTGCTCCGTTTTGCATTGGTTGCAGCACGCCTGAATATTCACTCTTGGCAGAGAGCAAGATAAGTACGTGTCCCTTCAGCATTTTATGAAACAAAGTAATGCAGATATCTATAAGTGAGACATGACGCGAAGCGTACAGATAGTAAGTTTGGAATGGTTCTGGGAGTTAAGAATTTACATGTCTTTATTAATTATTAGATGTTATTAGTGAGTGACTAAGGAACTGGGAAGCTCTAAGCGTTCTTTTGAAGTAGTGTACCCAAATTAGGCTAAATAAAGAAATAAATCGGAAAATGTCGGGGAATGTCTGCTCTAATGAATTTTCTAAATACACAAATCACACTTATTAAATCAGTGGATCTTTTAACTGTAAAAATATTATTACTGTTACACTGGGGAAATCCATTCAGAATGATAAAATATTTGGAAATTCTTTCTGTGTTTCATTTTAGCGGAAAGGTGGTAAGTTTAATAGGAATTAAGAAAAAAAAGTAGACTTTGGGATGAAGTTTTAAAATGCAGCTTTCCCCCTTTCTTTGTATGCGTGCCAATTTTCAGCAAGAACCGTGTTCCCCTTTTAGTCTCGTTTAAAATAAACAGCGTGTATAACAAGATGTTGAGATTTATTTATGGTATGTTAGCGCTAAGGACAGGTTGTTGAGGGGTCATAAAAAATATTAGTTTCCACTTTATGGTGGCCAGGTTGTTCTTTCCGCAAATTAAATTGGATGCTACGAAGGGATATATGTGATATGCATGACTTTCTGTGCCTCGCGGTGATTTCTTTCACCCCAATGCAGCCAACAAAGCTTGTCTTTCTAGTAGGGACAGTCTCAGCTGGAGAATTTCCCTTGGCCTGTGCCATGGAATTGGGCAGGGGAAGGTGTGGGTCATTCTGTATGGCCACAGAAACTCTCCCGGTGGCAGAGGAAGCAGGATGAGGCGCTCTACACCTGCTTTTATTTACCCTTTTATTTATCTTTATGGTATTTATTTTATACCATTTTAGGCTTGCGTACAAATAAGACAGGCTTTCCTGTTAGTATTTAAGAGGCAGTACGTAAGAGCATATTGTTTTATTATTAAAATACAATTTATGAACCAGAAATGATCATAGATGCAAATTTATACTTTGCACATTTATTTATTTATTTTTTTCCCCTTAATAAGAATATGTATATTTTCATCTGGGGAGAAAGCAGCATTAAAATGAGCGAGCCTGGGGAGCATTGCCACACGCACAGACACACACACATGCACGCTTGCATGCACAAAAGAGCCACGGCGAGCTGTTTGCTCGAGAAACCAACTCCTTCTTGTTGGGACCAGCATCAAAGAGGAGGGGAGAGGGGGAAATGACTCCACTCACCAGATGGGTTTTTCCAAGCCCTCGTAGCTCTAATTAAAATGGCTGGTCAGGAAAAGCCTCCTCTCTCTCTTTTCCTTTTGCTATGCTACCTACACTGCAAACATAGCTCACCAGTGAAACAATTTCCAAGCTTGGAGGATTAGCAGTAAAAATCGGTGGGGTTTTTTTAGGCTGAGGTGTAGAAATCTGGTCAAAGCTTTTTATTTTATTTTATTTTTTTCTCCAGCTGTGATTAACAGCCCTCAGTGGTGAATGGGGTGTTGGTGGAAGGGAGCGTAGGATGCTCACCGAAGTGGTGCAGCCCCCGTGCTCCTGCGGAGCTCGCTGCTTTAGGCACGACCTAGTAAAACCTGCTTTGAAGAATTATGAAGTAAGGGATTTAAACGTGTAAGAGTAGAGTTGTTGCATGCTTTAGCATTTCATCAGTGACCCTCAAGGTAAATGCTGCCGTTTAAGCAGTTTTCTGTTCTTTTTATTGCGTTCGGAAGTGTGAATTTTTCATGGGCATTAAACTCTCTAACTTGACTCTAAGTCTGAAAGCTGGGGTTCCCCCGCCATCTGGGGCAGCTCAGGAGAGAGACTGCCAATATTTGTCTCGCCCGATCCATGTGAAATGGGAGATGTTGTATCTTCTCTTGGTTCTGGAGGAAATCCATAGTGGGCAAATTGCCGTGAAGTGGGACTCGATTTGCAGTGATGATGGGATGGGCCGGAGAGCAGCTCTTTGCGAAGGAAAGGAAAAGGCTGTTTGCGGCAGGAGGGTCTGGAGGGATGGATGTGGCTCGTGGTCCGACCATAGCGGGCGGGACAGCGAGCGAGACTTTTTGGTGAGTTTTTTGTTTCAGAACTGCGCTTGGTCAGATGGTTTTGCCCAAGCAGCACCCAGTACAGAGGGGGCGATGCCTGTGAGTAGCACTGGGAGCACACACCGGTCAGGGGAGGCCGTACCGGGGCTGCTGGTGCACGGAAATCTCTTGACGTGCTTTGCCGAAGCAAGAGGTAGTGTAAGGAGTTATGGCCCATCTGCAGATCCTTGTCTGCTTCTCTTCTTCCCCGGTTTGATTCCTGTTTCCATATGAAAGTTTAAGTAAATTAATTTCAGAACATTCCCCTTTCTTTGTGCCGTTAGTCCGCGTTAGATGTTAGCCTTTCAGCATCCTCATTAGCTGCCTCAAGACAGGGCCAGCACATGTAAATTATTTTATTAGGTGTTCTGCTTATACAGAAACTTTATAGCCCTAATGTAAAAATAGTGCTCTTTCCTGTCTCTTTTCTGGAGGAGCAAAGCACGCAATAAATCTGCCTTGGTGAGACCCTGCATCCCCCGTGCAAAGCCCCACGTTTGAACTTCACGGTGCTTTGGCTTCCTTCTGAAACTTCATTTCATTGTAGCCGTTTCTTTACGTTCTGTGGACTCTGAAGGTGGTTCTGTCATCCTCTTGGCCTGGAGCCTTGGCAGAGCCCTCACCAGGGCAACTGCTGCACCCCGAGTTCGGGGGAAAGGGTACAAAATGGGAAGCATTTGAGCAGCAGCTCGTTGTTCGTGCTTGCTGACCCACCTCTGGTCTGTCACTTCCCATGGGTCTCTTGCATCATCGTCTCGTCTTTGGGTAACTTCTACCTGGTTTTGGCATTTTAGCAGAGCAAGGGATCGTTTCACCACTTGCAAATTTGACTTCGGGACTCCAAGTCCTGGCTGTGAATTGTAGGTGCGTTAATTCCCCCTTTCTCTACCTGCCTTGCTTCGGTTTGTTAGAGTTTCAACGTGTACGTGTTTCTGTCATCCAGCAGTGTTCCAGATGGAGCAAGGATATTTAAACTCTTGGTTGCTGAAGTAAAATACATGATTTTATGAGCAACACGGGGAATGCCAGATTCACCTGTTTTGTTTCACCGGAGCTTTAAAGCGCCTGTTTACTCATAGTAGATCTATTTTTGAAAGAAGGTGCAGACGCTATGGTGACAGTTGCCTTAGAAATGCATATAATAACGCAGGGAGGAGTGCGCCCGCAGGCAGCCGGTGCTCGCCGTCCCCAGCCCTGTCCCTGCGCCCCGTGTCCTCTTGTGTCCCCAACAGGAGATCTGGGGGAGCACGGTACTGGGAGCTCTGCGTCGGGCACGAGTGACCCATGGGTGGGCTTGGGTCCCTGGGCTGGGAGGGCTGTGTCCCACCGTTCTCGTGGCCAGGCAAACTGTGGGTAGAAGAAGCTGAATGATCCCCAACCTCTGGTCCCCGTCCCACACTTGTGGGGTGGAAGCAGCACTTGGAATGGGCAGTGGGTCTCAGAGCAGGGGGCTCCTCGGCCAGGTGCCTCTTCCAGGTCAGCCTCTGAATTCCTGGACATTACCTGGATTACATACCCTGCATTGCAATTAAAAGGGAAAAACCCCCCTTGCCCCCTGGGGATTAACCTTCAGTGAGAAGCAGTGAGAACAGTCAGTAAGACTATTGCCTCCAATCTATCATGGAAGGTGTGGAAATGGGGTGTCTGCAGGCCCAGTTTCAAAAACGATGAGCTTAATGTATCGCGTGTATAAGATGTTGATCTTGAGAGCAACCAGAAACATTGGCTGCGTTTTATTACACTGTACACTCGTATTTATTTACATAATAGATTTTGATGGGAAATATCTGTCTCCAGTGGAGGCTGTGAATTAGAAACACAAAAACTAAATATGAGCGCTGGGAATAAATATGCTCTGGCTTGTGAGTCAGGTGTGCGGTCCGTGGGAAGGGCTGTGATCAGCCCTCATGGATGTCCTATGGTCTTTCTCCTCTCGCAGAGGTGAGATTTTTTTATTTACAATGATCCCTTTTGCTCGCTGCCGTTACATTAAGTTTTGCCGTGGCGTTTGAAGGGGCAGACCCGTTAGCTGCGCGCAGATTTACTGTGCGAGTTTAAGCTAATGGATACTTATCAGGCAGGCTGTATTGGGTGATCGTCCATCATTTGCTCATTAAACAGTGTATCTAAGTGATTCTCATTTCCTCCCTGCCACGTCTGGAAAGGAGGAAACTAGACACATTACGATGGAATATTAATGTCCTGGAGGATTTAGCCACCCATAATTAGATCTCCTTTGCATAAACCTGCTAGTGCTACCTTATTTTGTTGTTTGTCTTGTTCTCCTTAATCACCTTCACATCTTTTTCTCTATTTTTCAGTTTCCCTTTGTAATTCTCTCCCATTTGTGTCATCTATATTCCTTTTTTCTTTTTTTTTCTTCTTTTTTTTTTTTAAAAACATTATTTTCCCTGACCTAGAGAGCACAGCAGTCTGGGTTTCCCCACTCCTCCCTCCTTCACACAAAAAGGCTGACTTTGCCAGCAAAACCCACAGTCTCTGCCAAGCCCTGTTACTGACTTCGGAGAAAAGCAACTAGAGAGCTTGTGCAAATTTAGGCTCTGAACTAGCTAAATAAACTGTGTCAGTAAACCCTCTTGTCTTACTCCCTGGCCTGCTGGCCCGTGAAAGGACCGATATATAATGGTCCTATTTAAGGTAGAAAACCCCGTTTTGGCCGAGGGCCACCGATGGCTGAAGGGCCCGCGCGGCGGGGAGAGAACAGGGAGGTGGCTCTGGAGCTGCGGGCGATTGTGCCGAGGAGCAGGGGTGATGCTGCGGGGGAGCTGGGGCCCGGACTCTTCTCCGGGGCACCCCGGGGCTCCTTCCCACCAACCGCCGGGGGGAAAAATGGCAAAGTGTTATTAATACTAAAGCCAAATGGAAACGATCGTGCGAACAGGCAAAATATGTAGCGAGCAGAGGGAGACCTGGCAGCAATCCTCTTGCGAAGCTGGTTTTCCGACGGCAGTCGATGGGCTCCGAAGGCCGGTGTGAAGCGCACCTGCTGCTGGCACCGGGGTTTCCTTGCCCTTCAGCTGCAAGGTGTGGGAAGCGCATTGGGATGCGTTCACGGTGCGGTGGCGCAGCCCCACAAAACCTCCTGTTTTCCTGCGGAATGCGAAGATTTCTCTCTGTGTGGCGGTGGGAGAAAGGCCCAACCCGCTGGCAAAGCAGGGCAGCCCGAGTTTTGGGGTGGCTCAGCACCCCGCTGTGCTCCTGGGGGATGAACCGCAGCTCTGCTGCGGCAGAGCTTCGTTTAAACAAATGCGATCGCTTTTCATACTGCTGCTTTGCTTTGCTGCTCTTCTGCAAATATCCGTGTTTTGCAGCCTTTTGTCTCACCGCTGTGAGAAGGTGGAGAATCTAAGGGGGAACATGGAAGCAGGAGAGAGGGAAAGCCTTGCACCCAGCCGGGAGGGAAACTGAACGGAGAGGCCAGCTGGCTTCTGCTCACAGGAGCCATTTCTAACCTTTGTTTGCCTTTTTTGCTGTACGCCACTGCTGGTTTTGGTAGCTGTGCTGTGCCAGGCTGTGGGCTGGGTGACAGCAGAGGTGTCCGGCGCTTTCTCCTCATATTTCAGGTTAAGGAACAAGCTTATCCACCAAAGGCCTGACTCTAAATGTGCATGGAAAAGACCCGGCTATTTAACCTGTAAAAATTGTTAACATCTTCTGCGCTCCTGCCGCGCCAAGCAGCTGGAAACCTGCTAATTTCCAATCCTCAGTCCACAAAGTTTTGAGCATCCGCAGCTCCTTTTGACGTAGTGGAAAGGGAGGCCGCTCTGCGTTTTGCAGGATTCGGAGCACTGGGGGATGATCGTGGTGGGACGGGGCTGTTCTGCGTCCTGCGCTGATTCGGGAGCGTGTGGTCGCGTGTGACGGGAGGGACGGAGCCAAGGCCGGTAGGACGGCACCGAGGTGTGTGCCTGGAAGGCAGCAAAGACGCCTGAAGATTACAGAAGGTTGCAGAGCTCTTGCTTGCGAATACCTACAGTTAGGTCAGGGAAAATGCGCTGTCGTTGTGCGACGGGCTCACGGTGCAGATGGGTGCTGGGGTATTTCTCTAGAGGGAAAGCTGTGAATCTTGACACGAACGTTAAAGCTAATACCCAGGCGTCAGTGAGGTTTCCCCAGGTTTATCTGAAAGCATTCTATCACGAGCAAAATCTGACAAAATACTCCAAAGTAAAAAGTTTTTGTATTTTCTGCACTCAAACTGTGCCATACGTGGTCTTTTCATAGGTTGGTCGTGGATGAGGGGTGGCCCTGGTACCGAATGCAGCTTTTGGTAACAGCCCTGACTCAGGAAAGTTCCCCCATCAGCTGGGGCCTTGCTTGTAACCCAACGTATTTCTCAAACCGTCACACTCCCTGACATTTTAGTTAGCATACTATGGAGTTTTTATATTATGGGGAGTGTTAAACTGGTCTTTGTGGTCCTTGAAGCCTGCGTAATGGGATAAGGGAGCATACACATGCCATCTGAATTACTGAGGGGCTGGTGCTCGCTTGTAAAGCTTGATTGCATCTAGAAATCAACATTTGGTTCAGAAAGCGTCTTACTTTGATAAGGTTAACTTCTTTCCTGGGAGTGATAAAGTGTTAAATAAGCACTGTGACTGTGAATGGAGCTCAGGTAATGGTAGCCCCATAAATAGATGTTCTCACTCTTAGGGGAATGGATGCTGAATACTTTCAGAAGTTTCTCTGAGCACAAAGAACCGAAATCTTCGAGCCTGCAGCACTCGTGACCTAGCAATTAAATAAGAATCCTTGGAGAACACCTGAGACGAGCAGGCAAAATGCAAATATGTGGCATGTGTGGGGGTGCTGTGTTGTGATGCTGCCGTTGCCCACGGTTCGTCCCCACATCGGCCCTGTCCTTGCTGTGGGTGGGCAGGGCACAAGGGCGCTGGTCTTGGAGCTGAATAACAAAAGATATTCTACACTGCCGCACCAAGGCTGTTTTCAAGCCAAACCCGGTCTTCCTGAAGGGTTTTGGCTTCGCAGATGCCCCCCATCTCACCAGAGGGCAAGGCTGTTGTAGCAGGTACGCTCTTGGGTGGGTTTCCTATAACCAACTCATAATCCTCACCCTAAAGGATGCAGCTAAAAGAGTGCCTCTGTTTTTTATTTCTAGTATTTTATCTCCATATGCCAGCATATATTATGGACCATTTACAAAAGGGAAGGGGGAAAAAAAAAAGTTAATGCTTTAAAAACAGAAATATCGAGCTGTGAGTGTCGATATCAAGGTTTAGTGCTGTACTTTGTACCTTCTTGCCCGTCTCTTCCCAATCAGCTGCACAGAGAATGTGGCACATGTGGAGTCTCGCTGGGGCACTGGGCTGCACCTCGAGTGCCTTTCTGTTGGTGGCACATGGGGCAAAGCGGGACTGAATGGTTCTCTTGCCGTATTGTCTCCGTATTACCGAAGGAATAAAAATATGCTTTTCCCATGCGTTTAAAAATGATCGTTTGGATGGAGAGAGCAGGTAGAGAAAAGAAAGAGTGTAATTACATAGCAACTTCCGTGGTTGCAGCCATGGCTTAATGTGCAGGCACACAACATGATCTGGGGAGAAAATGGGGTTTGTGAAGGAAAACAGAAAGTATCCAGCAAAAACACGTGACGTGTGTTTGTGAACGTCCTGCCCTGAAGCTTAAAGCTGGCCATTTTTGGGCGTCTTCATTTTCAATGCCCAGTATTGCTGAGCCCTTACCATTGTGTCACCAGGACTCCCATAAAGCAGCTACTGCTGATGCGAGACCTCTAGTCGCTTTATAAGATCTCGGCTCTGTGCCTTAGGCTGTGCTGCCATTCCCCGCGGGATTGCCGGGCTGTGGAGTGTTTTGGGTGCTGGGTGGCTCCTGCCCATGCGGAACATCAGCGGCGTGGACTTGTGTGTCCACACGTGCGGAGCGGTTCAGTGGCACAGGTGGAAGTGTCTAGTCCCTGGCTCCAGTAGTTATGGTTGCGGCTGATGCGTCTCAGAAAACATGTTTTCCTGCTAATGAAACAGGATTTTTATTTTACTGTGTGTTGGATTTTGGAAGCGATTGTGTTGAATGCTTTATACCTTTTCACTGGCTATTTTGCTCGTTACCGCTACTTAAATACTAGCATCCGAAGTGACCATTGATGCACACTGTTCACCGACATCAGCCTAAGTTTCAAGTAATGATGGGAAAAATATTAAGAAACTGTAACTCGAACTGAAAAAGCAACTTCAGTGAATTACTCCCTGGCTAACATAAGGAGTTTTTTTCACTCGATTCACAGTAGCGAGAGCTGGAAATCCCTTCACAGCCATAGCAGCCAAATGTGTTCTGTACCCACTCTCCCCTCGCAGGGAGGGTTGGCTGAGGCCTAAGGCAGCCCTGGGGGTCCGTCCCCAGTTGGGGTCTGTCCCCAGAGCGGGGGGTCTGTGGGACTCTTCCCCCCGGAGACCAGCCCAGGAAAGCTCCTCCTGCCACTGTGCGAGTCCAGCAACGGCCCCATGTAACTGAGGGCAGATTTAGCTGCCGTGGCTTGGGTGTCGAGGTTGGGTTTGGGACAAAGGAACTGCTCTGACTTGCGAGATGTCTGCTCACTGCCGAGGCCGAGGCAGCACCAGCAGTGGCACCGCTTCAAGTGCCGGCTCCTTAAATAACAATTTATATCCAGAAGATTAAGCTGGAGGAACCTTTCGGCTCTGGGTTTTAGGCCCATTACAGAGAGGGAGCAGAACCGTGGTGGAGTTAAGTGTCACCCTACAATTGTACTCAGTGCCCATAACAAAGCCTGATCGCCTATTTTTTTTTTTTTTTTTTTTTTTTTTTTGCTTCAGCATCACAGACTCTCTTCCCTTCCAGACCTCTGGGTCTTCTTAATTACACCGGTGTACAAACCTAGTCTTTCTTTTTTGGATATAGCAGCTTCTGCCCCTTGTTTCTGCCTAGCTTAGGTGGCCTGGATGTGTTTGGCACCCCCAGCCAGCACCGTGGCAAACAGTGTGGGGTCCTGGCTCCCCTCGAGGGGTGCTCGCTGTCCGAGGGGACAGTTTGACCTGACGTTTTGCTGCAAGAGAGACATCGGTCCAATATAGCAACACCTCTTGGGGGGGGGCTTGGCTGCGACTTTTTCTCATGGTTGATCCTATAAAATTATTAAAAAGCAAAAAGGAGAAAATAAAAGAGAAAAGGGGAATAGTGGTGTGAGCAGCAGCCGCAGGGAACGGTGTCTGCGCCTGAGAGGCTCCGTCCCCCCGGTTCCCCTCGCGCGGAGGTGCCGCTGTGCAGACGGGGGGAGAACCCGAAACCCTGGCTGCAATAATATAAAGTGAATTTAGGTGCCGTCGTCTTCACATGTATGTTCTCTGTCCCCTTTTCAGTCATCGGGGAACAAAGCAAATTAATGCCAACAGAGGCTGACTCAAACCTTTGCCCTCATTTAAGGGATTCCAAAAAAACCTGCATTTTTGTTATGTGCCGGAGCCAGCCCCTGCAGCAGCACGAGGACCAGAGCAGTCTCTGGTGTTTAACCAACACGAAAGGCAGCGTGTTGCTAAAATTGCCAATGACCAGCACTGATCTCACATACTTCTACTTGACTAGGGCTGAGTTTATTGCATTTGTATATTTTTAGCGGACTGACTTTTTTCCACCCCTCTAAGATACGATGTAAAGAAGTAAAAAACACCCTCAGCATAAAAGTAGTAATATTAAAAAACTGTCCAAGCAAGCCAGCCGAAAAGCAGTCAAGGATAAAACGAAATTAAAACATTCCACTTGGCTGTTTTGAGCAAGTTACGTGAAGTGCTAACTTAGCTTATTTGGGGGCAGAAACCTCCCTAATGCATGTAGATCGCAATGTTAAAATGAGATGCATTTGTATAGGAGCGCAGGATAATTATGTCCAGAGTTTTTCAGTTAAGAGATGGGTGGAAATGGGAACAAGATGGTGGTTTGCAGAGCACGAAATGGCAGGTGAGCCCCAGGAGAGCCAGGCCTGCTAGGCCGCGCCTGGGGAATGGCACCGATAACCGCTTCAGGAAGCGTTTTTCTCTGTCATTCTGCAATTTCACACAATGTGACACGGCCTTTATGCTAACGCAGACTTTTTGGGAAAAGTATGCCTGTGTCTCAAGTATGATTTTTTCAAAAGAAGTGGCCAAATTCCTGGCTGCCGTGTTGGTAAACTTGCAGACTAACAGGGCTGGGGCTGTGCCCTGCTGCGGAGGGCATGTTTATTTGTGGTCTGAATGTAAAATCAAAATTTGTTAAGGCACCATCTACGTAAATTATCTTCTCTGTTCTTAATGCCACATGATGTTACCACTGACATCAACCTGATAGGTAAGCTTACGGCATGCCAGGATTCTGTACTGGATTGAAAAAAAGGGGAGAAGAAAGGATAAAATCAAGTCTCCTGTAATGGAAGTATAAATACTCAATGTAATAATCACTGTAGCAGGTTCCAGGGCCTGGGCGTTCAGATCCCATCTAGTCAATAGGGGCTCTGCTCGTGGCTTTGCAATGTGGTTTGGATTTCAGTTGCAGAATTATGTAGAATTTGTGTTTGAATCCAAGATAATTCAGATAAAAGGGTTAGAGATTGTTCCGTGCGTGGAATAAATACTTTTCATCAGAAAATAAAGAGCCCTGATTTAAATGTGTTTGGTGTCACAGTGACAGAGCAGGCAGGTGAGGATGATCAACTTTTGCAATTAAAAAGAAGAATTTCCGCAATTTCCGCAATTTCCAGTTCCAAGTAACCAGTCCGACATTAGTAAAACTGCCGTTGATTTCAGTAACAGCAGGATTAGCCTCTGCTTGTTGTCAGTTGATCTTAGTTATTTTTAAGAATGTAAGAATCAAATGACATTTTGTAATTCTTAACAGGCAGAAGGTTATAGATACGTTGCTTGTAAATGCAGAGCACCTGGCTCTGACAGCTTTCACATCAGCAAGCCTTAATGCAGTTATTGATGACTACCATATTCCAGAACATGCTTGCACATTCTAATGGTATTTTTTGATTCAGGACTCTGAAAAAACTCAAGCTATCACTCTGGTCTGAATAGGGCTAATATGTTAGTATGTTAATATGTCATAACTTGGGCACTTTTCCCCTCATAGGACTGTTCTTTACTATGACCTGTTACAGTGTACATTGCCACTGTAAATGTATAGGTAGTTTTTGAAATTTTACACGTGCAAGTTGTTGTGAATGTACAAAATTTCAAATATGAATACTCAGCACCCTATGTTAAAATTTCATATGAACTTACTGTTACCTGTTTGGGAAAAAACTGCACACAGAAATCCCATATTTAGGTAGGGAAAAATCTCTTTACTAAACTTCTACCTTATGAATTATTTTATAGAAAGCAGTAAGTTCTTTTTCACCAGTGCAGAAGTCTGTTTTAATACTTAATGTCGTAGTGGACCTAGTTTTCTGATGGTGTTGTTTTCCAGTTGGTTTGTTTTAGCCATCACAACCTATTTTTGTTCTTTTTGTTCTTTTTCAGTTGAAGAGGGTGAATCTTCAGATTTTGCTTTGACCTGGGACTCATCAGTGACTCAATCAGGTAAATATTTTAGGTTCTTCTGATTGCAAGAACTGCCAGAAAGCTGCCAGGCTTTTTACAGGAACTGTATTTTGTATGTCACATTCCTGTCTCAAATCCAAGACTACCCACTGCAACACAATTTTTATATCAGTTCCATATGGTCAATAAAATCTATTACATACAGAGACTAATATACTCTTATCCTCCAGAGAGCCATTCTTTCTTCTTGTGGGCACACTGAAATGGGTTGTGATTTCTCCAGTATAACCACTTTGAAGTTTTCTGCAATGGGCACTGTTGCACAGTCATTCCAATCTAATTACATAAAAGCTGCTTTAATAGGAATTTTAAACTTAAGTCTCAACTGGAATGTGTGTATTTCTTCTCTCGGAGGAAATTGGAAAGTGCTGTCAGGGCTGGAGGAGAAAAGTGGTACATCTCCATGGTAGAAAGACTTAACATTTGAACCAGCTTTGGGTCTGCTTGATAGTAATAACACTTAAACATTTTAATGTGTTACATTGACAATTTGAACAAACAGAGCCTCAGGAAACTGAAGAGGATAAAGCAAGTTTTTCTGTAGTTGCGTAATGTGTATTGATAAGACAAATGTGATGGCAAATGCTAGACTAGTTTATGTTTAAAGTAACTAGGTGCATTTCAGTCACTGTGTCCTGTGTAAAGATATTTTACTGCCTATTATGTCCTAAGCATTTATGAGGTGCTCAGAACTCTTTATTTTGAAGCCAGTAACTTCCTTTCTGTGCTCTCTTCGTTCTGGACTGTGTGATGGTATTCTTTTAAAAGCAGCGATGTAAAAACAGCTCGGAAACGGAGCAGTAATATGAAAATTAGCAGCGGTGCTGCATTCCTGGTTCGCATTGTTTATGAGAGTGATGGGGAGATGGGCTCGCAGGAGGCGTTCTGTGCTAAAGGCAGCGTCTAGCGGGGCTTGGAGGCAGCTTGAAGGCAGCTTGAAGGCTGTCGCACATCTTGAGCCGGATTAGATTTAACACAGGTTCCTGTGCAGAGCGGGAGTCAGTTTGGGGTTTCTGGATGGTGTTGGTGACTCCGCTGTAAGTAAAAGGCAGCCTGCGCAAGGCTTTTCCCAAATTAGTTGAGTATCATACTGTTTTTCTTCGTTTACTCCCATAATTACAGCTCTCATTCAAGACATCGGGTGTGGATAAAATGTATTGCGTGCGTGATTCATGGCAGCATAAGGAAGATGTGTGCTAATTGGGGGATTTTCCTCTCAATACACTCAGCTACAGATGTCAATCTTGCGTGNGACAGAGCAGGCAGGTGAGGATGATCAACTTTTGCAATTAAAAAGAAGAATTTCCGCAATTTCCGCAATTTCCAGTTCCAAGTAACCAGTCCGACATTAGTAAAACTGCCGTTGATTTCAGTAACAGCAGGATTAGCCTCTGCTTGTTGTCAGTTGATCTTAGTTATTTTTAAGAATGTAAGAATCAAATGACATTTTGTAATTCTTAACAGGCAGAAGGTTATAGATACGTTGCTTGTAAATGCAGAGCACCTGGCTCTGACAGCTTTCACATCAGCAAGCCTTAATGCAGTTATTGATGACTACCATATTCCAGAACATGCTTGCACATTCTAATGGTATTTTTTGATTCAGGACTCTGAAAAAACTCAAGCTATCACTCTGGTCTGAATAGGGCTAATATGTTAGTATGTTAATATGTCATAACTTGGGCACTTTTCCCCTCATAGGACTGTTCTTTACTATGACCTGTTACAGTGTACATTGCCACTGTAAATGTATAGGTAGTTTTTGAAATTTTACACGTGCAAGTTGTTGTGAATGTACAAAATTTCAAATATGAATACTCAGCACCCTATGTTAAAATTTCATATGAACTTACTGTTACCTGTTTGGGAAAAAACTGCACACAGAAATCCCATATTTAGGTAGGGAAAAATCTCTTTACTAAACTTCTACCTTATGAATTATTTTATAGAAAGCAGTAAGTTCTTTTTCACCAGTGCAGAAGTCTGTTTTAATACTTAATGTCGTAGTGGACCTAGTTTTCTGATGGTGTTGTTTTCCAGTTGGTTTGTTTTAGCCATCACAACTTATTTTTGTTCTTTTTGTTCTTTTTCAGTTGAAGAGGGTGAATCTTCAGATTTTGCTTTGACCTGGGACTCATCAGTGACTCAATCAGGTAAATATTTTAGGTTCTTCTGATTGCAAGAACTGCCAGAAAGCTGCCAGGCTTTTTACAGGAACTGTATTTTGTATGTCACATTCCTGTCTCAAATCCAAGACTACCCACTGCAACACAATTTTTATATCAGTTCCATATGGTCAATAAAATCTATTACATACAGAGACTAATATACTCTTATCCTCCAGAGAGCCATTCTTTCTTCTTGTGGGCACACTGAAATGGGTTGTGATTTCTCCAGTATAACCACTTTGAAGTTTTCTGCAATGGGCACTGTTGCACAGTCATTCCAATCTAATTACATAAAAGCTGCTTTAATAGGAATTTTAAACTTAAGTCTCAACTGGAATGTGTGTATTTCTTCTCTCGGAGGAAATTGGAAAGTGCTGTCAGGGCTGGAGGAGAAAAGTGGTACATCTCCATGGTAAAAAGACTTAACATTTGAACCAGCTTTGGGTCTGCTTGATAGTAATAACACTTAAACATTTTAATGTGTTACATTGACAATTTGAACAAACAGAGCCTCAGGAAACTGAAGAGGATAAAGCAAGTTTTTCTGTAGTTGCGTAATGTGTATTGATAAGACAAATGTGGTGGCAAATGCTAGACTAGTTTATGTTTAAAGTAACTAGGTGCATTTCAGTCACTGTGTCCTGTGTAAAGATATTTTACTGCCTATTATGTCCTAAGCATTTATGAGGTGCTCAGAACTCTTTATTTTGAAGCCAGTAACTTCCTTTCTGTGCTCTCTTCGTTCTGGACTGTGTGATGGTATTCTTTTAAAAGCAGCGATGTAAAAACAGCTCGGAAACGGAGCAGTAATATGAAAATTAACAGTGGTGCTGCATTCCTGGTTTGCATTGTTTTTGAGAGTGATGGGGAGATGGGCTCGCAGGAGGCGTTCCGTGCTAAAGGCAGCGTCTAGCGGGGCTTGGAGGCAGAAGTGGAGTTACCGGTGGTATCTGTCGCACATCTTGAGCCGGATTAGATTTAACACAGGTTCCTGTGCAGAGCGGGAGTCAGTTTGGGGTTTCTGGATGGTGTTGGTGACTCCGCTGTAAGTAAAAGGCAGCCTGCGCAAGGCTTTTCCCAAATTAGTTGAGTATCATACTGTTTTTCTTCGTTTACTCCCATAATTACAGCTCTCATTCAAGACATCGGGTGTGGATAAAATGTATTGCGTGCGTGATTCATGGCAGCATAAGGAAGATGTGTGCTAATTGGGGGATTTTCCTCTCAATACACTCAGCTACAGATGTCAATCTTGCGTGTATAAAGATGCAATACAGGATCCTATCGTGGCAGGGCACAGTGCATGGGATAGAGGTTGCAGGCTGGAATAGGACTGAGGAACTACGTAGAAAAAGCTGGAAAAGCCCCGGTTCGTGGCGGTGCGGCTGCGTGGAGTCCCTGGCTCTGGGTGGTGTGCCTCCAAAGCTATATTCAGTAACTGAAACCAGTCCCTCGGTCCCAGTGTGCGAGACTTTCATTATGTTCTTTTATGATCTTCCTGTTTGCATTAGCTCCAGTAGTGTGATGCTGAACTTCAATAAAGGGTGAAAAAACACCCTTCGACTTCTCGTTTGGTGCCTGTTCCCTCCCCAGCCCAAACTGGCAAAATCACCTCCCCTTCCTTGAACCCCCCCCCGCCCCAACAGAAGAAAAACCAAAAGGCCGAACCCGGGACTTGTTAACTCTGAAACGTTTGCCAGCTGTTTCAAATTAACATATTTCTCTGCCGCCTTCTCCTGTGTGTGTTTGTACATCGCTCTGTGTGCGCAAACACATACGGAGCGACTTCTGAAAAATTCTGTTGGCGCTTGCACCGCCGCTGTGGGTCCAGAACGCAGGGACAGCGAGAGCAGGTAGAATGTCCTCTGTAGGCTTTTTTTTTTAAATTCTAGTGAAGTATTTATACAGATGCAGTTGTGGGCAGAGAAGGTGCTTCTGCTGCTGTATCTTATTTTGTTCATCAACCAGTAGAAGCCATACTGGAAGTTTTTTTGTGAGTAGGAGTTGAATCTGTGTGGTGGTGGTTTAGCGCAGGCCATCGTCCTTTTCCCTACAGTACGTGCACAAGTCGCTGTCGGCTCTGGCTTAACTGCGCCATCCTGGTAAAACCTGCAAAGGTGAAATGCTTTGCAGGAATCCAGCCCTTGCTGTAGATTTGCTGACAAATTTATTCAAGTACTTCAGATACAACTACAAATAGTTGTTTGGTGGTGTGTTTTGTTTTTTTTGTTTTTTTTTTTTGACCACAGCTTAAGGCCATATGTATTAACTTAAAGAATCAGGAAAATGTATAAGGAGCCAGAGGCTGCCCTCGTGCCAGGGTAAATAACCTGGGTGTCCATCAGCCCCATGTAACAATGGACATATAGTGAATTTCCTTCCTCTTTGGGTCTTGTAAACATTTTTACCTTAACGTAAAAAGAAGGAAAAAAGCTTTTCCTTTCCTCTCTCAATCTGAGGGCTCGGCTTGCTGCTCAGTAGCAGGTCAGTCGTGTTTTGCTGTGCGAGAGACAGATGTTTTGTGTCCCAGCGGAAGAGCAGCCAAGCGCTCCTTCCCCCGCTCTTCCTTCTGAACAGCAAGTGCAGCCCCGGCCCCATCCATCGCCCCCCAAAAGCCCTGGGGAGGGTGGGCAGGGCTGCCGGGGCCAGGCCAGCGCCCGCCTCGGCTTCGCACAAGCGTTTGCTGCTCCTTCGAAGCCGAGAGGAAAGTAAGGCTTAGTATTCGTCTGGCTGGACCCTTGCTTTGCAATGTGGCGTTGCTGTTGTAATACATCACGAGAGTGTTATCTTGAGGAGCAACAAGGGACGTTTTAAAGAAGTAAAAAAGTCTTACTAAATATATAGAGAATTTAAGGCATTTTAAAGACCTATGGAAGCGTTTTACATGGGGGTTGCTGGGGAGTTTCTCATTAGCTGGACTGTGAGGCCCCGGGGAAGCTCAGCTGAATTGTCTGGGGCAAACAGAGCAGATTTTGCCTTCTCCTTAGGAGCCTGCAGACCTAAAAGCCTATTTTTTGTGTCTGCTTTTGAGGTAACTGAAGGTATCTTGTTTCTGAATGCAGCTACGAGTTGTCGTACTGATCAATAAAGAGTTCGGGAGGTAGGGGACTGTGGACCTGTAGCCTCAGTGCTGGGGACGAGAGGCACAGGGTGTCTTGGTGTGTGTGTTTGTGGAACATTGGGGGATCTTTGCAGCGTTCATGACTTGAAGAGCATCTCCAATCCCAATGCCCAACCATCCGTTCACACACAACGTTAGTCTCATTCAATAATCATGTTCCAGGAATCATGAAAATAATAACAGGTTGGTATTTTCCCCCCTTTCTCCAATAGCTCTGGGTTCCCTGTCCCTGCCACCGAGCTCGCTGCAGCCTCTGGGCATGTGTGCAAGGGACAGGTTAACAAAGTGCAGCATTAAAAACCAAACAACCAAACTAAAAGAACAAAAAAATAAAACAGAAACCACCACACGGCATTCTTAGGACACAGGCATTTGATGTTTTGCTGTTAAGAGTTCTTGTTTTGCTTGTTCATGCTTAGTTTATACAGTATACCGCATTAGATTTTTAAATGCCTTCTGCAGTTTCTTTTAAAGTTTCCTTCCTTTAAGGAGGAGAAAAAGAAAAGGGGGAGCGGCAGTTTTTGAGAAACAAACCACAGAATAAAAGAAAACCACCTTGTGGTCACTCTTTCCCCCTCTCTTTGGCTTTGCGTGGCATCTCCCAGCTGTATAAATCACAATTTTCACTTGGTATCTTCAGAGGAGGAACATCCTGATGTGGTTTGGAGACGTATTTTTGCTCAGGGCTTCCCATGCCTGTGCTGGGGGGTTTCTAAGGCCGTTTCTGCTGCTCAGGGCTCTCCTTGCCCGTTCCCTCCTGGCTCTTCTGTCCTCTCCTCCACTGTTCTCATCCCAGCACTGCTGTGCGCCCCCCAAAATGTTGAGCGTTTCTGTTCTCCTCGGGCTGTTTTGTAGGGTTGGGTTTAATTTCGGCTGCCAAAGGAGAAAAACAGATGGGAGGTGCCGGGGTCTCATGAAGCAAACAGACTTGCCCCTGCAAGAATTAACGCGTTAACTTTTTCCCGGTTTCTGTTTATTTGGGCAAGCTACAGAAAACGCGTTCTCCTTCCTCACCTTCCCTCTTTTGAGGCCTGGTTTGGGCACGGGGAGTTTGTTGTCCCCTCAGCCTTCCTCCCGCACCCTGGGCTTGCACGGCTCGGTCCAGTGCCCACCGAGGCCACCGTCCCGGCAGGACCCCCTTGTCCCACAGCACCCAGGGCTGTCCCCACTGTCCCCGTGTCCCCCCAGCTCCAGCCGTACGGCCCGCTGGGGACCGCCTGTGTCGAGAGCAAGTCAGGAAGGTCCAGACGAGAGACACCGCCCTCCCATACACACCAAGCTCTTTTTCTTTATTTCTACGTGTATTATAGTTTGTCTTATTCAACTTCTAAATGGCAGAATGCTGAACAAAACCCCCTTCAAACGCCCCCGACTTGATCTCTGCTGCAGAGCATTGAAAAGGTCGGTCACAATTCGGGGAGCAGGAGGAACCTGTTGTCTTGCGAGTGCTCTGAAGTGGCCCATCCTGAGCGCCTTCACAGGCTCCGGCATCTTCTAAAAGCTGATTTCATTATTAATCAATATGAAAAGATTCTGACTACAGTGTGTAAGGATTTCCGAAGAAATAAACCTTTGAACTTGGCAAAGAACATTTGCCAAGAGAAGAGATTTTGCTAACTTTCTGAGTTGAAAATCTTTTCAATGCACTATGAAGTGTTTGATCTCAACTGGTTGGGTTTCTTTTGTTGGTTTTAAAACCAGCATCCTTGTCTCTGCATGGACCTGCAGCATACGGCTGGTCAGTATAGCTGGAGGTTCTCGACATTTTAAATACCTGTTTTGGAAGCAGCCAAAACCCATGTAAATGCAACCTAGAAATAAAGCTAGGGAGCTTTGTAGCTCTGGCTGCTACATTCCTCATTTATTCTAAGTTGAACTCCTATTTTCCTCAGTAATGCGTGGGTTTTTATGATGTGACATAGTTATGTTTCCTTTAAGAAAAAAAATAATTCTCCTCTCCTAATTATAAAAATTAATTTCCAACTTCAGTCTTTTACTTATAAATACATTTTTTTGTTTGTTTTTAAGAAAGTACTTTTGATGGTGTTTTCTCAAACAGAAGGTGAAGTGATGGAAAGTACACTATGTTCAGATAATGTGGTGGTAGGTGAACATCCAAGACAGATGTAAGATTTTCAGAGCCAGGGTAATATAAAAAGAAGCAATATGAGTAATTATGAACCCTTCCCGGGTTGCTGTGTCTGTAGGAGCTCAGGGCACAGCTCTGGATCTGCAGGCACGAGGGCCTCCTGGGGACAAACCTCTGCCCCGGGGCTGGGGAAGGTGGCCGTGGTGCTGCTGGGTGGGACGATGGGGTCCCTGCGGTCCCCAAGCTCTGACCCCCATCCCCGGGCTGTAGCACCTTCAGGGAAAGGAGAAGTTTAAAAACAGAAGAAGGGATTCTTGGCCACGTGTGGTGTGATGCCAACACATCGTCTGCCATGGGGGTGCCATGCTGTAGGTGTTCCCCTCTTGTTCGGGGAGGGAACCTCCGGCGAGGAGCAATGCTCAGATGTGAACACAGCATGGGTGTCAGCATTTAAATTAAAGCACACACCTGCGTACTACGGTGTTTCCTAGAAAATACTTACTCTTAAAAATGTTAATTGGTGAAATGACAGTGATAGCACAGAGGAGGAGAATTAATTTCCATGGTAAAAGAGGGGAAGCAAGAAAAGCCTGTTGCAAAACGAGCTATCGAGTGCTTCCCCTACCCCATCACCCACCTGTTCCTCAGGCTTTCTAAAGATGTGTGTCGGGAAGCCAGGCTGCTCAAGAGCAGCTGAGCAAGCCTAGTGTGCCGTGTCGTGGCATTGGTGTTGCTGAGCTCTGCAGTACCTATAGCCAGCCCCACTAAAACACTGCAACATCGGTGAAGGGCGCGTTAGGAAAAGTGTGACCAGCAGGTTGAGGGAGGTTGTTCCTCCCCCCTGCTCTGCCCTGGTGAGGCCACATCTGGAGTTGTGTGTCCAGTTCTGGGCTTTCCAGTTTAAGAAGGACAGGGAACTGCTGGAGAGAGTCCAGCGATGGGCTGTGAAGATGCTGAGGGGTCTGGAGCATCTTTGTGATGAGGAGAGACCGAGAGAGCTGGGGCTGTTCGGCTGGAGCAGAGAAGCTGAGAGGGATGTGCTCAATGGATCAATATCTCAGGGTGGGTGTCAGGATGGACCAGACTCTGTTCAGTGGTGCCCAACGCCAGGGTGAGGGGCAACGGGCACAGACTGAAACACAGGAGGGTCCATGTGAACATGAGGAGAAACTTGTGTGCTGGGAGGTGCCAGAGCCTGGCCCAGGCTGCCCAGAGCGGGTGTGGAGTCTCCTTCTCTGAGACATTCAGACCCGCCTGGGATCCTGTGTGATCTGCTCTGTGACCCTGTGAGCAGGGGTTGGGCTGGGGGTCTACAGAGGGCCCTTCAGCCCAACCGGGCTGGGATTCTCTGAAGGGGGCGTTTCTGAGGGTGTGGGGCTGTAGCTGCTGCCCGGCCGTGCTGGCGAGGGATCATGGACTGGGGTGTGCCGGCAGTGCCTTGGGCTGGTGGTGGGCAGCAAGGTTTTGGGCCGGTCTAGGAGTACGTCTGGGGTTGTTGGGTCAACCTCATGTGCAGTGTGGTGAGCTCGTTGTATCTGCCGGCACAGGGCCACTGCGGGCTGGGGGATGCTCTCGCAGAGTTTTCTGCCCAGGAATACAAATACACCATTGGCACAGACAGTCGAATGTGTGTGTTCTTCTGGGGCTGGCAGGAGACATCCTTCATGCAGTCCTGTCCCCATCCTCCCTGCAACAGTTTTTAGCGTGCACAAATTTGCTTTTTATTTAAAGATGTGCCTGCTCGTGCTTCATCTGCTGGAACACTAGGGCCGTGTTTCATCTCCTTGTGCTGACTGAAGTCGTTCACCTTCGCGGGCGGACCCTGAGGCGCTGCCGGCCGGGCTCTGCATCCCTTGGTCGTGTTGGGGTGTCCCACGGGTGTGAACGTCCCGGTGGTGGGCGCTGGGGGAGAGCAGAGCACAGCGTGGCACCTTCCATCTCCTCCCTGTGATGCCACCTTGTCACCTCTCGCTGCTCAAGTGAAGGGCTCTGATTAGATGAACATCTTCTGTGTTTTTAGGTGAAAATTGTATCTGTTGTTTACCATAGTCTTCAGGGGCGTAACTAGCAGTAATGGGCTAAAGTGAAGCGAAGGAGACGCTAGGCTGAGTATCAGGAAACATTTCCCAGTGGTGAGATCTAATAGATGCTGGTATTATCTCTCAGCACTTCAGTCATTTTCAAACCAGACTGGACAGAGCGCTTGAAAATACACTGTTGGAACGGTCTTACATTAGCAGAGGGATGGATAAGTTCCTCGGTAAATCCTTCTCATCTCTAATTTATCCAATCTGTCCACGCTCTGGATTTTCTAATCTCCTGCAGATTCGGGGACAGAAGCAGACTGAGTGGTCAGGCAAAGTGTGCTTTTCAGAGCTTATTTCGGTGAATGTTTTTATGCAGGATCTCAAAGCACTTTACAAATGCTAACGGAGCCTCCCACCCTAGCAGACAGTCTTCCCTGTCCATCCCACTTTGTGTCCTGCAGCCTGCGCTGTGCTGCAGGCCGCCCTGCCCGGAGGGTTCCACCTTTGGGCCCAATGGGCACTCACCAGCCCATCGTGTTTTGAGTCGTTTCTGCCTTTTTGAGTCGTTTCCGTGGGTCAGCGGCTTTGCTGTTCCAAGTCCGCCGGTAGGAGCGAGGGAAGCCGAAACCACGTGGCTGTAGGAACCAGATGCAATGGGTTTTACCTTTGAGAAATCAGACAGCTGAAGAGTTGAAGGAAAGTCTCCTGGTGAACAATTGCTTTGGTTTTCACAGAAACTTCTGTTCTCCTTCAACTAGTTTACACATTGCAGTTGTAACCGGTAGCGCAAAGCTCCCAGCCTGACTAAACGTAAAGTGGGAATAAGAGAATATATTACATTGGCCTGTTGCTTACAACGAGAAAAATCAATAAAAAATAATGCCACAGTGGTGGATCCCCAGTAATCATTCTTCTTGAGAAAAAACACAAATTGTGCTAGTCTTGAGAATGGGGTTTTATAAACAAGGTTGTAAAAGAAGCAAAACAAATGGAATAAACAAGCTCCACTGCTTTGTTTGCTGGGCTGAGGATGTTGATATGAAACTCTGCAGTCAAGAGCTGCATTAAATTTATGGTGCTTTGGCCAAATAATTCTTGCTTATTCAGTACAGGGAACTGGAATCATTTGGGTTGGAAGGGACCTCTAGTGGGTCTTACTCAACATTGACCTGACTTGTAAAAGTTTCAGTAACCGTTACCCCCTATTTTTTGTTAAATTGTCTTGAAGGGCTAAACTTATCATAGAGCAAGAGTACATGCGTGCTTATTGTAGCATAAGAATGTGTAGAAAACAGAAAAATAAGGCCAAATACTCATAAAAGTCATTTTTTTAAAAAAGTGATTATTGACTGGGATTTCCCATAATAGAAGACGGATTTGTATTTCTGTCGTTTAGAGTCTAAAGTAGCCTTTTCTGGACTCGCTACAAGGAATGACAATGTCATTGTCAAAGTAAACTGCCCTCAGCTCACGATCTTGTATTTGTTGTGTATGAATTCAAATGAGAAAACCGTTAAATGGGACCATTTATAATGAGATTTGAGATACCCTATGGCTCTCACTTGAAGACGGGTGACCTTTGTCTTTTTTGGGGCCGAGTAACAGCGCGATGAAGATTGAATAGATGCGTGCAGACCTGGCAGTGGATGGGGGCGTGCGTGGAAGAGGCGCTCGCTGCGCCTTGCTCTACATATTCTGAACCCGAGTTGGGCTGTGTTGCTGGCCACGGCGCCCTCCTCCCTCGGGTGGCTTTGGCCTTCGTCACTAGAAATTATGAGACAGTCACAAGACACTAAAGTGAAAGGAAAAAAAAAACCAACCACACTCTTTGCTTGGAAACACTGTGTTGCGTAAAGCTCTGACAAGATCAAACCTCTAATTAAATTATCTGGCACGTGGACAATTCTGTTCCGAGATCTGCTGAGCTGATGTGTGGCCATTAGCTCATACAGCCACCAAATCAGAAGTACCAAAGAGACAATTTACACGGGGCCACAGCGTGTTTTAAAAAATTCTGGCGAGTTGTGAAGCCTGTAATGTTAATTGCCAGTTAGCACATTGTAATTGCTGTAATTATTTGCAAGTAAAATGATGTAAGGGACTTAACATTGTACTTTTCTTAACACTTCACATGTTGGCGATCCACTAAATCTCCCGCTTTGAGTTTTGCCGGTTATTTCAAGAGCTCGGCAGCCGCTGGCGGAAGCCTGATCTCATCTGCGAGCTCGCCGTTCCGCCTGTTGTCTTTGACGCCGAGCGGTGGCTCTCTGAAGTCTTCACGGAAAAAATAAGAAAGGCAATAAAATAATAAATGGGAACGCACGGTGCTGACCAGGGAGCGCGGAGCCGGCCGCGCTGGAGCCCAGCTGGGACACAGCCCTCAGCACAAATTGCCAGCCCGCGGCCCCCCGCCGCGGAACTGGGCCAAAAGCTCCTCCGTGTGGGATTAAAGGGATGTGTAATAGATTAAAGATCAAAAATGTTAATTAAGAAATGGTCTTTTCTAATAAGATGCCTTCAAGGGCACGGTACCAAAAATGAGGCAATATCTCATTTTGGCAACAGTGCTGGGGTTGTAATGAGGCTGGAGCGCGGGGGTACGGGGAGAAGGGAAGGGACGCCTCCTGTTCAAGGCGTCTCCTTCAGAAGGGGCGAAACAATTAGCGATAAAAATGCAAACACGAGTCAGAATGACATTACTCGGAATGCTGCCGCACAGCGTGTGGGTTTAGCTGTACGCGTTTTAGCTCGGCCTTGCCTTGAGTTGGCAGTTTGTGACCCGGAACAAAGGTCTCCTTTACCTTCGTGGTGCGTAAGCAGCAGCATGGTCATTTGGCTGAAAATAACCGCTCTTGTTGGAAGTTTTGATGCATCCGAACTGAATCCGTGCAATATATTTTATTTTCCTGATGTAATTTTCTAGATATGGGAATTTCAGCTCCATCATTGCTGGGTTGAAACTTGAAGGCCCAACGTTTGGGGACATTTCCCTTCAGCCAGGGCAGAGCCACCAACCCGGAGCTGTCGCATTCCAGGCTCCTGCAGTGGGGAGAAGTTGATGTTTTATAAATAAACCGATAAGCAAGTGTTACTTTTGTGTTTAAAACCTGAAAGGTGCTTTATGAGCGCTGTGAAATTTTATTACATCGTTATAACTGAAGAAAACTTTTTCTTCTTGAGCATCCTAGTTGGTGACGCCACTGTTAGATTTCCTCTAGTAAACTCATCCTAACTCAAACAGGAAAATTCAGGTGTTTGACAGCGCTTTTCTTTGTGGTGGGATGATGGGGTTTCATCCCGCGCTTTTCCCTCTGAACTCCTTAACGCTGAAATCTGCGCTGTTTCTGAAGCGAGGTCCTTACTGGCACGCAATGGGGGGACCCTGTGGGCGCATTTCTTCCCTCTTGGTTAGGAGCTTTCACTTGGATAAAGAAAACCGCTTGAGAGGAGCTGGGAGCCCTGGGAGCTGGGCACGGCGCAGGATGGTCCTTGTTGGTGTTGTTCGGCTTGGCTGGGGGCGACTGAAATGAAGTGACACTGAATTCCGGTGCCCTGATTTTGTCAGATGAGCGAGCGCCAATGGAGACAGCGGCTGTTGCCGTCTGCAGAAAGAAGATCTGAGAACTATTTCTTACCCACAGACTTAAATCAGACCTTTTCGCAGTTCATAAACGTATCATTTTGACAGACTGATTAGTCCCATCTTTACTTGATTTCACTCATGGTTTTTGTTGAAAGAAATGTGTGACTCGGACTTGAATTAGGCTTTTCCCAAGAAGGGCTATGGCAAGTTGTTCTTGCTGGCACATCGAGGAGATACAACCGTAGCAACAGAAAGGTCATTGTCTTTTTCCTTATTGTGAAGTTCCTTTAAAAGTCTCAAAGTCATTTTGTGCTGGACAATATTGTAGACAGTGTTCCCAATTGAAGTTTTCCTCTGCGTAATTTTGACAATGTTCGGAAGAGATGCGTGTAGTCTGTCATTCTTCTTCCAGCGACAATATTGAAGACTTCAATTTTGCATCGCTGATTTAATCAAGTAGCTTATATTTGCAGAAAAATCGTCGGTTTGTAATGTTGTCATTAATTGGTACAGACATTGAGGAAACTTGAACTCCACCTTTGATAGCAGTTCATGTCGGGCTCTTTGCGTTCAGCACACGAGGCCAGATGACCGTTTATCTTGTTAAATGAGAAACGTTCTGTGTGAAAAGCATTTGGCTTCTCTTCATTCATCGTATTAAACAAAATACATTTATTGCCAAATTTCCACAGCAACATCCAGGAAGCATCTACAGAATCAGCAGAGTTAGGCAGGTATAACTGAGAGCAGCATTTGGTCTGTAATCTTATGGAAAAAAGAAAGGTTGTGCAGTAAAAATGTACTTTTTCTGATCAAGGTGAATTTCAGAGTGAAATCCTGCTCAAATTAGTTAATAGCCAGATTTGTGAAATATTTTCTGGACAGGATGTTGCTGAAATCCCTTTTTTTTTCCTTCATTTTTTCTTTAGATGTGTGCAGGTAGCTGCCCCGTTGAAGAGATGAGGAATATCACCTCTGCAAATGCTCTTTGCATCTCTGGGTTTGTGTTGTGACAAGCAATCAGACACGCTTCCCTATGAGAGAATTAAATTATGTTCCGTTTCTCACTCGTACTTCCAAAAAGTGGCGCTCGGTGTTTATATGGCGGTTTGTGTGTGAAATTGAAATCAGAATTCGTGTTGCTCTTCCTTCAAAATGCTTTATAAAAACTGGTGAATTTTTAGGGCTTTTTTTATATACCGAGGTTGGAAACCTGTTGTATTTTGGAAGTCTTTGTGAGTTGCACAGGAACCCACAGGCACTGGGAGCGTGGTGCAGCCACCAGTGAACTGTTAAAGGAGAAAACACAGCCAAAGAGCCAAGTGATTTTTAGCTTGATACTATAATGCAAGACTTTAAACACAGATCTGGTTATTGAATATTGTGGCCAGGCTGCGTAATTGGCCAAGGATGTAGGAAGTGGAAGAGCTTTAAAAATAGATGGCGAGCCGTGGTGGCTGTAAATGGAAGGTAGGAAGGTGCAGAGCAAACCCCAGGTCCTATGGCCGTGTCCCCGTGGGGCTGGGAAAAGCTGTTCTGTAGGATGAAGTTCCCAAAGCTGCGTCTTCCTATTTGTCAGCAACTAAAATGCCAATTCAGTAATCCAAGGTAAAACACTGGGACTGGGCCCGCATGAAGAAATGTGCCTTTTAAAAATGGATAACTTGTTATTATTACTACTTTTTACCTAGTGCAAAGTACGCGGAGAATGGGGCTGCTAAGGAGCATATCAACTAAATTAGGGTTAATTAGAAGTTCTCCCAAATAGCTGGTGCTTCCTGTAAGTAAATCTAATTTCTCTCCAACTAAACTCTTCACGAGCTTCATGACAAGCGCAGCGACGTCTCCTCGCGTCCCCGCCTCTCGTTAGCAGGAGCGGGTCTGCCGGGTTCTCCCCAGGGCTGCGTGTCCCGCAGTGCCCGGCCGGGCCGAGCAGCGAGCGGAGGGACCTTCAGCCTCTCTGGGAGAGCCCAACTAAGGTGGTTCGTAAGGAACTTGAGAAGCAGAAAGCACCGATGGAAAGGAAAAAAAAAAAAAAAAACCCAACCAAAACGACACCGCTAAATTCTGGAGGCGCTTTTGTTGATTACATGAAGTATTTCCACTATTTGGATTGTTTGCCATCTTAATTTCTTCACCTTTATTACCCGTTTACCGGCAAAAATCTGTGCTGAGGGTTCTCTCTGTCCGTGGGTTTTGCTGTGCACCCTTGTGGCAGGTCGGATGCCGTTCTCGTGCCGTGTGTCCCGGCTGAACCCTGCTCCGGCTTTAAACTCACTTAAGCTTAAACTCTTTTAGACGTCTTTTCGCGCTTTCTTTACCTCATAGGGCTGGAAGAAAGGACGCAGGAAGATGTTGCGGGGGAAAAGCGTTATCCCTGCTAAAAGGATCCCCGCGCTGGAGGACCAGTACAGCCCACTGCTTATTCCAGGGATAAAGAAATAGCCGAAAACCTCTTGTCAGAAATGAATGCTCGCAGGGGCAGCGCAGACCTGGGTGCGTGTTTCAGCCGGGTGCACAAGTGCTCTGCTGAAGCCTCATGCACAGGGATTAACTTCATTTGGTGCTTCATTCACTGGCCTCACCGATTGATTGATTGATTTATTTTTTTGATTTCTAGTTCTGTTGAAGCCCGTGCATTCCTTATTACGCAGTGTCACGATTCAGCCGGTCCCAAATTAATAAATGAGCAGCAGCATTCGAACAGCGTGAGCTGCGCCGTATATTTCGCTTACCTCCCGTTGAAATACTCCGCTTTGCTCGATCTAATTATGTGAAATTACTGAATTAATGGCTTTGTCAAGTGAAACGTGTAGGACTTCGGAGTTTGATATTAAGACATTAGAAAGGAAATTCGAGGTATGTTAATTTTTGCGTGCGGGCTCGTTTTAAACACAAACTGAAACTTAACTCAGCCCGCAGCCCTAAATCACGTCGTGTTTTTAACCCAGGGAAGGAAGAACGAGCAGAAAGTGGCAGGAAACTTGGAGCCGTTCTGCTGATTTGTTTTGCTGGTGGGTTTGCGTTGATCTCCTCGGTGGATGTGCTGGGCAGGAGAGGTGTATTTTCGGCAGGGGTTGCCCACGGGCGTGCAGAACCTCATCCTTTTTGCAGAATCTGACGCTTCTCTACTCCCTCGTCCACCTCTCAAGTACCCTTCCCCGTGCTGCGTAACGTGGCTGACTTCTCTCTTTTCTGGTTGAGAACCGTGTGAAGTCGGTTGCAGTTTTGCACGGTCACTAGCGGAGTTGTCTTGCCGTGGTCTGAACGGCCGCCCCACGCCGTCGTGCCGAGGCCAGCGGGCACAGCGAGACCGAGGGTGACGCGTTGAAACCCTGCGAGCCCCACTGTGCGCAAGCCAGTTAGACACGTAGGTGCGTAACCCTCATTAATTTCCAGTTTTGTGGGGTTTTGCTACAGTTGGTTGCCATGCAGGGAGTATTTGGCTCCTAAATCACCCACAGATGTCCCTCCCAGCCCCAGCTGGACCAGTGTCAGGTGCTGGTTTCCCAGTTTCTGTTGGCTTCTGCCAGCCGCAACCCGGAACGGAGACACGAGCGCACGTTTGGGAAAACGGGGCTTTTCCCTCAGGCGCATTTGAAGAACCTTTTTTTCCAAAGCAAACCAGATTTGTAGAGAAAATTCAGTGAGCTTTCCACCCTCCAAGACGATATTTGGTGTTTGATCAGCCCGTGAAACCCGCAGCGAGGTTACGGTCCAGGCTCACCCCTCTGCACCCTGGCTCCAAGCAGGAGTTTTACCAAGGCCTTAGCTCCTCAGACCCGGCCCCGCAGAGGCCTCTCAGGTCTTTGATCCCCGTGTTGCGGGCTCGCGGGCGCACGTGTCCCAGGAGCGGGTCCCCTCCGCGCTCCTGCAGCCGCACATCGCTCGTTCCCGCTGGAAAACAACCCAGGCGGGTTCTGAGCAAACCGAGACCCGTGAGGAGGTCAGCGGAATAATTATTGCTTTCTCTAATTGGCCCAAGTGTGTTTTCCTTCCTGCCTCAATACATTTTTTCCCCTCTTTTGCCGTCTTTTCTCTCGGTATCAATTCCACCCCTTGGTTCCTGATGGTTCGGGGCGCTGTGGCTCTTTCCCTCTCAGTACCAACATTTTGGGGTTTTTATAGGTATAAAATGATGAATGCAAATGCTACCTGTAGGATCCTGTAGCATTGGCTTGTGAAGGGCGTTCCTCTTCAGCACAGTTTTTAAACAAATCTATATCCCGAGCGTGGGAAAAGTGCATTTTGAACAGAGATATATTCCGGGATGTAAGAGGGTATTTTGCATTGAGGTCTTGCTCTGCTCTCGTGTGACACCGAGGACTGGAACTTCCCATGGACAGAACTTACCTGCAAGGACCCTTCAGCATCCTGGACCTTACAGAGGAACAGTAAAGGAATCTGCATTCTGAGTTAGGCAGAGGGGATTCAAACATGGAAACGTACAGTCACGTTTGTCACTTATAGTAAATTACATCATCAGGAATTTTTCTCTCTTTAAAAATCAACAGGTTCGTTTTACAGTGAGTTCCAGCAGCTGCTATTCTGAGCAGAACCAGTCAATACCTTATTTTTGCGTTTGATATGCAGCTGCAATAACAAACCACATGTGAATTTTATTAAGCCTCCCAAATTTGCTCTCAGTTCAGGGAGCTATAGATTTAAGTTTTACCTTAAAGTTTTTTAAGAAAAATCCACACCATTTCCTTAATAGGAAGAAAATGAAAAGCTTTTGTCCTGTCCTGCCTATGAATTAAAATGTGATTAACATGTCCTGTGTTAGGTGTGAGTGGGATTCCATGGAACTGCTGGAAACAGGATGCTTGTCTTCAAAAGAAACCTGAAACATAATAAATTGAGCGTAGGTAAAATATTCATGTACCTAAGTAAAATTGAAGTGCCATTTTTGGGCCAAAAATTCGCATGGGTTTTATCAGATTGCGATGGTCACTATTATTGAACAGTTGCATGTCGAAGACTGAAAGTACATTTTTATGAAGAAGTGCACTTCCCTTTGAAGTTAAAACTTGCTGCATACTCATGTCCTTGTGCCACAGAAATGAATTGTTGGATCAGTTTTGGTTTGACGATCATTATCAGAACCGAAGGTGGCAGTTCCTCCCATTCAGATGCACTTTGGGAACCTGGAAGTGGACAATCACATCTTGTTTCCAGCAGCAGGTGCCCCATGGCACAAGTATTAATATTATTTGTGGCGAGCGCGTGGATGGGAGGTTTCTGTGCACGATACCAAGACGTTTGGCAAACGTGCCATCTGGTTTGAATGCTGTGGAGATCTACAAAGCAAATTAAACAGCGTATTTATACCCTTAAACCAAGTGCCGAATGCTGAAGAGTTGGTAAACACGATGTGCTGTTCACACTGTAAAGTGCAATCCCACTGCTGCCTGCATGTGACTAAATAAGAACAACTTTGCTCTTGGTCCACTTTTTGGTGTATAAATGCATTTGTCATGTAACACAGTAACAACTAAATCATTTTAGTAAAAGCTCTAGAAAAGCTGAAACATTACCTGCATGTATGTTTAAGGGAAAATGTTCCTGTTCAGTGTTTTTTATGTTTTCCCTATGTGAATTTTTTGAAAGCCTTTAAAAGTGATGTGATGCTTAATCATTACTGCTGGCTTTCACTTTTTGAAAATTTATTTTTATTTTTATGGGGTTATCTCCCCTTCCTAAGGACTGAGGGAATAGCCCACAGCCTAAAAGTTACTGTAACATATTCATTAAATCTTTTCTTGTATCTGTTACAGACAGAGATATCTTTTTAATGTGCCTGGTCAAATCTGAGGCCACTATGTTTGTTACTACCCCTAAATCATTAGCAAGTATTTTTAGTGTTATCAGTGAAAGGTTAATAGAAGCCCATGATTTTCAGATATATATTTTTGATTAACTGCTCGGAAATTTCCTTAAAAAGGGGGATGTAAGTTGTTCCACATCGAAAAGTGGAGACTGTGTCCAATTTGTGCACAAATTGCAATTGTGTCTCTAATAGACCCATTGGAAGGTGTTGGGGTTGCCTTCAAGGTAATGATTTAAACATAAACTGACCCTTGATGAGGGAGCTGGAGTTTCAGTTTAATGCGATTCTGCAGTTTTCTTTCGCCTTCAGTGCCTTCAAATTCCGCACAAATAATTCCTTCATAACAAGTGCCTTTTCAGAAGATGTATGCTGCTGACAGTTAATATAAAATTATTGCCCCTGAATGCATTTTTGTAATTACTTCCCAGAGAACTGTCTTTGTGTTAGAAGACATTTCACACTTTAGTAACATAAGTGTTTGGGGAGAACATGAGTAATAATTACAAGCAGTCTTTCAGTGAAAATAAACCTAAAAATTATATAAAAAAAGCTCACGTTAAAGTTGGTTAGAGGCAGTGAGGAATTTATTTAGCACGTTATGCCTGTCTATATATTTTCCAAGTTTAATAACCCTTCGGTAACTAAGCTTAAAAAAAGCAATAAAGAACAGAGAAACGGCTTTCTAATTTTTAAGCAATAATGAAACTAAAAACTGATTAAAAGTGACGTGCTACTAGAGACAGAATAAAGAAACTTAATCTGAATGCTCCTATAGGAGATTTCTGCTATAATGGAAAATGAAATGGCTCACAGTTTGATCAATAAAAAAATTAGCAGCATTTAATAAAAGCTTTCTCTGGCATGTTGACTGAAGGATGCTATGGAAGTCCTGAAACCCAAGAAAAGCAGGTTGTAGGGTGAGTTTGTGTGTGTGAGCACGGTATAAAAGTCATTGAGCAAAGGCGGTGGGTTTTGGGGCAGGTGCTGGGTGTAAATAGTTACGCTGGTTTAGTGGGGCCAGGACTGTCAATATAAACCTGTATAAATACTTATAAATACATATAAGTAAGTTCTGGTAGCTACTGTGCAGTGACCTTGGGTTTGCACGGAGGCAGAACAACACAGGGCGTTGTTTTCACTGGAGAAAACAGGGTGGTTATACCACATCGGTATATGTATGGTATATTCTATACCATCTAGAGATACAGCTGTAGGTGGGCTCAGCTGAAAGCAGGGCACCAGCACCCAGCGATTACTGGGTATTCAGCTTGGAAGCCCTTTCTCTTAAAGCAGATGTAAAAGGAGGTGCAGCACCTACCCAGATAGTTTTTTCTTTGCTAAGCTAAAGCAGAGCGCGGAGAACTGCCCACCTACTTTGAAATCAATATGATTTAATACATAGTGGCTCTTAATAAGGCTCTTGTAAGATATTATAATGTACGCTTCTTAAAGTCTCTGACTTTTTTAATATGTTATTGTTAACACACTTCAGACAAAACTGTGTTGTAATCAGTGTTTTTATAGCCTGTGGGTTATTACCCAGAGAGGTTCCGAGCAGTGTCCCTCTTCCCTGGCCCGGCCCGACGCAGCTGCTCTCGCAGCCACCAGAGCTGCAGTCAGAGCCAGACAAATGACAGCTTGGAGAGGCTGCAGCGGCCGCAGCCCTAGGAGGGCACGAGCAGGTAACAATATACAATTTTCATGGTTCAAGGGTAGCCTTATCCTACTGTTCTTCATTACAGTACTGCGGCGAGATCAATTTTATTAAGTTGTAAGTCTTGGGAGGCCAACACCATTAACTACACGCTGGATCAGATAATTTTTTGGTATTATGATTGTGGTTTTTTTTTCCTCTGGTTGAAGGAAGGCAAAACCTGATGGACGGGTCTGTTCAGCCCGTGCGGAGCGTTACGTGGCGACCGAGCACCAGCAGGATTGCGCGGCAGGCCGCGCTTCGCCCGCTCCGTCACGTCGGCATCCCGTGCGACCCGACCTTGCGCGAATTTGCGGTGGCGTTTCACGCGTTGTCCTTTCCGGCTCTTTGCTTTTCAGCTGGGCGTCTTTTTTTTGACCCCGCGTGTTTGACGGAACACCGAGCTGGCTTTTGCTGCTTGCAGCAAGATGTGCAGAACGAGCCGCCTTGGCTCCTGGTCCTGGGCCGGGATGCCATCGACTGCTTTTGGCCTGGTTTCTTGGCTCGAGCGGGTTTTTGGCGGCTCTGCGGGGGACGGTCGCTGTGGTTACAGTGGCTCACACCGGGACCCTGGCCTGTGGAGAGGCAGCACATGCGTATACCTGCCTGCAAGGTGGAAGGGTTCGAAAAAGACGTTTTTTGAAATGTTGAAGAGCCGCAGAGTGGGGGTAAACAGCAAAGCCAACATTTTCATCTTACGCGAAGATTTCGGCTGAGGTTTGTGTTCTAATTACTGAAATGCTGGTGGCTTTTCTGCCCCTGTTCATACTTTTGACCGCAAACGACGGGGAACTTTGGGCTCTCTTGCTTTGTGACAGTGCTAGAGACAACACCAGAATGTACCCCGAAGTACGGACCTCCCCCGCGCTCGTTTGGCACCCGACACTGAGCGCACCGTTTACGGAGGAACGTTTAGGTTAGGCTTTTCCTTTAAGTCATTTATTTCTTTTGTTCTCACTTCCTAATTATACACGAGATTTCCTTTCCTTTTGTCTTGCTGGGGGGCTGCGCAGCCCTGTGCCGGTGGGGCAGGAAGGCTGCACCCCGGCTGGGTGTGCCAGCACCCCTCGGTCCTCCAGCCCTAATGGCTTTTATTTTTCCAGTACCATTTGTCACTTGTCCTGCACCTCTGGAAAATTTCTAGGAATGAGCGAGCTTGAGTTGCTTTTCCTTTGGAGCAAGGCAGAGGAATGAAGAGATGCTTCTTTCCCCCTTGTTTTACCCCCTGCCCGTGGCTCCCGGCCCTCGGCAGTGTGTCTGTCCGTGCTCAGGCCACGATTTGCACAGCGCTGCGGACAGACTGCAGCTGTAGCTCTGCGTGGCAAAGTCGCTGTGATGTGTAACCTCATCTGGGTGTTCCTGCTCCGGGGGGATTGCACTGGATGAGCTTTCGAGGTCCCTTCCAGCCCCTGACATCCTGGGATGCTGTGGCAGTGCTGTCTTGCACTAAGCTTGCTGTAAAGAAATGACTCTTGATGGAAGCCCCGTAACTGGAGGTATTTAAAACCAGATATGACCCCGCGCTAAATAATATGTTCCAAAGAACAATCCTAGGTTTAAAATAAATCCCAGCTTTAAAAAGTCCTCAGACTTAAAAATAAAGAAAAGCCCCAGAAATAAAACTGGCACGAAGACAGCAAGGCTTGCTTGCTCTGTATTGCGCTGATAAGACAAAAAGTTTAAACTGTCTATAGTTGATTCCACAGCTGAAAAAATAAGGTGAGCGGTTGCTTCCTTTTTCAGTTTCTCTGGCCCGTGTGTTCCACCGTGTCACCCATTTCCGTGGCTCCCAATCGCAGGTGGGTATCGGCATCGCTGCCAGTGGGGCTCTGCCCGTTCGGCATCGCCGGCCCGAGTCCCCAGAGCCGCGTGGCCCAGGGGCCTGGCGCTGCGGCCCTGGCCGGGCCCTGCAGCCGTGCCCTCAATCCCGCTCGCGCTGAAGCGAGGGCAGATTTGCTCTTGACTTCAGCAGGGCCCGAGCCGAACGTGGTACGTGTAGTCTGTTTTCAAATATTTGGCCCTAGGAGCACGTTATTCCTGTAACAGGGCTGTTTTGAACGCAGCTCAGAAGGCGTTTCTACTGACTGCAACTTTCAAGCCGGCCCTTTGGGAATTCGCTTTTCCAGCTTCGCCAAGTTTGCCACATTCCTTGGACCACCAGGTCAGGCAGGAACACTCCCAGGTCTTTATATGTCCCCTTTGAAATAGTAACTTTCTAGAGCGTAAGCTGGCTTTTACAGAAAAACCAAGAGTCATTAACAACATTAACTTTAGTGGCAATTAGAATAACATATTC
Organism: Pampusana beccarii; assembly: GCA_013399365.1. NCBI lineage: Eukaryota > Metazoa > Chordata > Aves > Columbiformes > Columbidae > Pampusana > Pampusana beccarii. The sequence continues at coordinate 403,876 of VWYH01010137.1, forward strand.
TTGACTGTTGGCCAGATTGTTTAGGTCATAGGGTAAAATATTCATCTTGTGTAAAGCCCTGCAGGCCTTCCACTGTGCTACAGGGGGGGAAAACATTGAAAAAGAGAGAGGAAAGAAAGAAAACCAACAAGCTCCTGTTTCCTGACATTTCAGGTGGTGCAAGGTCTACTTTCAAGGCTGGTCTCGCAAATTGCGTCCTCTCTTACTCATGCAAAAAAATTGTTAAAGCCATCATTAGAGATGGCAGGTTCATTTTAAAATTACTAATAACATATTTGTGAAGTGCAGGGCCTTTTTTCCTTCCCTTTAGGATTAATTAGTGATCATTTATCCTAAGACGCGGTGCCGGCAGCAGCTCCCTTCCGCTGATGTGTGTCCGTCCCCTGGTGCTGTGCACAAATGTCCCTGTGCCCGTGGTGCTGTGCCCTGCACATACTCCTTGCAGGTCTGTTATTTTGGATATTTTTTAGCAATCGAGGCAGAAGCTACTTACCATTCACCTCGGCGCACTGAACTCCGAGGCCATCTGAAAAACGAGCTGTGTCAGTTAACGCACACATCTGTGCTCGATGCTGCAAGGCGGCCACTGATCTTTGGAGGCTTCAGGAGGCGCCGGCGGCTCTGGCCACCCCTTTATGTGTCAGTTCACGAACCCGTCCCCTTGCAGCCCCAAAATCCCACCTGCTCCGGGTGCCAGCAGCACCCTGGGCTCCGGCGGGGACCCAAACCCCGCAGCAGCGCACCCGTGCGTGCCCGTACCCCAGCCTGCTGGGGAGAGATGCTCCCGCAGCAGGAAAATCGCACGTTAAATTGCTGAACTTGTACAGCAAACCCCCTGAGCAATGAACTCCTGAGGAGTGCTCGTGCCTGCTGTCCTCGCCGGGGACACTGAGCTCACGGCGGGAGCAGCTGGGCTGCCTTTGAAGACGTCCCGTGCTGGATGGACCGTCCATTCCCATCACCGCCCTGGCGCTTGCTGGCTGTTCGGTTCCCCCGGGCGAGGAGCGAGCGAGTCCCCGGGGCCGCCCGCACCCCACACGCCCGCTGGCAGCCTGTGCTCAGAGCACTGCACACAAAGGTCAAAACACTAAGAAACAGCCCAGATTGTTCTTGGTGGTGTTCGGTTTCTACAAGGCGAGCACCAAGCGCGCGGCTCAGCGGAGGAATCTGAGGAGCGTGTTATTGGGGGGACGGTAACGCTGGGGTGTGGCAGACACGTCGAATTCCTTCAACTTGCTGAAAACAGACAAAAAAATAAATAAAAAATCTCATTTTAAAGCAACGTTGCATTTGCTAAATAATTTATGTAAGACTCACTGTTGTGTTATTTGACATAGAACTCTGTCAAGCAACGACGCTTTTGAAAAGTTGCCTAGAGGATCAGATTTCCCATTCAACGGGGAATTAAAAAATGTTTCTGGAATTCTGCTTTGCAGTCGGGAATCTATTTTCTTATCTCACATTGTACAATTTATTTTTCCTAAAGCAGTGTGCGAAATTATTTGTTATTGTTGGACTCGGTCGAGCAGCTTTGCGCCTGGTGTAGTCATGAAGTGTTGGAGTAAAACCAAGGATGGATTTGTCACAGTGTACTCACCAGCTCAGCTGGTCTTTAGGTGTCAAAAAGTCGATATTTTTGCTAAGAATATTAGCGAAGGTCCCTTAAACCTCCCCAAAGTTAGCTAAAATCTTTCTTTTTTGGGTTGTAGCAAAGTCAGTTCAGAAGTGCTTCTCCGAGGTCTCCGTTGGCAGGTGGCAGTTCTTCAGGTTCAATTTATATACTTGGGCTGGTTTTATAGGTTTCTGTCTTATAAAACCAGAGAGTTGACGTTCTGATTTATTAACTATCAAGTCTGCAGGACATTCAGGCTTTAAAAAGATTGAATGAGCTGAAATGTTTGTGATTGCAGTCAGGGACAAGAGGCTGTAAAAAGGTGGGCCAAGTAAATATGAGAAGATTGAAGTGATAATTTGAATATGTACATTAAATTATGTGTGAAGTAAAGCAAAGCTAGCACAGCTTCAAACAAAATTTCTTTGGTGAAGCACAAGTATAAAGAGAACCAGAATCATGTGTTTTTTCATTGCAATACCTTTTTGCTTGAGGGAAGAGTCTATACAGCATGAGGTTCAGCAAACAGCTTTTTATTGAATAAACATAGTGCAGATGATGGCTTACAGCGTGGAGAGCTTAGTGAGTGATACTTCTTATAACCAAATCCTTAAATTCATTACTGCTGTGTAAGTGGCATATCTGATTTTTAAGGTGAACATTATATCTAGCCCTTAATGGAAGTTTTGTAGTGGAAAGGTATGTATAATTTAACAGTAGAAGAACCTGAAAATGTGCAGATCAGTTAATTGCTAAGAGGGATGCTGTGATACACCACAAGATAGCATTGATTTTTAATATTGCCATTGCAATTCGAAGGGTACGTCATGTTACGAGTGCTCCATGGAAAGCTGCAGAGCACTTTACACCGGTTGATTTATGTTGCCGTGTAGAAGACGGTATAAAATGTGCTCTGGCTGGATAGCGGTAGCAGAGCCCTGCTAACGTGTGTGTCTGAACCGAGGTGCTTGCCGTAACCGGTTTTTGTCTTTAATAAATTTTATTTTTCGGCTTTGTTTCGTGTTCTCGGCATCGGTTGTCCTTAATCTTTTTGACACTGATCTGATTTTAGAAACAATTCATCTCCCTGTTCGCTGGCGTTTCCTTAATGGTTTGAGACCCAAGCGCATCCCACACCAACCAGGTGGCATCTCCTCCCGCCTGGCCCCGGCAGCTCCCGGCTGCTCGGGCTCAGCCAGGGCGGGAGGATCTTCTGCTGGAAGAGCCCGTGGTTCCATTTCGCTTTGGGTGATTTTTCCAGTGTTCCCGTCTTACCCACAGGGTGTATTCGGGGTGTCGTGGTGGCTGGTGAAATGGCGCTGATGTGGCACCTGTGGCTGTGTCACCCGTGGCAGGGGGACAGGCCTGTGGAAGAGGTGGGGTTTTTTTGCCCGGTCACACGCGTGGCCAGCGTATCTGACAGACACTTTCTGTGCTGGAAGGACGTCAGGGATGTGGAAGGGCTCAGGGAGCCATGGGCACGGGCGGCTTCAGGCCTGGCTCAGCGGCCACCGTGGCCAAGGGGGCGTCCTGGAGGCACAGGGACATGTCACAGAATCCCAGAATGTCAGGGACTGGAAGGGACCTCGGAAGCTCATCCAGTGCAATCCCCCGGAGCAGGAACACCCAGCTGAGGTTACACAGAAGGTGTCCAGGCGGGTTTGAATGGCTGCACAGAAGGAGACTCCACAACCTCCCTGGGCAGCCTGGGCCAGGCTCTGCCACCCTCACCAGGAAGAAGTTTCTTCTCAGATTTCAGTGGAACCTCCTGTGTTCCAGTTTGCACCCATTGCCCCNATCCCTTGTGGTGGGACACCAGGTGTGTGCTGGGGGTCTGACCATGGCCTCCCGGCCCTCCAGCCCTGAGCCCTGTGGTGGAGCTGCCGCCAGCACGGCCTGGGCTGCGTGATCCCCTGCGCCGGGGTCCCTGCCACGGAGCTCGGGCTCCTTCTGCACTAAGGTCCATGAAAACTTGGGGGTTCTTTGGCAAAGATGTTTGTGCCAGCCCACACGCCAGTCGCAGACACAGATAGAAAACATCTGAGGGACCTGAAGGTCAGATGTGGTGCTGTCAGCTCCCGCTCCGTCGGCACAACGCGAGGCTCCTCTGCCCAAAGTGCCTCTGGGTCGTTCAGCAGGAGCTCTCGCATCCTGGGGTACGCGTGTGTTTTGGGGGTCTTCGGCTAGATTGGTTTTTTTCTTGTTGTTACTCATAGTTGGGCTTGGAGGTGGCGGGGAGAGGAGAACGTTGAGAATTAAAATTCAGCACATCCCTTTTCTTTGCGGGCTGTAATTAATCTTGCCAATTTTTAAAGCTTTGAGAATCTGGTTAAGTGATAAAACACTAACAACTTTATATGACAGAGAGTTAGAGGCTCCCGCTATACACCCACCAGAGAAGATTAGGAGAGAGTGTTTGCAGGATTCGCACTAAGCAGCAGAGAATACAGTTGAGAATTGTTGCACCGCATGATATAAAAACCACATTAATATAATGAAAGGTGTCGGGAATAATGTGAGAGCGGCTGTAATTAAATGTATCTTAATAAGCGCAACATCCTTCTTAAAGCTCTTATTTTTCAGCCCTCTCAAACTTAGCGGATGTTGTTGCCGTTGGCAGGTGGCCTGGGAGGAGAGCTGGAGAGCGAGGCGAAGGACAGCCGGGCCCTGGAAGAGAGGAACAGCGTGACGAGCCAGGAAGAGAGAAATGAGGAAGATGAAGACATGGAGGATGAGTCAATTTACACCTGCGATAACTGTCAGCAGGACTTCGATTCACTGGCAGACCTGACTGAACACAGGGCACACAACTGTCCTGGAGGTAATGTTAAACTAGCTTTACAGTTCTGACAGGTGGTTAGCTGGGTAATTGGACATAGCAACAGCTTGAGGCCTCAAGTGAGATTAAAGAATTAATAATGTAATTTTACAGTTAATGTAATTTTATTGTGGTGCCTTGGGTAGCCTTTGTTCACTCCTTTAATAAAATTAAAATAAAAGCAACAGCTTTCCAATTGGAATCTGTCAGTAATTACGTTAGACAAAAATGTTGTGGGTTTTTTTTTTTAAATGCTAAAAGTTTCAGGCAGGGTATTTTTCCCTCTGTCTCCAAATGCAGGAAGATTAGAAAAGTTAAATGACTGAAGTGTGCAAAAGTCCCAGGACGAACGGCCTCTGAACCCCATAAAAGAACATGATGATTTCAGAGATTAAAATTCATAGTGTGAGTTTCATAATCCCACCCTAAAAATACACCATTCTCCCTAGGTTATTATTGCATCACCCTTTTGAATGCTATGGAAGTGAGGAGAGCGGTAGCCTGTGCTGATCTTGATTTTACTTTACTAGGAACAAGCTCAGCGCATTGGCGTGAACAATTGCAATGCATCTTGCTTTTACACGGCTGCCTTCGCGTGGCTGGCGGTAGCAGCAGGTATTCTGCCGAGCACGCTAAGCCGATTTACGGGGGTAGTAAAAAGCTTTGCAGATTTTACCAAAGATTAAATAAAATCTTAGGAGGGGGAGCGCAGAATATATTTATATGTATTTAAATGAGAGATTCTCATCCTTCACCTTCCTGGAGTTGAATACTCTGCCATCACTTTTTCCTCCGCACTCATCTAAAATATTTGTAGGCAGTTGCTGTTATGGCAGGCGGGTATGTCGAGGCTGGCAGAGGGCAGCAGGGTTAGTTTAGTTTCTCCTCTGGTGCAGCAGCATCCCATCCTCTTTTCCCCAAGTGTGTATTCTTCTCTGGCCACTTAATTTGTTTGGTAATTACTTAATATTTCCTGCTCTTCTTTTGGGGCATAAATAAAATGATGCTTAGCCAAGAAAACTATAGGAAACAGTGCAGCAAGGGTTAGGTGGGGGCTTGGGCTGGGTCTGAGTCCTGCCCCGAGAGCATCCTCCTGTCCGCTCTGGTCTGCAGAGATGAGGTGAGCCCCTTGTTCCCATCTGCTTGTGGGGAGGAAGGACAGAGGGACGCAGGGTCTGTTCCTGCTGGGGGTGGATGGGGACTGCAGTCCCCTCTGCTCCTGGCTCTGTACTCCCCTTTAAACATTTGTAGGCTGCAAGTTTGGAAGCGCAGAAAGTGGAAAGGCCGCTTCTCGCAGGGTCGTTTCCTGGCCAGCCGACAGCCATGGCGTTGGCCTGAGACGTCGGTAGATGACACTTGTATCTGCTGCAGGGCTGTAGGCAAGAAAATGCCGCTCAATAGAAAAATCCTTATTTTCAAAGCTGGAAGGTGAGGTACATAGAGAAGATGTTCCCAACACCATCCCGTATGGGGATCGGGACAGACAGGATCCCAGGCAACTGGACAGATGTAGGACATGTCTCCAGCGGCTGTAGGATATGTCTCCAGCGGCTGTCCCTTGGCTGCAGGACACGTCTCCAGCGGCTGTCCCTTGGCTGTAGGACCCGTCTCCAGCGGCTGTCCCTTGGTAGCTGCAGGACACATCTCCAGCGGCTGTCCCTTGGCTGTAGGATATGTCTCCAGCGGCTGTCCCTTGGCTGTAGGACACGTCTCCAGCGGCTGTCCCTTGGCTGTAGGATCCGTCTCCAGCGGCTGTCCCCTGGCAGCCCCTGCTCCGTCACTGCGCTGCCACCCGAGTTGTGCCGGTGCAGCTGCTCGTGGCGCTGGGGCTGAGCCCCACCAGGAGAAAGGCTGGTTTTACCCCCGTGTCTGCTTGGGTCTGATTCCCTGTGTGTCCCCAGACCAGCTGTAACGGCACAACCGGGGCAGGTGGTGGAGACCCCGGAGGAAGGACGGCAGGTGATGATGTTGACCAACCACTCTATGAAAAGGAGTAATTTTTTTCCTGAGGCAAATATGCATTAAGATGGAGCAATCTGGAGATTGTATTCATATCAGTACAGTCGGTGTTTTCACACCTCAGTTTTTATTTATCATCAATGTATTCTGTTAGTGAGACTAAGAAGAATAAATTCTATTTTTTGGGACCTATCAAAATAATTTTTTAGTATTCCCATTGCTAATTTTTGATTGCAGGTAGCATAATTTCATCTTCTTTTACTGTCTTCACATGCGCTGATGATTTACAAAGACGTTTTGTCATATAAAGGCACCATGTAACCATCTGCATATACACGGATAGGTGCTAATTATCTCCATGTGAGGATATCCTTGTTCCAGAACAAGAGTGCCTGTTTTCCATCAAGTTTAATCTAGTGTCCTAAAGTGATTTAAAGTAAATAGGAAGATTGTACTCATATATTCTGGAATGAGGATATTTCCATAAAAACAATGTGGAATATTGCTTGATATTTACATATCTGACCTTGAGGAAAAAGCCCTTGCAGACCCACCAGTTTGTTTGATAGCCAGGAGAATTTTTGTTCAAAGCATGCAAAATGCACATCTTTGTTAGTTCATCTGAGAAGACCTGCACCACCAGGGTGAAAATTTTAAGACCGCATTAGGAAACGTGGTATTTTTAAAGATATTACCCCCCCAATTAAGCTATTTGACCATGTCCTTGGTTACCCCGCGCTCCGTTTGCCCGTAACGCCTGCCCGATGCAGCTGAGGGTGTAATGCAGCCCCTGACCTCTTGGCAAGCCAGGTTTTCATGTCTTAATCTGAAGCAGGGTTTTCAGTCGTGTCTACATGGCTCCAGATCAATACGGGTAATATTTGTAGTGATAATATCACCAGGCTGATGATACAAGATAACTAATGACTTCCTTTGGGATGCTGAAGTGAGGAAGGTGGTGTAACTCAGGAGTGGTGCAGGATTACAGGAGATCACTCCAAAGAATAGGATAAACCATCTATTTCACTGGAATCCCTTAGAAATTCATTACGGCGCGCTCAAGTTCTAATACAGTTTGAACGCAGCTGCTTTGACATGTAAGGAGGTAACAAACAGCCATTTCCCCCCTTGCTTTTTCATGTAGCTCAGGCTCGTTTCTTTGAGGACAAAACACCGCTGAAATGTAGACATTGCGGGGAGCAGAAGTGCATGGCATTCCTTTTGATGTCTGTGTAGTAGAGATGTTCTCCCTCTGACAGAATTAGGTGCCTTTTGTACCTTTGGCTCGTGACTGATGTCTGATTGCAGGCTGCAGGTCCGCAGCGTCTGCGGGGAGCTGAAAAGGGTCTAAATGGGGGCAGCTGGTACCGCCAGAACATCACATTTCCTTACGGGCTCATGGCTTCCCTTGTCTCCCAGCTTGCCCCGACAAACGAGCTCTCCTGCAGCAGGCCCGTGCCTTAAAAAACCAGCCAGCACCTTGAAAAGTACTCTGGGAACAAACAGACACGCCTAGTGGATACGCTGGATGGGTTAAGCTTTTAAAATTAATCTAAAACTCATTGGTACCCCGTGTCCCTGTAAGTAGATAAGACTAAGTAGCTGCCATCTGCATGAGATGCAGTCTTTTTCTACATGTTTTTTTGCACACTGCTGTTAGAGTGTAGGTGTGATAGCGTTAGGGACGAGAGTAAAGAATTGCATGTGGATTTACAAATTCCTGGGTCCTCCAACCAGCATACCTCAGGCCACTATTCTGCGATATAGCATCGTCTGGTGGCCGGTGCCAAGTCACTCGTTGTCTGACGAAAAGTGGCCAAAAAGCCCCGAGATGTGCCATTTTGCTTGTGTGTTTTAATGCACCTGCGTTAGCCTGGGTTTAGCTCCAGTATTTTATTGTGTTATTTTTGCTTCCTCGTCCCATGGGTCAGAATATCCTCATGTAAACTTTCCTCTCCAGTTTCTCAGCTGAATGTAGAGTGTTGTAAAGCAAATTAGTGCATCAGTGAAGTGGACAGGAGTAGGTTTCGGTGGGGTCTCTGAGCATTTCATGAGGTCCTCTTCTGTTGTGATGACTTTACAGGTTGTCTGTTTCAAACAGCAGCAGAGCTTTATATGGATTTTGCCAGCTTGGAAGCGGCTGATTTTTCTAAACTACTGTACGGTAGGAACTAGTTTATAATTAAAGTCTTGCAGTTGCTCCTTTTAAATGCCCTGTAACTTGTACACTAGGCTTACGTTTGAAATGAAGTATTGTAACTGTTTCATGCTAGTGTATAATTTTGTATTTTCTTGTATTTCACCTGCTACAAGAATTATAATTGCCACGCAACCGTTTATGCGGGATGCTGATCCAGAAAACCGTACACGGCAGCTTGTCAACAAGTGACTACGTCCCATGAATGGTTTTGTCAGGTGGCACTTTGTACTTCCCACTGACAAAGAGAGATTTCTTGCACTTATTGCCAAAATTAGCCCGTCCCAAATTTGCAATCTTTGGTTGCACCTGATTGGCAAGTCAGAGATTTTATCTTTTTGCTGCTGCTGTTGTTGCTTCTTTAAATTAGTGGATTACTGATTGTTCTCCACAAAAGAAACTGAAATACAGTTGTGAAAAAGCAGTGTGGAAACTTAATTATACACCTAGTTTATACAGCTGTGGCTCTAATGACCTACTGGCCCTAATTACTGTGTTGTGGCTCAGTCTGAGTGCTCTTGTCCTTGCCAGAATTCTGCTCCTTTCTCTTAACCTGACTAGTGTTTCAAGCTAAAAAAAATAACAAATTTCCTTTTTTTGTTCTTCTCTACATTGTCGTGCTGAAATGCAGTTTTCCTTCTTTCCAGAGGTCATAGCAGGGTTTTAACATTGGCACCGGAACAGCTCAGTAACCTCACAAACTGTAAAAACATGGATTTTCCCTGGAGTCCTCGATTCTTGCTGCCTAGATCTGAAAACGGGCAGCGGGGCAGTGTTTTTATTGTCACTCACTCGGTGGCTCCGAGCGCGGGCTGCTGTCCCTGGCCTGGCCCAGGTGTCCCCCTCCAGGAGCCGGGCTCCCCATGTCACCCTGTCATCGGTATTTGTGCCCATGGGTGCCGAGAGCTCCAGAACCCCGGGTTATTGGCGGGGTACGCTTGGCTGGGTGGTCCGGGGTCCGGCACCCCGAGTGCTGCCATGGCACAGGTGACGGGAGGCTCTGAGCAGGACTTGTGCCAAACTCCCCAAAATCAGTGTGCTGATAAGGCGCTGGGCTGCCTGGCTTTCCATTCAGGTGCTCGGAGAAATGCGTCTCGATAATGTAGAACATAAAGCGTATTCCCAATCGTGAATTTGGATCTGAAGTCAAACAGAAGCGCAGCTGCAAATTTGATGACAAACGAGGGGAGCGGTGCCCTTTTGCTGATGCGGTGGTTTCGCAGCGCATCCCGTGCAATGTGTTTCCTGCGCCGCCGGGCCCGGCTCTGCCCGCGCGGGGCGTTCGGCACGGGCCGGGGCTGCCTGCCAAGGTGCTTTTAGCGCGGTGTTGGCCGTGTCGCATACGTTTGTGGCAGCCGTGCGCAGCGCCGGGCTCCCTGACGGCGCCGCCGCCCCGGCAGATCGGAGGCTCGTCCGGCGGGTGAAGGTAGGTGAGACCCCGGCTCAGCGAGGCGGTTGCTTTGGGGCACCTCTTGGCCGCACCTGGAAGGGTTTGAAGCGGGGGGGGAGATGTGAATGTAAAGCAACGTTTGCTCGCCACAAACCTCCAGCTTTGCGTTCTGATGGGAGCCGCGGAGCAGCGGGCAGCGCGCTGCGATAAGAGCCTGCCAGGGCGCCCGGCGCCGCCTCCCGCAATCGCCACCGCCACCTTTGCGCCGGGTCCCTGGGGACGGTGGCAGGGGAGGCGGCGCCAGGCGCTGTGCCGGCAGATAGGAGCGCTGCCAGCGCCGCTGCCGCCCGCTCGGTCGCCTGCAACCAAAAGCCCTGGTAGGAGGGGAGGGCAGGAGCTGTGTGCCCTCCGCAGGCAGCAGGCACCGCAGCCGGGCGGGCTCTGCGGTCTGGGGACGCACATACGTTTCTCAGCAATGGTGATGTCTTTCCTCGAGCAGCCTGCGTATGTTTTTCACACAGGAAAAATATTTTCCCTGTCATTTTTAAGCACGTGGTCCAGTGAGGAGCTGAGGATGACATGTTCATGTGCTTGTATCGGCAAGGGAGTGCTTCATTCTTCCTACTTTAATTGAGTTCTTTTATCTACTTTTATCTAGTTCAAAAAGTAGTCTGGGAAGTAAGCACGGGTACACACGAAAATGGATAGAAGAGAAAGTGAGCGCGTGTTTTAAGTGAGGCCTCTGGAAGAAAGCGCGTGTCCTTCGGAAGTCTTGAAGGGTTTGGTGCTTGGCTGTCTGAAAAGCCACGGTGAGCAAGCACCCCAAACGCTGCCGGTGCCGGCGCTGAGAGCTCCTGTCCCAAGCAGGTCCCAGCGTTCAGGGGCTGTAGAGAAAACCCAGGGTGTGAAACGTGTTCAGAAATGCAGTAGGGAGACTACAACAGATGCATGCTTGTTAAGAAGTGGCCCTTAATAACGCCTCGGCGAGCTCAACGGAGGACGTGGGGGGGTTGTCCTGCCTCAGATGGACAAGAGCGTGGATGTTTGGGGGGGGGGCGCTGCTGAAGGGCACACGGTGCCTTCCCGGGGCTGTTGGGGGACAGAACCTTGTTGGCTGTATCAACAGCCTTAGTGGATTCGAAGCCGCCGAGATCTTCAGGCTGCAGGCGTGAGCAGTGTACACAAGGTGCATTGAAAGTCTGCCTTTTTTCCTGATTTTTTCCCTATCCCCCAGCAGACCACTGAGTACATGCTCCTCACACCAGGGTGGCCGTACTGAGCCAGCCCGATGGTCCCACAGCGCCCTTTCCCAGAATATTCTCCCAGCCGTCAGCAAACTTACCTGGGCACTTCTTGGTGCTTTTGTTCAAACTCCACAGATAACCTCCTTCCGTGCCTTTCCGTTTTGAAGTTTCTTGTTGAAGCGAGGTGTGCGGTTAGCATTCGCATTTAGCATTTCCCGTGGTGGGGACCCAGAGTTCAGCTGTGCAGTGGGGAAGTGTCCCCTTCCGTTCACTTCAGCTTGGTCACCCGCTTTCCTGTGGCACCCTCCAGTTCTTGGCGGAGACAGTGAGCGATCGCCCCTTTTCCACCTTCTCCACCCGCTCGTGCTTGAGCAGACTTCTCCTGCTGTCCCCTCCGCTGTCTCCAAATCCGTATTTTCAGTCCTCTTACTGATACCTCGTGTGTGTTGACCCAGAGGAGGAGACCGAAGCGCACGGCACAGCGTGGCTGGTAGGACGCGAATGGGGACGGGATCGTCATCGCTGGCACCGGGGTGTGCTCGGGTTTGTGTGCCTGGGCTCGCGAGCAGGAGGCGAGGGACGGTGCTTGTCCTGGTGTGGAGAACTGGCAGGTAAAGCGGTGCTGTCTGGCTGCGTAGGGGAAAAACAATTAAGACTTCAGTGTTTATTAAGAAAAAAGCAACCAGCAGTGCATTTCAGGCACTCATCACGCAACATAATTTTGCTGTTGGAAGTAGCGAGATTAAAAAAATCTTTCTGATGTTGATTTCTTTGAATTTACAGAATATAATTTAAAAAAAAAATCAATTAAAAATGAAGGAAGTGTGTGTACAAACACTGTCAAGAATTCTTATATTTCATTTTTTTTTTTTTTTAAACAAGCTCTAGGAAAAACAACAACAACAACAAAAAATCCCCGCAGAAGTTCTGTAGTGCATATTCGAATGCTTTTGTTGTAGCCTCATTAAACTTGGCTTGTCTGCAGATACAGCTGGCACGTCATTAACTGTGCTCCGGGCTGGGGGAAGCCAGAGCGCAGCCTCCCCCCCCGGAGCCGGCTGGCGGGGGGAAGCGTGCCAGCGCCGCCCGGGAGCGCCCAGCAGCCCCGCACGGCCCCGCCGAGCAGGACGGACCCACCCAGGTACGTGGCCTCCCGTGGACGGCCCCCCCGGGTGCCTGTGCTCTGCGCCGGGGCCTGGCGCCGTTGTTCACCGCGGGCTGGCGAGGGGCGAGTTAGCTCCGTCCTGCCGAAGAGCGTCTCTGTTCTGAACAAACTCGGTATGGGGCCGAACCAGTCCGATAAACTGAACGTGGGGAATGTTTCCGCTGCACCTGCTGGAGAGGCCGGTGCTCTCCGGGCTGGGTTTGCACATCAGACCTCCACCAGAGGTCTAGCAGCTTCTGACTGCCTTCAAAGCTTTGGCAACAAGTATGTGCCTTTTGAATGCTGTCTCATCTAAGTCGTTTTAATAGGTGCTTTTAACAGGTGGATTTCAACAATAGATTTCGTAATTTCGTATTCAAAATTGCTGAAAATATATTCAGTAGAAACTTAAATAATGTGTGTTAAATCTAGGTAATGTTGTTCAAACTTCTTGCTTAGCACAACCGGCTTTCGTTATCTTCACTAATGAAAAATTGATTTGGGGTTTTCAAGGCACTTGATCTGTTCATGTTATTGATAAATACTTCATTGGGCATTTGAGCACTTTGTAATCTTTAAACATTTAGACCAGCAACTCCTTTCTGACACAAGGCAGTACTATTCTTGTTTTTATCATCATGGAATTAAGAAGTTGCTTGGATTTGGCTTAAGTTTTGACTGTTACTGGAAGGGGCCTTCCTTCCTTCCTTCCTTCCGTCCGTCCGTCCGTCCGTCTCCTGCCTTACGCTGGTACAAGCTTTGTGTTGTCTTTGGGACCCAACTTTGCGGACAATTAATAATTTCCAGTGTGTGCTGCTCCCGGATCTGGTGCCCCGTGGAGCTGCACAAGCCTCGTGTCAACATGAGGGGGACGAGAGGTCAGGGTTTGGGGGAGAATTCAAGACCTTCCCCCTAAACAGCCTGAGTTATTTTGGATGAAAATGACCATAACTGTGGTTTTCCCGATTTGGGACACTGGTGGAAGAGCCAAGGTCTTTAATCCCGGTGGGTTTTGCTGCTGGCGACGCCTGTGAGCGTGGGGTTGAGGTTCCTCTCCAAGGCACCGTTTTTTGGCATGTTGGGTCTGTCTCTTCCTTGGGCTTCCTTGGGAATCTTTCTCAGCATAACGGTGAAAGACTTTGTGGCCCCTCCTTATGTTGCTACTCAATTACTGTTAGCCTTGCTGAGGAGGACACAGGGAAAGGCTGAAGAAGCCCATTGCTTTTCTCTTCTCCAGGGAATCTCTTATATTAAACATCTGAATAGATTTTTTGAACGTGATTCCCAGTCATTTCCTCTACGGTGAACTCAGTTCACTCGTGCAGACTTTTTACTTAATGATATCTCTTAAAATAAATGAGATTTGATATAATTTATATTAAACGGTCATTTCAGAAATCTACATCTACTAATTATTCATTAGAAGATTTGGAAAGACGGAAGTAGAAAAAATTCCCTTTATGACCTTGCAGTCTACAGAAATATAAAAATATATATATATATACGTATATACACCTGTGTTCATGATCTCTGAGGAAAACTGAATGCAGGTGATTTCTTGGACTCCCAAGAACAGTTTACGCAGATTTGAATTGCATTGTTCAACCTGCATCGATAAACCAGAGCAACCAACCCAGCCAAAACCAGCCCAAAATTCCACATACCTTCAGGACAGTTCTTTCACATTCACCATGGCACTCAGCTCGTGGTCTGTGTCTGCATCGCATGGGATTTTGCTTTAGTGAGTTCTCCTGGTTGCTCCATGGGTGGTTTTGGAGTCGTCTCGGCCGGTTCAGACAAGGGTGGTCACAACTTTGTGCACCAAACCTAGCAGATTATTTCATTTGCATTCCGACCGCATCCAGCTCCAGCCTGGGTAGCTCTGTGATCTCACCTTACGGCCCTTCCCTGCTCCCTCCTCTCGTACAGACGCTCGCCATGGTTTGTTTTAAGGTAGGAATTGTGTTCCGTTAGGTGTCCTAATGATATCTGCTGTAGCTGGGTTGGATTTTGACCAGAGCCTCTGGTACCTATAAACGAAGTGCACATAAAATCTGCTTTTTATGGCGGATAATCTGTCATCTTTAGGAGGCAGTCACAATGCTGCTGTTGCGTTCCTGACATAAATAGGACAAATTTAACCCAAAATTTAAAACAAAAGAAAATACAAGCGTGGAGGATTTTCTTGTCTAATAGCTTAAATGACAGAATACCGAGTTTTCTGGCTGCCTGCTTGAACCCTGGCCATGCAAACATCAGGAGGGAAAGCTGCCCTTTCTCTCAGTAACTAGGTATACACATGCACACGCGATGTACAAAATGCTTCACTTTACGTTCATCAGTTCCATTTTGAAGCTCCGAGTAGCTGAAGTTGGCCATATTGAAAATAACATCATTACTTCAGGGGAGCATCGGTCGTAATTGAAAGCGAAACGAGGAGAGCCGGTCCGTCCCGCGCGTTGGGAAGGAGACTTTGCTGGGGTTGGGAAGAGCGCAGATCTGAGGGAGCAAAGCTGTTCCCGCCGGCAGTGACGTTGTGTGGGTCACCGGGCCACCCCGAGCCGGGGTGGAGGGAAGGGAGCACGGGGAGGAAAAACACTTTGTGAACCTGCCCCTTTGGAGAGAGCGGAGGCTCCTCTGGCCGTGCCAGCCGCGGCTTCTGCTGACGGCAAATGTCACTGCGGAAACCGCCGGCCTTCCGAGGAGCCGCTGCTCCTGCACGGGGAACAGGGCGAACGCATGGGTGGTGTGTGGGCTGCTCTGCATTCTACCCCGAGGAAGAAAATCCCCACAAATGTTTTAAATTAGGCTGTCCTTGATAATTCTGGTGGTATGGAGCCCAACCAGAGTTTCAGGAAAAAAATAAAGTTGCTCTGTTAAAGCAGACATGGGGAAAAAAAAAAACAAAACAACAAAACGAAGGGCTTAACTTTTGTCCTGAGGGTGATAAAACAGCACCACAGAGCTGAAAATCAATCTGACCTTCACCCACGTGATGCTGTTGTCTCAGTCTGTCTTTCATTTCCTTTGGTTGAGTGAAGGCCATGGCATTCAGGAGGGAGAGAAGCCAGAGGGAGGTGGGGAGAATCCTCTTTTCTCTGGAAAGACTTCGGTGCTTGCTTAAGTTGACTCCGTAAAGAGAGTTGCTGTAAAACTTTGAATGATTTCATTACATTAACAAAAAACCCAAACGACAACTTTCTTCTTTTAATAGCCAGCAATCACGTTAAGGTAAAGAAGATACGTGCTGTAAAAAAAAAAAGTGTTTGTGATATAAAACATTCTGTTTTAATTAAACCTAGAATTAGTTGGTATTTTGAAATGGAGGCTTCATGCAGCAACAGGAAACCTGCACATTCATTTAAAACCAAAAATTTGTACCCAAAGGGGAGAAAAAAGGCCAATTATTTTTTCCAGAGATGTTTTAACATTCTGTGTTGTAAGCTTTGCACAAAGAGAAGGTACCCAGATACGTTTATATTTACATATACATCAATACACCAACAGTTAGGGCTTGTGTATAAGCAATACTATTGATTTTTCAAAATTTCAGGTACCATTTCAATTGGTGACCTGCTCATTTTGCACAGCATCCTGCAGCAAGTGGTTCCCACCTCGTTTTCCCGAAGACAGAGAATGAACTAAATGAATGGGTAAAATTCTGCGCAGAATTTAATTCTATTAAACAGCAGCACCGGCAAAGAGGAGAACGATGTGCGTAAGCACATCTTGATATTCTCTTTTACATCTTGAAAGCAATTAAAAGTGCAATTCAGTGGGGGGGCGGGGGTCCCCTGCTCCTTCCATCCTCGTTGAATTTAAATGCAACCCAGAGCCAAGTAGTTGCCATATAACTTCTTTTGGAAAACGTTGAGTTTTCCATTTCCACACGGGCTTTACAAAACTGAGATTGCTCCAAGTTCTGCCTGCCCTAAACTGCGGTTTTCCCGATTCATCTGATCGCACGCAGATAATGTCCTTTCGTGTCAGAGTCATAAACTACTCTGTTGCTATATGGTTTTGTGCTATAGTTACCCCGGGTACCGCAGCATGGCAAGAGTCAGGGGTAGCTGTTATTTGTTTTTGTTCAGCCAACGTTGCCTGGTTTAGGAAGAGCTGTAAGAAATGTCAACTTCTTGTTACAAAGATAAAGACGGAGATTGGATTTAGCTGTGGAGATGAATCCCTGCTTCATAAAGGTTGAGAATTAACCAGTTTGCTCATTAATCTATTTGGGATGACGGAGGTTAATTTGTGACTGTAGCTTTTTATGTAAGAGTGGTTTGTCTGATATGCCGATCGTCAGGGACACTATTTTACGTGGTATCTAAAAAAACCCAACAAAACAGCAAATGTAAAAGATGTTGGGACCTTTTCCTGGCGAGCTCTGCTACTCAGGTTTCCATGTGATACGCCAAAATGCTATTTGCATAAATGCAGAATTTAATAAGTTATCATTCTGATTAACGCCATTAACTGCTTAACTACTGTAGAAATTGGCTTCCAAAGTTGCTCGATGGTGGCTGTTGCTCTCCTCGTCATTCCATTTGCTGTCTCGCTGGGGATAATGGTATGCAAGGGAAAGCAAGAAGGTCAAGGATCTTTTTGTTTAGTCTCTTTGCACATTAGAAGTTCTATTATGTGTTTGTATTGCATGTGGTTTCCAGTCTGTTGGCTACAATGCTTTCAAAATCCATTGACGATGAGTTTGTGGAGCTAAATATATCTTGTGGGTTATGACGGCTAAGCTATCGCTTTGAGAAGCGTCGGGGCCAATATTTAACAAGTGTTTTTCAGAAGGAGGAATTTTTGAAACCGAGTCAAATGCTCTCACAAAAGGGTTAACAGAAATGCTAATACGGAAGATGACAGCAAGGCTGGCTGTGGGGACCTGGGCTTGGCCTGGGGCTTTTATGGGTTTTTTGGGGGGGCGGGGGAAGGCCGTGGTATTGTTGTGAATGACACAGCCGCCACAAAGCTGAATGGGGGGGACAAAAGCCGTGTCCTCTGCAGCCAGCCCTTTCTCTGCCCCCACCCAAGGAGCCGTGCGGGGGGAGCAATGTGTGGGGCTGCCCCCCGGGTCTCTCTCCTTGCCCCCCGGCCCTCCCCTGGGCACTCAGGCTCTGGTCCAGCATTTAGGGGACACAAACGTGCAGGCCGCGGCTCCCTGGGCGCGCAGGCCGCGGCACGGCCAGGCTGGCACGGCCGCCTCCTCGCTCTCCCTCCAGCCAGCAGCCTGACCTTTCAGAAAAACAGTTTCAGCTGCTGCGAACCGCTGACAATAGCTTTAATAGGTTTCATTTTGGGCCGAAATAGCTACGGTTGCGTTTGATAATCTAGACTAGCAGCCATAAACGTGGCAACAGCAGCTCGTGTTTTAGCTGATTGTTTGAGGCCGTGTACAAACTCAGGCAGATGTCGCTGCCTCCCTGCCAGGCGTTAGCACAAGAGATTAGTTTTCTTTTTAAAAAGAAAGCAGAGATTTTATTTTTTTTTAGAGCGACTTGTGTTCTGAGTGCACGAGTACCTTCACACCTGTCAGCTGAACCCAGCGCGCTCGGTCCCAAGGGGAACCCCACATCTGGGAAATTCTGCTCAGCACAGCCTGAGCCCCTTTGCAGCGCCTTTGGTATTTGAATTGAAACGGAGTTACGCCATCCATCACACATCATCCTGTGCATTATTCTGTTCTCCGGTATATCCCTGCTTTTATAACTTTGAGCTGAAGTCCCGCTCTCGGGCTGTTGGGGAGTGTTGCAGTTATCTGTACGCTGTCCTGCGTTTCGCTGTGGGGCTGGTAAGCTCAAAAACATCTGCAGGCAGGGTCGGTCCAGCTTGCTGGTCTTTAGAGGATATTTAGAACGTTTCATAAGGCTTGGACCCATACCCACACCCATCCTAGATGCAGTGTCTACAGATTTATCCCCGAGAGCCTCTTACAAGCTTTGTTTGTATTCCTATCTAGAGCTATCCCACTGCAGGAATCCTCAGGAGGGAGAAGTGGTCAAGAGTACTTAGAAACATCTGTTAAAAATTCAGACAAACACTGCACTGTCACTAGAAGCGCTTGGGATGGGGCGAATGAAATTTATCATGTGGTGCTACAGGAAAAAGGGACACTTTTGGTTTTTTTGTTCCTTCACTTTCCCTTAAAAATCGACAGGTTGGTCAGTAGATATTGGAAAAGGCCCCCGCAGAGCACACGTGGAGCGGAGAGCTGCGTTTTACCAATGTCACAAACTCACTCGAGAGCCAAGGCTTGCGGGAGCACCCGTCCCAGAGCACTCACGTTGGATTCATCGCACGCTTTCTGCTCGTTTCAAGAAACCCCGCGTTAATTGCGCAGACCTAGAAAGTGCCGAGATTAGGAGATCAAGTGCCTTTTCTACTGCTTGCCGTACTTAGGCGAAAGGGAAGAAAAAGTTGTAGCAAGAAATCTAACAGATAAGCTCTCCAACTGGTTGCTGTTGTGTATGTGGCTGTGCACTGGATTCAGAGAGTACTTGAGAAATATTGGCATTCGTCCCCGCTGATGTTTCATGAACTTACAGGCAATTTGGCAGAAAAAAACCCAAGTTATTTCAATGTATGAAGCTGGACTTGCTATGATGTGGCGTTTCTCCATCGCAGCGGTGCCGTCGGCCCCCAGCCCCGCTCCCCTCAAAGAACCCTCATGTCCCATCCCCTGTGCTGGGTCCCCCAATAAGGGGTGAGTGCTGGTTCTCTTCTCAGCCTTTGAGACGTGAACTGGGGTCTCTGTCCCACCCAACCAAAGGGATGTTCACCAATCTTAGAGAAACTCAATGTCTCTAAAAACCCCACAATTTCTCCCGGAGCCCTCTGTTCCCAGTCTGGTGTGACTCAAAGTTGATAGGAAGGGACAAACAATTAAGACGTATGACAGGCAATGTGATCCCATAAACCTTGTTTGCTTAGGATGCCAGGCTGAAAAAAAAAAAGAACACAAAGCTCCTGAGAATAAATGACTCGCTTCAGATTGAGACTTGATGGACAGTGTTGGCTTTGTTACCGCTCTGCAGGTAGCGAGGGGATAGGGTTAGGGAGAATCTCCAGAAATGTCGGAGTGTCGTTATTGGAAGGGTAAAGCTTCCTCTGCTGCGCATCCCCCGTAGTGGACCCCGCATCGCCCTGGTCCCTCCTCCTTTTAGGAGCCTTTTGAGGCAAAGTCCCCCGTGACAGGAACATCTCTCTGGTCTTTTCATCTGCGAGCTGCCAGGTGAAAGAATGGGGCTAGAGAACAAAAGACGCTCCGATAGCGCAGACAGGCTTTTGTAGGATCTGCCACGTCAGCTGTCTCTTCTAAGGTCGGCTGTATTTTCCGTTGATGGTGCTCTTCCCCCGAGGGTTCCCCGCACCTGGGAACGCCTGCCGTAACCCGCACCGATATTTTCCTCGACGCCTTTCATTTCTGCGTGCACACGGAGCTGGGATATCGCACACCCTCCTTGCCCTTATTCTGTTCTGTTCCTTGGCAGCCCCAGCGTTCCTGGCTGGGAGCTTTCATCCCACCTCCCTCTCACCCTTTTGCAGGAGGGGCTTTGCAATTATTTATAAGCTAGCTTGTCCTGTTTTCTGCCATTTTCAGTGCAGTCTGTGGCAGAGGAAAGCTAAGTCTGTGTTCTCCGGTTTTACAGGGAACAGAAAACTGCAAGTAAATGTTGCTGGTGTGTGTTACCCAGATATTCTGGGTTTTTAGGAGGCAGGGAACTCCAACATCAGTGGTGTTCTGGGTGGGCAAAGTCTTAGGGGCCTGTAACCACCTCTTGCCTTCGCTGTGTTTGGAGATGCTGGAAGGATGGGCAGCCAGTTTGCTCGCGTGCTTGTCAAAGGGAGGATGTCTGTCCTGTTCTCCCGCATTCCCCCTCACCGCCTGGAGTAGGTTTTCTTTCCCCTTCCTTCTACCATGTGTCAGAATAAGCAGCACCCTCTGATTTACCTCCTTCTCCTTCCACTCATATTCTGGGCCGTGAGATTTTCCGAAATACATCATGGTAAGAGGCGAAGCTATAATGATCTGCGCATCGTAGTTCCTCTAGAGGCATCTTTAGATTCTCTGAATGAAATAAACGTCTTTTCAAGCTGAAGAGCAGCATATTCTCATTTTGCTGCTGCAAAAGGTGGGAGGAGTGACTAACTGTTCCTCTGGAAGTAGTAAAGCAGACAGGCTTGTCTGCTGCCCAGGCTGGATGATGCACACACCTATTCACCCCGTCCTCCACCACAGCGATGTTTTGCTTGCCTACAACGCATTGCATATGTGTGAGAGAATGATAGGCCTCCTGGCTACCTTCTCTTCCAAGGATAACTCAAAATACAAACACTCTTCTAAGGAGAGATGTATTCCCCCTCCAATGATACACACACAGAAGTAAAATTTATTTCGGTTTTGACTAACCTTAGATACAAACTGATGGTTGCAGCTGCATCTCGCTTTGACTTTTTCATTACAACTGTTCAAAGTAAACTAGAGGGTGGAGGATCTCGTGTGAGCCAAAACTAACCTCCCCGTTCCTGCCAGGGAGGCTGTACTGCCAAATTTCACACGGCCGTGTCCTCCAGCACCTCCTTTGAACACGAGTGTGGTTCTGGAGGCCGTTTTGAAGCTCCCACTTGAAACCCGCTCTGTGAGCTAGCGGAGCGTTTTCTGGCACTTCGGCTCCTGTGCCTGGTGGCTGTTGTGCTGGAGCGAGCGGGGAGTCACGGCTTGCTGCAGGAGGAAAAAGGGTTTCTTAGAAAACCTGTCGGAAAAGCTGGGGTTGTTTTTCAGCTGGAAGCGCGGTTGGTGTCTGTGGTGAAATTGGTGTGGCGAGTCACCTCTGCAGTGTTTCTAAGAATTACCAGATAGCGTAGCGGCTCATCTGAATACTCCTTTTGTATGATTTTTGCAGGCAGTGACTTCCTCCTAGTACAGGATATTTCTTTCATATTTTTCACTGTCTGGACTGCTGGATATGGGGACTTGTTCCTTGCTGTACTTTTATTCTTAATTGTATACTTGAATTACTAAAGTGTGAGCCCGCTCACCTCCTGCTGAAAACTGGAGGAACTCTGGGTGTTGATCATCCCAAACAGTCAAGTAATTGCACTACAGACTCCAAGTCGGTTCCCTGTCGTAGCGCAGCGGATCGTTAATGTTTCCATGGGCTGGCTCCGAGCTCACGGCAGCGGAAACGAGA